>BPUM01000836.1:600000-1189731 GCA_020521455.1 Prunus kanzakura
TATGTGGATTTTTTTTTTTCTTTTGCATTTGTCAAATTCTTACCAACGGATGATGGCTGGTTGGTTCTTATGGACATTGCCACATGCAACACAGAACACCAAAAAACACAATGCCCTGTTCGGACGAGTTTATGTCGAGGACTTCTTGGCAAAAACAAGAAATCCGTCAACCTCTTTTTGTTTTAGTGTGATAATTCAGTGCCTAAGCAAAACACTAGGTTCCTCCATTGATATGATAACAATTCTGACATATTTACAAGGAGAGAAAACAAATGGGTACGAAATCAACTACGCCACTAACATATTTTAATATGGAATTCACACGTACGTTTTTAATTTTCTATATATTTAGGTCATCGTTTACTAACAAACGGAGTGAGAGTTATTCTAAATTTTTGCTTCTTCTATGTTTACTAATGGTGTTTTTACGAGCAAGGGGGATAAACCCCACAAACAAAACTATAGACGGTTTTAATTATCAAATCACATTGCATGATGAAAAGAGAAAAGGCAAAAAATAACATATGTAAAGGAGAATGCAAGAAATATGCTATAGGGATGGAGGTCTACACTGGTGCTGGTAACGAGAGTAGTCAATTTTCCCCTAAACATTTTTTCATTAAAAAAAAAAACTGTGTGTTTATATATATATATATAGTTTATATATATATATTATATAATATTATCAAAGAAGTCCTAGATAATCCAAAACCAGCTGGAGACCAATTTGCAAACGACACCTACTACAATGTTAATGATATACCAAGTGAAGGTGTATTTAATTAATATGATAAATTAAAGGTCCTTAAAAGAAAAATAATATCACAAACCATAATTAAATATATTTTCCCGCGGTCTTCAACTGCCCCGGTGTAGTCAAATACCCATTTGTTGACAAAAATAAGTAAAAAATTTATTTATTCTCAAATTCAAGAGTCAGGTAATTAATTTAATAATGAAATTTAATTAATTTAGTTGCCAAGGCAACCATCAAAACGCACCGTCCTCCTCTTCCTTCTCTTCGGTAAACGTCACTCTGCAACAGACGCATAGTAGATCCAAAGCATTTATTTTTATTTTATTTTATTCATATAAATTCCAATTTGTTTTTATTTGTTCGTTTTTCCCTGAGCTAATATTAGCTTTTCCTTTTTCTGTTAACAATAGCATCACAGAAACAAAGCGAAAGTCTCTTTCTTTCATAGCTACAAGCTTGTGAATCTGTGATGCAGAGAAAGAAGAGCCAAAAGGGTTCTTAAAAGATCGAGGAAGGGTTCAAGAACTCATGGATTCGCAGAGGCTTTGTGGGTTAGTGTTTGTGTCAGCTCTGATTCTACTGGTCTCTAAGCCTAGCTCTGTGACAGCTGGGGATATAGTGCATGATGACGATTCAGCTCCAAAGAAGCCTGGGTGTGAGAACAATTTCGTTTTGGTAATCTAATGCTGCTTTGTCTTGCCGACCCTTTTCATGTTCTTGTGTTTTAGCTACTGGGTCTTGCTTTTTGTTCATGGGTTTTGGTGTAATTATGGGTTATTTGTGGAAGAAAATGAGATGGTGATGTGCTTAACTGAGTAGGATAATATAAATATTCATTTTTGTACAATTGGGAGCAGTTAGTGCCGGGTGAAGTTCAAAGTGATTAATTTTCATTTGCAAGTTTGTTGTTTTTATGCTTTTGGATTGGAATTGGGTTGTTGTTTGGTCTTATTGATTAATCAGGTTGTTGAACTGATTGACATGAACATAGTTTAAGTTAGTATACAGTACGTTTCTATATTCTCCCCTTGTAGTCATCTAGCTCATTCTTATATTTCCTTCTAATGGAGGAGTTTGGGTTGGATTTTTTGTACTGTCTAATGATTATAGATTAAGGACCGGCAATGGCAATGGTATTTCATGCCATGCAGTTTTGGGGTGTTTAAAAAGCAGGAGGGATACGCGAGGCTAAAATTTCCTCCCTTTTGGCTCATAATGATGCTTCCTCTTCTTTTTCTTTTTATTATTTTCCTGTTTTAAATTGATATGGAAATGTGTAGACTTCTGGTCAGCTGTGATTGGTGGGACATTTATTCATGCTTCCATGGCACATGCCTTTTCAATAAGTATGGCTCATTTTTCAAATTGATGCTTTGTAACTGGTTTAGAGGAAAGTTGGTTTCAATCTGGATAGTGAAGTTTATTCTGGATGGCTCATGCAACTTACTTGACCTTTTGGTGATTTCTATCTATATATAATTACCCACTGCTCTATCACGAACTGTTTTGTAGGTAAAAGTTCAAACTTGGGTTGATGGTGTAGAGGCAAGTGAGTTTGTTGGCGTGGGTGCTAGATTTGGAACTACCATTGAATCAAAGGAGAAAAAAGCACAGCAAACTCGCCTTATTCTTTCAAATCCTCGTGATTGTTGTAACAAACAAAATAATAAGGTTTTCATGTTTAAACTATATTCTCTTGACATTCATGGTCACAAACATCAAGCAAATTTGTTATATGTTTTTTTAACATCAATGTGTTTTCTTTTTAACGTTTGTTTAGCTTGCTGGAGATGTCATCTTGGTGGACCGAGGCCACTGCAAATTCACAACTAAAGCAAATTTTGCCCAACAAGCTAATGCCTCCGCTGTACTCATTGTAAATAACCAGAAAGGTAAAGAATATATGTTTGGGTCATTTGATGTGTGCATTGACTAGTAATGGTATGTCAAAAAAGCTTCACTATCCAAATATTTATATATATATATATATATATGTATGTATGTATGTATGTCTTCATGTTGTTGTTATGCTACTCATAGAAAGATTGAAACTATTATGTAACATGTTAGTTCTCATTTTCCTGGACAAGGGACTAATTTTAGAGCTTTCAGTTAGATATATGAATGTTGAAACATAGAAATATAATCAAACAGAGATAAATGTCTTGCAAACCATATTCGTTTCATATCAAACGTGTCTCTTTTTGGCAGAACTTTACAAGATGGTGTGTGAGCCAGATGAAACTGCTTTAGATATACGCATACCAGCTGTCATGCTCCCGCAGGATGCTGGTGCTACCTTGGAAAAGATGTTAATGAATAATTCATTGGGTATGCTTCCCTATACTCAAATACCATTTATAACCCACAAAAATTTGTGCTTCGAGATATATTGGAATTTTCCTTAGCATTTTTGTAGCTTCAGAAATGTAAGCATCTAAGATGTGCTTTTCACTTAGGATAATAATATCTTTAGCATTCTTTGTTGGGTGTATATGTACCTTATACCTTTACTGGATAGCTTTCTAATTGTAGGCTCTCTGCAGTTTCTGTGCAGTTGTACTCACCGCAACGACCTGTTGTTGACATTGCGGAAGTATTTTTATGGTTGATGGCTGTCGGTACTATCTTGTGTGCATCTTATTGGTCTGCATGGAGTGCCAGAGAAGCATCTATTGAACAGGACAAGCTATTAAAGGTCACCTTTTGCCAGCCTTAGCTAAATTGGTCTAGGTTTATATTTTTATTTTGCTTTTGTGTTGTGTTGTTCTACTGAAGCTTGTTAGTATGTATTGATTAGAAATTCATTGTCTTGTAGGATGCTTCTGATGAAATTCCAAGTGCCAAAGCTCCTTTAGGTGCCAGCGTAGTAGACATCAGCACAACATCAGCTGTCTTGTTTGTTATTATTGCTTCATGCTTCTTGGTTATACTCTACAAGCTTATGTCAGGCTGGTTTGTCGAGCTTTTGGTGGTTCTTTTTTGCATAGGTGGTGTAGAGGTATGAGTCCTCCCAATTCTAATTAATCAACTTATGATGCATCTGCATGCTTACATTCTTGCACAAAGCATTTACATCAACTTCAATTTTATACATATGCACAATGAAAAGTTATCTGAAGTTGTTCCACAGGCCGTGGTTTTGTAATCTGACATATTTGCACATTATATAGTCTGTGGATATTGCATTGTCCAATAGATTTTCATCTAACTTTACCAATTCTTTATATCCAGGGTTTGCAAACTTGCTTGGTTGCGTTGTTATCAAGGTACAATTAGTTTCATCTCCTATTGAGACATAATTTCTGGCATTTTATGAAGATTCTCCTTTTAATCACCTAACTAACCTTAGTGCACTTGCTGGCTGTCAGTTCCAACTCGTATCTGTTTATTTGGGTAGACTATATTAGGAGTCATTGAGTATTTATACTCATGTGTCTTAATCAGAATTTTCAATGGAATACTTTTGCATGTCCCCTTTGTATGGGGATGGTTTATCATACATAGCGGGAAGTTGCTTTCTATGTGGGAATTATATCATTTTTGTGATCTTCTGATTCTTTGAAATACTTTCAAAAACATTAAGCAAGGTTTTAAGTATTTTGCACAGCTCCTGTATGTGTAGCTTTGACAATCCTGAGTTTTAGGTTAATTGACTGAAACAATTCCATAAAGTAGGTGAACCAGAAACCTGGTGGTGCATATTGAATCAGTAATGCAGTGACAACTTGCTTTAAGGTCTTGAACTCATTCTACACTTCCGCAGGTGGTTCAAACGTACTGGGGAATCATACATTAAAGTACCTATCTTGGGAGCAGTCTCATACCTTACTTTGGCTGTTTCTCCATTTTGCATAGCATTTGCTGTTCTTTGGGCAGTTTTCCGCAACATTTCCTTCGCCTGGATTGGTCAAGATATACTTGTAAGATAAACTTCCCCATCAAAAAGTTATTTCCAATGAATCGTAGATTTTGACTTCTTCATGAACTTAAGTTCTGGTATAGCCCCTTTGGTTGCCACCCATGTCCTTCGAAGAGGAGGTCCTAAGTTACATTTCCCCTTCCCTTAAATGCTGTATGTATAAAGTAATAAGTTTGACTATTGCAAAAACTGAAGGGCAAGTAATCAACTAATGACGGTTTCCTTTCAATGATTCTTCCATCAGGGAATTGCACTGATAATCACAGTTCTTCAAATTGTTCGGATACCTAATCTCAAGGTAATAATTCAAACTTATCAGTCTAGCTGATTTCTTTTTCTTTTGGGG
This sequence comes from Prunus kanzakura, assembly GCA_020521455.1. Classification (NCBI taxonomy): domain Eukaryota; kingdom Viridiplantae; phylum Streptophyta; class Magnoliopsida; order Rosales; family Rosaceae; genus Prunus; species Prunus kanzakura. The sequence goes on from BPUM01000836.1 coordinate 605,026, forward strand.
CCAGAAACCATTTTTCTGCTTGGTAACAATATATTAGGCAATCTATTTCCAAACATTCTGAATCAGTGCTCATTGTTGGAATCACTTGACTGTAATTATGGCATTGGTTTGTAGCAGTTAAAGTACAAGTGTGCATATCTGTGCAGATGAAAGTCTCTCCCATTTGAAATTTTTTATTTATTGGATTTTGAGTGAGTTGCACTTATTGTAATTTTTGCATTGTTAACATGTATTCACCCCTTTTTGGCACTTTTGCTGAAATGATGTCAATCAGAAATCTCAGATGTGTGCAATTATGCCTCAACGTTGGTTACTTATCTTAATAGTTTATCTTTTTAAAGAAGATTTTCATTTTTGTCTTTTGTTATTGGCGGGTAGTTGTTTGTGTTGAAAGCTTTAATAAAATGGATATGGAATGTACACACACACACACACACACACACTCACTCTCTCTCTCTCTCTCTCTCTCACTTACACACATATTTAAGCATTATTGGCAACTGATTTAGGGTGGTTTCTTTTTAATCAGGTGGGTACGGTCCTCCTCAGTTGTGCCTTCTTGTATGACATCTTTTGGGTGTTTGTTTCTAAGAAGTTGTTCCATGAAAGCGTGATGATTGTGGTAAGTGATTCTATTAAGTTTCTCTACTTGCTACGTTTAATATATACATACATATGTAATTATGGATCAGTTGGTTGTTCAAGGCTTTTAAATACTCTAGAGATGTCTAATGGCTTTGTCTCCTTTTACAGGTAGCCAGTGGTGACAAAAGTGGAGAGGATGGTATTCCAATGCTACTAAAGATCCCACGCATGTTCGACCCCTGGGGTGGTTTCAGCATCATAGGATTCGGTGACATCCTATTACCAGGCCTGCTTGTGGCATTCTCACTCAGGTTTAAGCTCTGCAGCCTATCCCAGTTTGATAAAAGACTTGTTCTTGGCATTTCTTCATACATCAAATTTTTGGTGGTGTTTATATGAACAGAAATAGATAAAATGAAGCATTGTTAATGGTTTTTGCAGGTATGATTGGTTGGCAAATAAGACACTTCGGGCTGGATACTTCTTATGGGCAATGATGGCTTATGGATTGGGTAAGAAATAATAAACAGAGGATTTTGTCATCAGCTACTGTATCAGATTTCTTAGATGTTTTTTCCCAGAAAGACACATGATTTTTCAAATTTTGTGCAGGTCTTCTCATCACATATGTGGCATTAAACTTGATGGATGGGCATGGCCAACCGGCACTGCTTTACATTGTTCCATTCACACTTGGTAAGTCCCTTTCTTTCTTCTTCACCAAAATCTTAGTCCAACTTCACCCTATCCTTTAAGCGAATGAATAAAAAATCCCAAGGGCACTGCACATGCGATAATTTCTGCCTCAGCAAGTAATCAGGAACCGTAGTGGGATACTTCTAGATGTTTGCTTTTGGATAATATTGGGATGCTAGAACTAAACTGATTAAAATTTACACTTCAATGCAGGAACTTTTCTGACATTAGGGAAGAAGAGGGGTGACTTACAGATTCTGTGGTCTAGAGGAGAACCAGAAAGGCCTTGCTCACATATCAAACTCGAACAGAGTCAAGAATTGGACGAAGCAAAGTAAGACAGCTTGGTAAGTTAAAAAAGAAAGAGAAAAAGTAAGACAGCTTGTTCTTGTATGATATTTGTAGTGTTGGCATTGTATAATCATTAGAAATCTGGTAAAGAACTCTCAAGAGCTTCCCTTAACATGGTAGTCTTTGTATGTAAGCTTATTGCCCATTAAATTGAACGAGGGCTCTCTCTTAATTAAAATAGCGTTCATTTGGCATCGTCTGTTGTCACAAGCCTTAATGAAGGATGAAGCTTTATGGGTAGAAAATTTTGTACAATTTTATCTGCGTAAGCAACCATTTATGTTACTAAATCATAAGGCTCTTGTTTTTTTTTTTTTTTTCATCCTTTTTGGTTGTTGAAAATAGCCCCATTAATGTAAAGTTGCAATTATAATGTGGCAATACCACATTCTCCATAACTGATATTAAAAAAAGCACACGTATTTGAAATCCCAAAAACATCCCAACTAGTCTAATCCACATTTGCATCTAAATAGTGCCTATAGCTAGTCAACTTTGCACCAAAGCTGCAAGTCAATAATCATGGCCCACAAAAACAGGGGCTGATACTTATGATTTTTTTGAGGCCCAAGCCCCATGGAGAGTCATCATAAGGCCTACGACATACCTAACAAAGCAGGCTAATGAAAGGCCTGCATTGAAAGATCAGGGCTGGGAGATAGAACAACTAGCTCAATTATAGTATTTCTATTTCTAATATTGAAAAATGTCTTAAGTTCGAATTTTCTCTTTCTCGTTAATTCAAAAGCCGGAAAGAGAGAGAGAGAGAGAAAATGAGAGAGTGGTGGCTGGCATGAGGTTAGAAAGGGGTAAACTCAAATTTATGTGTCTAGAGATCTTTTTTGAGTGTCTATACAATCACCCTTCATCACCGTAGCACGACTAACAAGCCAATTTTGTTGGAAATATCACTTCCACTTTTCTTCTTAAGATATTGGCCCAATATAAAACATCAAACAACAATTGTTAGTTTGGATGCCAATCAAATCACCCTCTATAGATTTTTCAAGTGTTGCTTTCAATTTCAATGACATTTCCGGAAGCTATCCAACAAGAATATTATCCGAATATTATGTCCAAAACACAACACAAGCTTATCAATTAATCTTACGTTTTAAAAAAACAAAAAAAAACAACAAAAACTCAAAGATACCTAATTGACATGCAATACGTGAATGACATCTGTTTGTTTGTAATAGCATATAACAAAATTCAATATCCCTTGAAAAATCTTTTGACAAAATAGAGAGAGAGAGAGAGAGAGAGAGATTTCAATAGGGCCATGATTATCAATACAAGAAAGAGCCCTTGGATTCCACTAACTTTTTTAATATTATTTTTTGGTTCCTTGGCTTACCATTGGTTTTGGGCGAAAGTGCGAGGAGCTATTTTAGCGACCCTAGGTTGATGGGTTGGTAGTGGTCTATTTTGACACAGCAAAGTAGAAAAATACAAAAGACGTACATCTCTCCAGATTGTGCCAAGCCAACTGCCATGCTTATCAGATATCTTTTTTCTCCCTTTTTTTCTTTATGGTTTTTTGGGATGCCGAGGACACTTTTTCTGTTTTTATAGTTTTCAATGTCATTTACATAGTTGGCATGGGGCCTAAGGCTGCAACTCGCATGTGAGTTGGGGGCAGAAGAAGACCAAGAACAGAAGGCATCCCATGAGTGTGAGTTGTACACTACTTGGCTACTGCTTCTTCCATTTTGTTTATTTTTTTTTATAGAGTGCAACAAATAAGAAGATTACATTTCACAATGACAAGGTTTGGGACCATAAAAGAGGAGAGAAAATGAGGGGCATGCTATCTCACACCAATCGTTAGTAAATCAAGTTAGTTATTGGAAATTATTAAACAAAGATTACACATAATTAAATATGGGAATTGTTCATGTGTTAGGTTATTTCAGTTGGTTAGAATAGTGTGCATGCTTATTTGTATTTGAGTTCGATTATCTTTTCACGTAATTTGAAATTGTTTGAGAATTGTTTGACATGGCATTCCAAACAAAATAGTCATTGTACTCGACTTCCTGCATTATTATTTTTCATTAGAGAGAAGTGCTATAATTACTTTGAAGTGCCAATAGTGGCTCCCTTAAACACAAGTTTAATGTTGTTTGCTAGATAATCTGATATGTTAATTGTCATTCTACGAGTAATTTTTTGATATGATCATAACATTAAGCGAGTATGAGTAATTTTTAGAGTAAACATACATGTGTTATAATTTGAATGAATTGATAACACCATAACCCGACACACAAAACTTTATAATAAATCACACTTTCATATACAAATTCGCCTTATCAATAATTCAAGTTGATAATTTGACAATGTAGCATGCTAGACAATCTGTAAAACTCGATCAGAGTTAAAATCAAACCATGGTTTTGTTTGTCGGGCGACATAGATACTGTATAGTAAACAGTAACATCCCTGGATTGGTCCATGTCATCGTACGTGATATGACGTTGGCGTCCACGTGCTTACAAAAGGGTTGTCACTATCTTAAGTTCTCAACGGTCACAACAAAAAAAACGGCCAATTTTTCTCAACCATACGTTCTCCCGCCCGTTGTACTCTAATCTTCTGTGGCTCTGGTTTTCGTGCCGTTGAGAAACTCACAACAACTCACCATTAAAAGTCAAGAACTTGAAAGTGAAAAAAAAGTCCGTAAATGACTGAACCAAACAGTAATTATAAGCTTTTCACCCCCATGAAATTCTGTAATTGGAAAAATCACCTTTGGGTTCAGTTTTGATGACTATTTATAAGCTTTTTCCTCTTCATTAATCCACTCTTGTACATTTTGCAATATGCAATGCATACATTTATTTACATTTACCACATAAACACTCTAATTTAAGAAATGAAATTGCATGTCACGGGAATAACACTGTTTTACTATTCCCATACAATCATATTCTGTTATGTGGAATTCTTATCACGCCTTGCATAACGTATTAATTGGGGATAGCTTTGTGACATGACGCCAACTTAAATTTTTCTCCCCACTTGAATTTTGCGTGAAGCCCTAAACTTGGCAAAGAGAGAGAAAAAAAGGACCACTCTCCTCCAAACCCCAAAAAGAAGAAAGAAAAGAAGAAGTAGAGAGTTGTTTAATGATGATGAGAAAATTGGACCACAACATTTCAAATTCCATGTGCACAATCTTTAATTTCGGTTTGGTGCTTAGGCGTATGAATCAGATGAACATACAGAACAGCTAACCAAAAGCTTTACAAATTCGAAAAAGCACACAAACCAAAAAATAAGGACAATTTCTGTGGAGGATAAGAACAACAAAAACAAATGAACCAGAAAATGTCAGCATCCTTCTGCAAGTTCTGACCTTTCCAGAACCATCCCCAAAACTCTAATACCTTCTCCTTAATATTATCATAAACATTTGCTTACAAAGTAATGACCTTTGTTTAGGGACTACCACATAAAAAAGTTTATTTATTTATTTTATTGATAACAAATACTTAATTGAAAATAAATTAAAAAGAAAGACAACCCTTTATTTCATTTGGCAAATAATAGACTGACAGACACCTCAGCTATAAAAGTTCCCCTTATCTTAGCCTCTCTTGCATTACTGAAACTCACAAAACCCTTGCTTTGAGTGTGTAAAGAGAGCAACTTTGGTTTGCTTTTCAAACAGAGAGAGAAAGAGCTAGAGAAAGCTGGTTAGTGAGAGCGTGACTATGGAGGGCAAGGAAGAAGATGTTAAACTTGGAGCTAACAAGTTCCAAGAGAGGCAGCCTATTGGGACATCAGCTCAGACAGACAAGGACTACAAGGAGCCTCCACCAGCTCCATTGTTTGAGCCTGGTGAGCTCACTTCATGGTCTTTCTACAGAGCTGGAATTGCTGAGTTCATTGCCACCTTCTTGTTCCTCTACATCACCATCTTGACTGTGATGGGTGTGAAGAGGGCTCCTACCAAGTGTGCCTCTGTTGGCATCCAAGGAATTGCTTGGGCTTTTGGTGGTACCATATTTGCCCTTGTCTACTCCACTGCTGGTATCTCAGGTTAGCTTCTCCTCCCTTTCCATCTCTTCAGCTTTCAAGTCTTTATTTAAAGTTGATAACTTCCACTGAAAGAAAAAAAACACTTTTTCTTGTTGTATATTTCATGGGTTTCTTCAGAATTTATTTTTAGTGATTTTTAAAAATCTTTTGGGTAGACTTTTGTGGGTGTTTCAACTATCTTTGATGTGGGCTTTCCTTGTCATCTTTGATTTTTCCTCTTAAAATTTGTTCTTCTGTTTTAAACTATAATTAGCTTCCTTTCATGGTTACATTTTTGTGATAAAATTCTTTTGTAACCAGATCTGTGTGCTTGCATGTAACAGGTGGACACATCAACCCAGCTGTGACCTTTGGCCTCTTCCTGGCAAGGAAACTCTCCCTTACAAGAGCTGTTTTCTACATAGTCATGCAGACCCTTGGTGCAATTGCTGGTGCTGGTGTTGTGAAGGGCTTCCAAAAGAACCAATATGAGCTTTTGGGAGGTGGAGCCAATGTTGTTAACCATGGCTACACCAAGGGTGATGGCCTTGGGGCTGAGATTATTGGCACTTTTGTCCTTGTTTACACTGTCTTCTCTGCCACTGATGCCAAGAGGAATGCCAGAGACTCTCATGTCCCTGTAAGTATTCTTTATTATTATCTCTGTTATATACTTTTGCAGCTTCTGATTGTTTAATTGTTTTGCTATTTTGACACTCATGTGTCCATTGAATGGGTTTAGAGATGATTGAGTGCTCCAAAGGTGGTTTATTTTTCATGGGCTGTTTATAAATTGGTTTCTGGTTTAGTTCTTTGAGCTGCTGCTGAATGTTTTTGGTTAATTTATAGTCTGTGTGGAAGAAATTGTTGGCTGATCTTCTAGTTTTTCTATTCTTTGCTCAACCATTAAAGCTTCCCAAATGGCTGAAAGGGGGACTGTAGAATTATCACTTCTCTAGTCCTTGTTTTGTGAATGCTGGAAAATAATGACACTTGCATGTTGCTTTTGTTCGTTTGTGTCATTGGTGTGGGTGCCTTTGAGGTGGAAAAAGTTCTGTCGTGCCCAGTGGGTCTCATACATGTGAGACCCACTGGTGTGTTTGGTGGATCAAATATGCATGTAAATGTGAAAGTGGGGACTTAATTATACCTCACAGGACAAAGATGCCTCCTCCCTTTTTAAGGCAAAATGTTATCCGCCATTTAAGAGTAAGACTCACTAGTCCCTACCAACAAGAGATCATTTATGGGCTTGCTTATCTAATTTGTTTGGTCTCTCCATGGTTGCTTCTGCTCTACATTACCTCTACCAAATGATCATCTTCAAACATTTGTTATATCCTAAGTCAAACTTAGCACTATGCTTTGAAGCTCAATGAATCAGAAAGGTCATTATTTGGACTGTGTTTTAACTTAGAATGTATATGTATATGTGTATGCAGATTTTGGCTCCTCTTCCCATTGGGTTTGCAGTTTTCTTGGTTCACTTGGCCACCATCCCCATCACTGGAACTGGCATCAACCCTGCCAGGAGTCTTGGAGCTGCCATTGTCTTCAACAAGGACAACGCTTGGGATGACCATGTAAGCGAATTAACTAATACTAATTAAACATTTTTCTTTGAACTTTTAATTGTTTAATGAGAATATGAGATTTATGGTACCATGTTTCTGTTTACAGTGGATCTTCTGGGTGGGGCCATTCATTGGTGCTGCTCTTGCTGCTATCTACCACCAGATAGTCATCAGGGCCATTCCTTTCAAGTCCAGGGGCTAATTTTCTTCCCACTCTAGTGGTCACCCATCTCTGCGTCTTCTTCTTTTCCTTTTTCTTGGTGCTGGTCTTGAGAAAAATGTGTGTAAATTAAGCATGCAGTACTAGTACTTATGATGTATTCAAAGTTTTTGTGACATGTTTTGAATGGAGAATTCTTTTATGGGTTAGTTTATATGCTAATGTGCCTTGTGTATTCTACATTCTTCTGATGATTTTGATTTAAAGTTTGCGCATACCTTGATCAAGCAAGTGTCTTCGGCTCTTTGAGAGAAATGTATTTTGGCTAAATTGTTTGTGACATTTTTTTGGGTCATAATTGTTCGTGACTTTTCATCATATTTCAAGAGATAAAAAAGACATGAAATTGCAATTGTATAAAAAAAAAAATCTAAATTAAATAGGTTCATTGAAGAGTTGTCGTTAGATCCAATTGAAGAGTTATTATATCGTTTTGGAGAGCAAATATGACTATATAAAAGGGCTATATAGATTCATATACGTAGTGAGGTAAATAAAGTCTGAAAGATAGTGTTATTACAAGAGCCTTGAAGCATTAAATTTGTTCATAAAACTAAACTGGAATACAAAAATTGGAGCACTTTTGTGGAGGCAATTCAAGGAAAGGCAAAAATCCATTGCAAGACTGTTTCATATATTATTCAACTTGGCAGGTAGATCTGTTTTTCAATTAGAGAAGTTTAATATTTCTTAAAAGGGTTATAAAAGGAAGGACAATACTTCCCTCCTTACGTTTTATTGTGACTCAACCCCAAAGTGATATGCTTTCACTCTTTTTAATTGTCAAAGCAGTTTTTTTTTTTTTTTTTTTTTTGACTTTTAGTAAATCCCTAACATTTTACCAAAACATCAATGCTTAACCATCTTATCAAATCCTACTCATACACGCATATCCAACGGCTATCACGCTAGTGGGGGTCGATCGCTAATCGTATTAGTTTTGTGATTTAAATTAAACCCCACGAAGAGAAGTCATCACATCACATCACATGTTGGGTTTTGGAAATGCAAGCTCTGTGAAATGTTGTTTATATTTTGGATTTGCAAAGTCTGATCAACAATCTTGAAAAATGTGGATATTTGGATGGAAAGGGCAATCTGGATTCTCAGCCCGCTCTACAGCTGAGGAAGTTACTCAAGGAATTGATGGAACTGGTCTCACAGCAATTGTTACAGGTCTTGTTATGCTAAATTCTTCCTCTTTTTTATCTAGGTATTTTTGTTCTTTATTTGTGTATTGTTATGTGTGCTCTTTTCTTTTGTTGGTCAGTTCCTATAATTTCTTGTTGTGTCATATGTTTGTTTGCTAAGACAATTACAGGGAAAAGAAGAAGGAATGTTGCTTTAGTTGTCTTTTATGTTAAACTAACAATTGAGCAACCAAATGGAGTTTCTTTTGACAACCCATCTGAAGTTGGGTATACGATCGTTTCTACTTCTTGTTTTCTTTCATGGGTAGTTGTTTAGTGTTTCATTGGTTGGTTGATTTTCTGATTGAAGCTGGCCAGTTTAGGATTAGTTGACCTGATGTTAAAAATGGAGTAATTGGAGTTGATCAAAGTTCTGGTATAGTTTAAATCTTTTTTCAGTTTTGTAGGATTCTTTAGGATCATTATGCTATAAAATTTAGTTCAGAGTCTTCCTGTGAACTTATTGTCACAATTAAAAAAATGATTCATCTGAAAATCCAGCCATTGAAATTTTAAATTGCTTTTTTGCTTGACAATTGGTGAAATTTGCAGATTTGGCCTTTTTTCAGTTCTTATACTTACTTAATTCCAGGTGCATCAAGTGGTCTTGGTCTGGAGACAACACGTGTTCTAGCCTTGCGTGGTGTTCATGTCATCATGGCAGTAAGAAATACAGAGGCTGGTAGGGAAGTGAGAACGGCAATATGTAAGGAAATCCCCACTGCCAACATCGATGTCATGGAACTAGATCTCAGCTCAATGGCATCAGTAAGGAAATTTGCATCGGAATATAACTCCTCTGGTCTTCCATTGAATATCCTGATGTAAGACATCTGAATTGGACCGTTGTAATTATTTATGTCACATTTGCTTGTGCTCATTTGAATCTCTGGTCTCTTGTTGCAAATACATCAGTGTGTTTGCATGCACACTTAGTGTTGTATGATATCATTGTGACAATGGCTGTTATTGCTGCTTCATTCTTCATTTTGGAATGGTGTTTGGTCCCAAGAGTGGGAAAAGAACGAAGGAAAAACAATAAGTTCATATTTTAGTACAATGTTCTCCTATTGGTATTATTATTAACATTACGGAGTTATAATTTATCCTCTCTGCTTGTTTGAAGAAATAATGCAGGGGTTATGGCAACTCCTTTCATGCTTTCCCAAGACAACATTGAAATGCAGTTTGCAACCAACCATTTAGGTATTTAAAACATGAAATTCTTTTGATGTTTCTCTTGAGAATATGAAATGGCCTGTTATATGGTCTCTATAGAATTGGAATCTTAAGAGTTCTTACCATTCTTTTACAGGCCATTTTCTTTTGACCAACCTTCTATTGGAGACCATGAAGAAGACAACAAGGGAGAGCAAAAAAGAGGGAAGAATCATGAACTTATCATCAGAGGCTCACCGATTTGCATATAGTGAGGGGATTCGTTTTGATAAGATTAATGATGAATCAGGGTAATAGTTTTATGAATTTTGTCACTATGTGCTGCTGCAATAATGCAATAATATATGGTTTTGTGGTTTGCAATGTATCAAATTTCGTCAAGTAATACTTCTATTTACTTATATTTTATTGCTTGAAAATTCCCAGATACAACAGTATATACGCTTATGGACAATCAAAGCTAGCCAACATATTGCATGCTAATGAGCTCACAAAGCGCTTGAAGGTATCAACTCATATAGGATCATAAACATGATCGCTGGTGAATTTGATGATATAAATCATTTATCTGATTATATTTTTCCTTGGTCAATCGTAAGGAGTTCTTGACCTGCAACGGATAGAGGAAGACTTATTCTGTCACATAGTTTGGGCTTCTAGAATATGGAACCCTTAAATAACAGCGTAGATAAGACTTTTGGTTAGCATTAATTTGTTAAGTTCCTGAGATAAATGTGAATTAAATGTTTTAGCATGTGCAGGGCCCTGGGCTTTGTTCATGTTTCTTTTGGTCAATAGAAGAGAAAAGAGTGACAGCCTAATTTCAGTGTGCAAGTATTTTCTTTTTTCCAGAGATGCTTACATAATTTTGTCTCAGATGTTCATTGTAGTAGCAAATATTCCATATGGTTATTCTTACTATCTTCAAAAGAGAAACAGTTGAAAAGAGCAATAGGGCATAGAGTGTAGCTTTTTACATCATTGGTGTTTTCAACATTCTTAAGCAGTCCATATTTCCAAAGTCATGCCATCATGGATAGGAAATTCTAATCTTCTGTTTGTGTTTCAATTTTTTTTTCAATAATCTTTTAAAATCCTGTCTTGTTTAACAGGAAGAAGGAGTTGCTATAACTGCTAATTCCCTTCATCCTGGATCAATTGCTACCAATCTTCTACGCCACCACAGTTATATTAATGGTAAACTTTTGAACCATTGACAAATATTCGTTCTTCTACGCTACCAATCTTCTACAACCCTCTCGCCTTGCCCGTTCCTTTTTTTAAATTTCACCATTTCCTGTATTTGTGTGGATTCGTGTCTTGATATTTATTGTTTTCGTTTAATGCAGTCATTGCCAGCACGCTCGGTAGATTGATGCTTAAAAATGTTCAGCAGGTATGTTACTAATCTGATACACTCAGCAAACTCATGTTTTGATGTCTATATCCCAATCCTATTAAGATATGCTCAAGCAGCTTCACTGCATGTTAGTTGTCTTTTTAATATACTTCACATAACTGCAGGGAGCAGCAACTGAATGCTACGTGGCATTGCATCCGCAAGTTAAGGGTGTCAGCGGCGAATATTTTATGGACAGCAACAAAGCCAATCCAACCTCTCAGGCTAAAGATCCAGAACTGGCAAAGAAGCTATGGGATTTCAGTTTGAGCCTGACGGATCCAAAGTAACTGGGAACAAAACTCTGTTGTAAATTGCAAGTCAATGTCAATGTCCCTTTTACCAGTTTGAGACTTTGAGTAGAAGCTAAGACGTTGAATGACCATGTAAAACATATATAGGCTATGGCAGGGGACTTATCCTTGGCCCTTCCTAAAATTATGAACTTTTAAAAAAATATTTTTCTATAATGAAAAACATGGGTTGTGCTTCTTATATTTGTCATGAATGTATATGGTTGATCAAATATTTCCAAAGCACTTCAATCCAAAGGACTCTGTTCCACATATATACATATAAGAGCAACATCACAAACGTCATTGTGATTACAAATCACAACTGGGTTCATTTTAAAAGAGCCATTGCTTTGTCTCTTCCTCTGATTTTGGTGTGTGTTGTAAATTAGAGGAGCAACATCACAAGCATTATTGCTAATTACAATTCCCAGAAATGTTGCCATGTAAGACAGGACCAGCAGCAATCAAGACAGTAGGTCTTGTATTGTATGCCTCTTATAGAATAATATTATTATTAACATTTGGAGCAGTGTATTCAAATTGCATTTGATAGAAGGTCTCTGTGCTGTAACTTGTAACTTCATTATCTGCAAAATTAATGGGTGGGATATTTAGCAAGAAAGGAGCATCTGGGTTCTCTGCTTCTTCCACAGCAGAGGAAGTTACTGAAGGGATTGATGGAACTGGTCTTACTGCCATTGTTACAGGTCATGCTCTATTTTAAGCTTCCTATAGGATACATATAACAATATGGTCTTAGCTGCTCTCCAGCCTATTTGACATTTAACATGTCAATGAGTCTTTCTCTGTTTCTTCCAAAGTAAGGTTGTAAATTTTTTATTTTTTATCATAAACTTTGTTTAATTTCAGGAGCTGCAAGTGGTATTGGCGTAGAGACATCACGTGTTCTTGCGTTGCGTGGTGTCCATGTAGTTATGGCAGTAAGGAACGAGGATGCTGGGACGAACGTCAAAGAAGCCATTCTTAAAGAAATCCCAGAGGGTAAAATTGATGTCATGGAGTTAGACCTCAGCTCATTGGCATCTGTAAGAAAATTTGCAGCAGATTTTAAATACTTGGACCTTCCATTGAACATACTTATGTAAGATAAGCAAATTCTTAAATTTCCTTCTTTCTTGGGTTGTATGTGCTTATGGTTTTCTCATGGAAATTAAGAAAATGACAGCTCTCTCATACACGCACTCATTTGTAGTATTGCACTCTCTTCTTTGTTGGAAGTAACAATGCAGGCATTATGGCAACTCCATTCAAGCTTTCTCAAGACAACATAGAGCTCCATTTTGCAACTAACCATTTAGGTGTGTCTGCCTAAAATTTTCTTTGAAGTCTGTCCTGTAGTCCAATGGATTCAGTTTTCTACGAGTCGCTTTTGTCGAGTTATTAACTTTTACTCGAACCATCCAACGTGCAGGTCATTTTCTCCTCACAGATCTTTTGTTGGAGACCATGAAAAGCACATCGCGAGAAAGGAAAGGAGAGGGGAGAATTGTTAATGTATCATCACTAGGCCATCAATACGGGTACCGTGAAGGGTTTTGTTTTGATAAAATTAATGATGAATCAAGGTAAAACTGTGGCAGCACCCTTTTGAAGAATCGTCTTTAGGCTAATGAGGTGGTTGTGTATATAAATACATGATCAACAATCTGCCGTTTTGACTTGCTATACAGATACCACAGATATTATGCTTATGGACAGTCCAAGCTTGCTAACATATTGCATGCTAATGAGCTTACAAGACGTCTGAAGGTATTGAGTTTCTTAAGGTCATCAATGATTTCCCCTTCTTGGTTGACATCGTAACTTATTTTCGGAACGTTAACTAAACAGGAAGAAGGGGCAGAGGTAACAGCTAATTCTCTCCATCCGGGAACAATTCTCACGAATCTTATGCGCTATGATGGCTTTTTAAAGTGTAAGCTTCATCTGCTGTACCACATGGATACATCTCCTCTCATGTTGTTGACAGTGCAGCAGTATTCTCTGGTTTTCCACTGATCAACGCACATTTTCTTTGGCTTGACACAGGTATTCTTAAGGTTCTGGGCATATTTATCTCTAAAACTGTTCAGCAGGTACATCTTTATGTTCCACAAGAGATGATATTTCTTTTTTGATACAAAATCTATTTTGGGCATTCACATTATATGAAACTAATTATGTCATTGAACATGGTCATGCAGGGTGCGGCAACCACATGCTTTGTGGCACTCCATCCACAACTTAAGGGAGTAGGCGGCGAATACTTCGTGGACTGTAACATTGCCAAACCGAGCTCTCAGGCAAAAGATGCAGATTTGGCAACCAGACTCTGGGATTTTAGCTTGAGTTTGACAAATGCCAAGTAGTATGGTGTTCTAATATTTTCTGGGTCATGTTGTAGCTGGCTCTTCTCTGCACTGTTCGTTATGAAATCAAATTGCCAAACTGCAAACTGTTATCACATACTGGATTATAATAACCTTGAGATTTACCCATTTTGTCATTTAAAGCAACCTGGACTAGAAACTGGTTCATACAGACAACATTAACAGGAACTATATACAAAAGTAGTATTATTATCAACATATTCTTCAAACTGAGGAATTAAGATGGTAATTAAACTATCTAGCTAGTTACAATTTTGATCACAATTTCAAATTCAGGAAATTAATCATGATCTTAATCAATTTCAACAATCTAGAGTCTAGACCCACAGAATTGATCAAGCAGGTAACTGGGATTGCCTTGCCCTTTCAAGAACAGAAAACATGAACTTGGATTTTGAAGAATCCCAATAAAGCCCAATTTCATCCTTCTCCTTCAAGCCTCATAACCCCTTTGGCGAAATTGTCATCCAAGTAATGCAGAACATGGTCGATGACTGACTTTTTGGGCATCAGTAGCCTTGAGCAGTTTCTAAGGTCGCTTACTGTCAGCTTCTTCCTGATTTTCCAAGGCCACTGATCCTGAGGCTGTGGACTCGATATTTTCTTGTATTTTTCTAATCCAGTAAAGCCGCCCGGCTATATTATTTATACTATTCATTAAAAAAATTATAACAAAAAAACCTAGTAACGCCGCGCGGCTATACTATTTTTATAAAAACATTTTTAAAAATCGGCTATACCATTTATAGAAAAACAAAAAGGACGCGTCCACGTTTCAAAATACGTATAGCCGTGCGGCTATACTATTTTTAAGAAACATAAATTCAACCGAGTATAGCGGGAAAATTAAAAAACCGGGTATAGCTGCCGGCTATACTATTTTGTTAAAAAAATTTAAGGAAAAATGAGTATAGCCACGCAGGAATACTATTTTTAAATAAATTAGGGAAAACCCGAGTATAGCCTCGTGGCTATACTATTTATATATAAAAATACCCGCCTAGCCCCTAGGCGCCACGTGTTAAAACCAGTAAAGCCGCGCGGCTGTACGAATTTTTTTAAAAAAAAAAAGTAAAAACGAGTATAGCCGCGCTGCTATACGATTTTGGAAAAAATAGGAAATGACTAAGTATAGCCGCGCGGCTATACTAATTGGCTATACTGATTTTTGAAGGATACATGCTAACCGATACTCGTGAATCGTGATTACTATTCTAGTAAATTATCGAGATGGATTTTGGAGGACAGTTACATGATGAAGGGATTGGGATATAGTTTCTCATTACCTGCATCCAAGTAGTGAGAAGAAGCTGGTGGAGACAGTGAAGTATTGGTTGTGGGTGGTGCATGGAACTCAGCTGATAGAAAAGAAGCATTCTGAATCTGGATCCAGTGCTTGGCTTACGATTGATAATGTGCAGGAGGAGCTTGCTACGAAATTTATTAGTGCTTCTGCTTAAGGTTGAAACTTGGTCCAGCAGGCAGCAGATGATGCAATGCAGGAATGAAATCAATAATGTCTGTCATTTTATTAGTGTTTTAATTTCAAATGGATCTAAATTGACATGACTTTAGGGATTTGTTAAGTAAACTTTTTCCTTTTTTTAAGTGCAACTTTTCGTTGGGATGTTAATTCCCCTTCTTGGGTTTGTGTTGTTTTTGCTAATGACGTAGACTCGACTTTTTAGCTAGTACAGTGCATTTGGATGAGGACGGAAATTAATGTCTTAGAATTTTTAATTCCTATCTGTTTGGCAAAAAAAAAAGTTACTCTAAATTTTTTCCTTTTTTTTGTTGTCAAATTTAACCACTATAGAAGTAGTATTATCAAACAAGTGAGTCTAGTATTATTGTTACCAATACAGCCTTTTGACAAAACTTCTGACTTGGCACTTGGTCAACAACAATGTGCTAGCCAAACGACATCGTTGTATATAAGATTAACATCAGAAACGTCATTACTAGCTATAATCCCAAAAGTCTTTCATGTTTTGGTCATCTGATCCCCTCAAGTCAATTGGTATCTATAATGTATCAATTGTGGGGCACCCCAAGCATAGCCTTTTTCCTCACATTGCCTATATTTTAATCAGAGAAATCCTATGTTATGTTGCTTTTGTTAGCATTCTCTGTAACTTCACATGATCATCTGCAACATTCATGGGGATTTTTAGCAAGAAACAACAATCTGGGTTCTCTGCCTCTTCAACAGCAGAGGAAGTTACTGAAGGGATTGATGGAACTGGTCTTACTGCAATTGTTACAGGTCATCATGCTCTATGTTTTAAGCTTCATATATGAATTTTTTTATTTTTTATAAATCTGATAAAGGATTTTCTCATGTAATAATGGGAAAATGATTTAGAAGATCGGTGATATATACATACTGAGTTCCAATGGGTTTTGTATTTTTAATTTTTATATTCAAGTACTTTTCTTAGTTTCTTGGATGATCATTTATCATTCCAAATCTAAATGAAATTAAGCTGTTGACCCAGAAAACATGAAACTAAGATGGCTTCTTCTATAAGTTCTCTTATATGAGATAAGATGTCATTTCTCATATTTGTATAGCAAGTATAGCAAGACCCTTCCGTTTTGTTTCTTAATTTTCATGTCAATGAGCCTTCCTCTGTGTGTTTCTCAAGTTAAGGTTGTTCAATTTCAGGAGCCTCAAGTGGTATTGGTGTAGAGACAGCACGTGTTCTTGCATTGCGCGGTGTCCATGTAGTTTTGGCAGTAAGGAACACCGATGCTGGGGCGAACGTCAAAGAAGCCATCCTGAAAGAAATCCCCAATGCTAAAATTTATGTGAGGGAGTTAGACCTCACCTCATTCACATCTGTAAGAAAATTTGCAGCAGATTATCGTTCCTCAGGCCTTCCATTGAACATCCTTATGTAAGATAAGCAAATGCCAATTTCCTTCTTTTTTGTTGTGTGTGGTTTGTTACATATTTACTTTATTAGATCAAGCTAATATGTCTTTATTTCATACTATGGCAATAAGAAGTAATACAATCTCTTCTTTGTTAGAAGTAACAATGCAGGGGTAGGAGTGACACCATTCAAACTTTCTCAAGACAGTATAGAACTCCAGTTCGCAACGAATCATTTAGGTTTGTTACCTAAAAATTGCTTTGAACTGTAGCCTGCCTACTGATCAGTTTCATACAAGTTTCTTTTACCAATCTATTTGTTTCTTGAACCATCAAATGTGCAGGTCATTTTCTTCTCACAAATCTTTTGTTGGAGACCATGAAAAGCACATCGCGAGAAAGCAACACAGAGGGGAGAATCGTGAACGTATCATCACTAAGCCATCAATACGGATACCATGAAGGAATTCGTTTTGATAAACTTAATGATGAACCCACGTAAATCTTCTGCAGGATATGCAGATTATATATGTTCATACCTGTTTTTAACATTTTGAGGTGTCTGTTTGGACAAATATATGTCAACAATCTGACCCTTTTACTTGCTAATTTACAGATACAGCAGGCATTCTGCTTATGCACAATCCAAGCTTGCTAACATATTGCATGCTAATGAGCTTACAAGACGTCTGAAGGTATTGGGTTTCTTAAGGTCATCAATGATTTCCCCTTCTTGGTTGACATCGTAACATTAACTAAACAGGAAGAAGGGGCAGAGGTAACAGCTAATTCTCTCCATCCGGGAACAATTGTCACAAATCTTTTGCGCTATGATGGCTTTTTAAAGTGTAAGCTTCATCTGCTGTACCACAAGGATACATCTCCTTTCATGTTGTTGACAGTGCAGCAGTATTTCTCTGGTTTTCCACATATCAACTCACATTTTCTTTGGCTTGACACAGGTATTCTTAAGGTTCTGGGCATATTTATCTCTAAAACTGTTCAGCAGGTACATCTTTATGTTCCACAAGAGATGATATTTCTCTTTTGTTTGATACAAAATCTTTTTTGGGCATTCACATTATATGAAACTAATTATGTCATTGAACATGGTCATGCAGGGTGCGGCAACCACATGCTTTGTGGCACTCCATCCACAACTTAAGGGAGTAGGCGGCGAATACTTCGTGGACTGTAACATCGCCAAACCGAGCTCTCAGGCAAAAGATGCAGATTTGGCAACCAGACTCTGGGATTTTAGCTTGAGTTTGACAAATGCCAAGTAGTATGGTGTTCTAATATTTTCTGGGTCATGTTGTAGCTGGCTCTTTTCTGCACTGTTCGTTACGATCAAATTGCCAAACTGCAAACTGTAATCACATACTGGATTATAATAACGTTGAGATTTACCCATTTTGTCATTTAAAGCAACTTGGACTAGAAACTGGTTCATACAGACAACATTAACAGGAACTATATATAAAAGTAGTATTATTATCAACATATTCGTCAAACTGAGGAATTAAGATGGTAATTAAACTATCTAGCTGGTTACAATTTTGATCACAATTTCAAATTCAGGAAATTAATCATGATCTAAATCAAATTCAACAATCTAGAGTCTAGACCCACAGAATTGATCAAGCAGGTAACTGGGATTGCCTTGCCCTTTCAAGAACAGAAAACATGAACATGGATTTGGAAATATATCCCAATAAAGCCCAATTTCATCCTTCTCCTTCAAGCCTCTCCTATGCACAAACTCTTGCCTCCAATCTCCATTGAGAATGTAAAACTCGGCCGACCCCCAAAGCTTGAAATTCAAGTAATGCCTAGTGTTTGTATCGCAGTCTTCAACTATAACTCCTATGCCCTCTCCACTCATAACCCCATTGGCAAACTTGTCGTCCAAGTCATGCAGAACATGGTCGATGACCCATTTTTTTGGGCATCAGTAGCCTTGAGCGGTTTCTAAGGTCGCTTACTGTCAGCTTCTTCCTGATTTTCCAAGGCCCCTGATCCTGAGGCTGTGGACTCAGTGTAGTTTCCGGCACTACTTGGTTTCTTTTCTTTTTCTTTAATTTCTTGTTCATATGATTCGTACTCGATATTTTCTTGTGTTTTGGATTAGGAGGGAATGCAGAAAATGTGAGAGGAGCAGGATCTAATTCCTCTGCTTTTCTCTGGTTTGTGTTGTAATTCCAAGTTGGATCACACAAAGTGAGGGCAGTGGAAACTTGGCCTGGGAGTGGGCAATGATTTTCACTGGTACTAGCACGTGCACGGCCAAGAGATGAGAGCTCATTTTCTTCCTCCATTGTTAATGTTGAAATTAAGAGAAGAAAATCAAACTACAAAACAATCAATTGTTGAATTACAATCACGCACAGGGAATTCGCTTATTCTTGCAGATTGAGGATTCATTAGTGAAGGAAGCAGCCCTTAGTGTGGGCATAACAATGGAGGTTCAGGGAAGAGGTTCAACTATGATCTCAACTATGGAGGTTCAGAGAAAGGGTTTAGAGAAAGGGACTCCTTGGCACCCCAAAACTAAAATCGGGGAAAAATTTTAAATGAAAAAAGGGGATCCCACACTCTATATAAAGTGTATAGCCGCTCGGCTATATAATTTATTAAAAAACAAAACAACAAAAAACCGAGTATCGCCGGGCGGCTATACAATTTTTAAACAAAATAAAAACCCGGGTCTAGCCGGACGGCTATACTATTTATATATAAAAAAGGGACCCGCCTAGCTCTAGGCACCACGTGTCAAAAACAAGGCCGCTCGGTATACTATTTTTAAAAAAAATAAGAAAAAACACGTATAGCCGCACGGCTATACTATTTTTAAAACAAATTAAAAACCCAGTATAGCCGCGCGGCTATACTATTTATACTAGTAAAAAGTTCCCACATAGCGCCTACGAGCCACGTGTCAAAAAGGTAAGGCCGTTCGGCTATACTATTTATTTAACAATTAGGGAAAAACTAGTATAGCCGCGCGGCTATAAAACTTTTTTAACCGGGAATCGCCGCGCGGCTGTACTATTTATATATATTTAAAAAGGACCCGCTAGCCCCTAGGTACCACGTGTCAAACACAATAAAGCCGGCCGGCTATACTATTTAAAAAAACAAAAAAAACCGGGTATAGCCGCGCGGCTGTACTATTTATTCTTATCTTCTATATATATAAAGCAAAAGGAAGAGAATGGTGAAACATTCAAAATACCAAAAAATGCCCTTGGTTAATGCAAACATTAAGAATTGAAATTATTAATTAAATGAGGATAATATGGTAAATTCGCACTTTTTCTTATTCAAAAAAATTTAAAATTAAAAGAAAATTCAAATAATGAATCCTCTTTTTATGGAACACAACTACTCATTATCTTTTTTAATTCTAAAATAAATTTAATTTTAAAAAAAAAAAGCCTCTCGCAAGCGCGGAAGTGCATGCAAAGAGGCTAGTATATATTAAAAAAGGACCCGCCTAGCCCCTAGGTACCACGTGTCAAACACAATAAAGCCGGTCGGCTATATTATTTTTTTAAAAAAAATTAGGGAAAAACGGGTACAGCCGCTCGGCTATACGATTTATATATTAAAAAAAGAGTCGCCTAGCGCCTTGGCGCCACGTTTCAGAAACAGTAAAGCCGTGCGGCGATACTATTTTTTTAAAATTACGATTATAGCCGGACGGCTATACTATTTTTAAGGATACATGATTTGGTTTACCGGGACCGTGATTTGGTTTACCGGGAGGTAAATGCTAACGTGAGAGAAGCTACAATTCGTCTTATTGATAAAGAACGCGAGGGAGGAGAAATTGACAAAGCACTATTGAAGAATGTGATAGATATATTTGTTGAAATTGGAGCAGGACGAATGGATGTTTACAAAAAGGACTTTGAAGGATACATGCTAACCGATACTCGTGATTACTATTCTAGTAAATTATCAAGATGGATTTTGGAGGACAGTTGCATGATGAAGGCAGAGGAATGCTTGGGATATAGTTTCTCATTACCTGCATCCAAGTAGTGAGAAGAAGCTGGTGGAGACAGTGAAGTATTGGTTGTGGGTGGTGCATGGAACTCAGCTGATAGAAAAGAAGCATTCTGAATCTGGATCCAGTGCTTGGCTTACGATTGATAATGTGCAGGAGGAGCTTGCTAGGAAATTTATTAGTGCTTCTGCTTAAGGTTGAAACTTGGTCCAGCAGGCAGAAGATGATGCAATGCAGGAATGAAACCAATAATGTCTGTCGTTTTATTAGTGTTTTAATTTCAAGTGGATCTAAATTGACATAAATTTAGGGATTTGCTAAGTAAACTTTTTCCTTTTTTCAAGGGCAACTTCTCGTTGGGATTTTAATGCCCCTTCTTGGGTTTGTGTTGTTTTTGCTAATGACGTAGACTCGACTTTTTAACTATTACAGACTACAATGCATTTGGATGAGGACAGAAATTAAAGTTTTAGAATTTGTAATTTCTATTTGTTTGGCAAAAGAAAAAGTTACTCTAAATTTTTTCCTTTTTTGGTTGTTTTCAAATTTAACCACTATAGAAGTAGTATTATCAAACAAGTGAGTCAAGTATATTGTTACCAAAACACTTCAACCTGTTGACAAAACTTCTGACTTGGCACTTGGTCAACAACAATGTGTTTATGTGTCCTAGCCAAACGACATCGTTGTATACAAGATCAACATCAGAAACGTCTTTCATGTTTTGGTCATCTAATCCCTCAAGTCAATTGGTATCTATATATAATGTATCATTGGTGGGGCACCCCAAGCATAGCCTTTGCCTGACGTTGCCTATATTTTAATTAGAGAAATCCTATGTTATGTTGCTTTTGTTAGCATTCTTTGCAACTTCACATGATTATCTGCAACATTCATGGGGATTTTTAGCAAGAAACAACAATCTGGGTTCTCTGCCTCTTCAACAGCAGAGGAAGTTACTGAAGGGATTGATGGAACTGGTCTTACTGCAATTGTTACAGGTCATCATGCTCTATGTTTTAAGCTTCATATATGAATTTTTTTTTATAAATCTGATAAAGGATTTTCTCATGTAAAAATGGGAAAATGATTTAGAAGATCAGTGATATGGACTAGCTTTGAGTAATTTTTTGATATATACATACTGAGTTCCAATGGGTTTTTGTATTTTTAATTTATATATTCAAGTGCTTTTCTTAGTTTCTTGGATTATCATTTATCATTCCAAATCTAAATGAAATTAAGCTGTTGACCCAGAAAACATGCATGAAACTAAGATGGCTTCTTCTATAAGTTCTCTTCTATGATATGTCTATTATTTCTCATATATGTGCAGCAAGTATAGCAAGACCCTTCAGTTTTGTTTCTTAATTTTCATGTCAATGAGCCTTCCTCTGTGTGTTTCTCAAGGTAAGGTTGTTCAATTTCAGGAGCCTCAAGTGGTATTGGTGTAGAGACAGCGCGTGTTCTTGCATTGCGCGGTGTCCATGTAGTTATGGCAGTAAGGAACACTGATGCAGGGGCGAATGTCAAAGAAGTAATCCTTAAAGAAATTCCCAAAGCTAAAATTGATGTCAGGGAGTTAGACCTCAGCTCATTCACATCTGTAAGAAAATTTGCAGCAGATTATCGTTCCTCAGGCCTTCCATTGAACATCCTTATGTAAGATAAGCAAATGCCAATTTCCTTCTTTTTTGTTGTGTGTGGTTTGTTACATATTTACTTTATTAGATCAAGCTAATATGTCTTTATTTCATACTATGGCAATAAGAAGTAATACAATCTCTTCTTTGTTAGAAGTAACAATGCAGGGGTAGGAGTGACACCATTCAAACTTTCTCAAGACAGTATAGAACTCCAGTTCGCAACGAATCATTTAGGTTTGTTACCTAAAAATTGCTTTGAACTGTAGCCTGCCTACTGATCAGTTTCATACAAGTTTCTTTTACCAATCTATTTGTTTCTTGAACCATCAAATGTGCAGGTCATTTTCTTCTCACAAATCTTTTGTTGGAGACCATGAAAAGCACATCGCGAGAAAGCAACACAGAGGGGAGAATCGTGAACGTATCATCACTGAGCCATCATTACGGATACCGTGAAGGAATTCGTTTTGATAAACTTAATGATGAACCCACGTAAATCTTCTGCAGAATATGCAGATTATATATGTTCATACCTGTTTTTAACATTTTGAGGTGTCTGGATAAATATTTGTCAACAATCTGACCCTTTTACTTGCTAATAATATACAGATACAGCAGGCATTGTGCTTATGCACAATCCAAACTTGCTAACATCCTACATGCTAACGAGCTTTCGCGGTGTCTGAAGGTATTGAACATTTTAAGGACATCCCATCATTTATGCCTAATTTCTATGGAAATATATTGCATGTATACGTATCTTCTTGGTTGACTTGATAACTTCTTTTTGAAACATCAACTAAACAGGAAGAAGGGGTAGAGATAACGGCTAATTCAGTTCATCCCGGAGCAATTCTCACGAATATTAGCCGCCATGATAGCTTCGCACGGTGTAAGCTTCATCTTCCCTACTTTACCAGTGACAATTATTTCTACTGTAAAATCCCCTGCAGTCAAGACTAAATGCATCACTTTTCATATTAGCTCATAATCAAAGTTCCTGACGCTGAGTATTTGTCTGATTTTTCACTGATAAACTCACTTTTTTCATTGGCCTGACAGGTGTTTTTACTGTGGTGTGTTTGTTTATCTCTAAAACTGTTCAGCAGGTACTTCTTGACGTTCCACAATATACTAAATCTTATGATTTTATTTGATTTTCTAGATATAGAATCTTGTGTTTGTACATTATATTCACATTGTATAGCAGCAGCCCTTGAACTATCTCAATGAACATGGTCATGCAGGGTGCGGCAACCACATGCTTTGTGGCACTCAATCCACAAGTTAAGGGAGTAGGCGGCGAATACTTTTCGGACTGTAAGATTGCCAAACAGAGCTCTCAGGCAAAAGATGCGGATATGGCTAGGAGACTCTGGGATTGTAGCTTGAGTTTGACCAATCCCAAGAAGTAGGATGTTTTAATATTTGCTGGTTGCACTGTTCGCTATGAAATCAAACCTCTAAATCTCAAACTGTAACCAAATGCTGAACTCAGACTATAAAAAGTTCCCATTTGTTCCTTATTTGTAATTTAAGACCAGTCTAGAAACTGGAGCACATAGACAACATGAATGGAACTACAAAGTAAACAGCTTTCAACATGGTCAAGAAGCAATATGTGGTTTATGGTTTAAGATGTTTAACACGATCTATTTATTAAAATGTTGTCAAATTCCCTATAACTTAATAGCAGGGACTCGACTTATTACTTGGACAACAATTTAACATATTGTGTCTTACAAATCCCATCTAGAGGGGTGAGACTCGTAAGAACTGACTTGGACTCGATAGAGCTGTAAATTTGAACATATATTTTCTCATGGCCAATCAAAACTAGCCAACATTTTGCATTCTAGAATGAGAGCCGCATCAAAAACGACATTGCTTATAACAATCCCAAACAAAATTGCCACGTAGGGGGGATACATGGGCCAACAGCAAGCAAACAGTTGTCAACTTGGTATCTATCATCAATGGGGCACCTCAAGCATAGCCTTGTCTTGACATTGGCTGTTACTCCCGTTGCCAATATTTTAAGAAAAGAACTACAATGTTTTGACACCCAAAAAAACAACTATTTTTGCTAGTTTTGGTAGCATTTTCTTTGTTTTGTAACTTGCAAGTTCATTATCATCTGCAGAATTAATGGGGATATTTAGCAGGAAAGGACCATCTGGGTTTTCTGCCTCTTCTACAGCAGAGGAAGTTACTGAAGGGATTGATGGAACTGGTCTGACTGCCATTGTTACAGGTCAAGCTCTATTTTAAGCTTCATATACGATTGTTTATGTGGTTAAAATTTCTCTAACTGCGTTGTCAGGTATTTCAGTTATTTGCTTTATTTGTTTATGTGATAAATTATAGGATTTAATATGATTTAGTATGTCACTGCAGCAACTTCCCAGGTAAACATGGGAAAAAAATCTTGTTAGTTTCTTGGATGATCATATGTTACTCTGAGGCTAAATCAGATTAAGATGGTTTCTTTCATAAGCTCTTCTGAATTACATGGAGATGTAGCTTTTTAGCCTTTGGATTTGGACATCTCCATTGTTTACATGTGAATGAGCCTTCCTCTGTGTTTCTCAAAGTAATGTTTTCAAACATTTCTGTGTAAAAACTTTGTTTAATTTCAGGAGCCTCAAGTGGTATCGGTGCAGAGACATCACGTGTTCTTGCGTTGCGTGGTGTTCATGTTGTTATGGCAATAAGGAACATGGATGCTGGGGCTAAAGTCAAAGAAGCAATGCTTGAAGAAATCTCCAACGCTAAGATCGATGTCATGGAGTTGGACCTGAGCTTGTTGGCATCTGTAAGAAAATTTGCAGCAGATTATAACTCCTCCGGCCTTCCATTGAACATTCTTATGTGAGATAAGCAATTTGCACTTTTATTACTGGCTATGCTTCTGGTTTCTAATTATTTTCCTCAATTTACCCCTTTTGTCAAACGTGGCCTTATTGTCCTAGATTGGATTAGATCGTGTTTGTACTTTCCAAAGTTATACAAAGCTTAAAGTTGTCATAAAGATCCCAAAATGCTCTGCACAATACAGTACAGTCCAGTACCCTGCAGCACAGCATATCAAATGAGCCCAAAGTGAAGAATCAAACTTGTCCCACCCTGCAAGTTAACACGATAAGTGATAAGTGGAGATAGGAGACGGTTTCGAACAGACTATCTCTAACACCAGAGTTCTTGTACCATGTTAGACAACCACCGGACCTCAAAAGCTTATGCTGCTACAAAATTAGATCTAACATATTTTTGTCAAGCTGACATGCATTTAACAGCTCATACAGCCATAATTCACACTTGATTATTGTAGATATTATGACAATAAGAAGTAAGACACTCTCTTGTTTGTTGGAAGTAACAATGCAGGGGTAGGAGCATCTCCATTCAAGCTTTCTCAAGACAGCATAGAGCTGCTGTTTGCAACCAACCATTTAGGTTTGAAACCTAACAATTGTTTTGAAGTCTAAACTATCAGAAAAGAGATCAGTTTTTCAGAAGTAGCTTTTGTCAATCCATTTGTTACTTATACTATCCAATGTGCAGGTCATTTTCTTCTCACCAATCTTCTGTTGGAGACCATGAAAAGCACATCGCGAGAAAGCAACATAGAGGGGAGAATTGTTAATGTATCATCACTACTTCATCCACATGGTTACCGTGAAGGAATTCGTTTCGATAAAATCAACGATGAATCAGGGTAAATCTTCTTTAGGCTATACTGATTTAATGTGTTAGGTGTCTGTTTAGGGTAAATATGTCAACAAATCTGCCCCTTTTGCTTGCTATTTTCCAGGTACAACAGATACTATAATTATGCGCAATCCAAGCTTGCTAACATCCTACATGCCAATGAGCTTACAAGGCGTCTCAAGGTATTGAACGTTTTAATATACACTTTCAGATTTGAAATGCATTTCTTGGTTGGCTTGGTAACTTATGTTTGAAATTTCAACTGAACAGGAAGAAGGGGTAGAGATAACAGGTAATTCTCTACATCCTGGAGCAATAGGAACGAATATTACACGCTGTGGGAACCAAATTAAATCAGAACCCTAATTCCTTCCATTTGGGGATTATTTGACCTAATTGGGAATTTCTAAACCTAATTGGGAGTTACTCAATTTAATTGGGGGTTATCCAATTAAATGAGGATTTACCTAATCAGGTTGGAGATTAACCTACCTACCACCATTAGGGATTTGATTAATTCCCTAATTAATCAAATCCCTAAATACACCAACCCCACTAATCTCACCAACCACAATTAGGGATTTGATTAATTCCCTAATGAATCAAATCCCTAAATGTACCAACCTCACCTACCTCACCAACCACACCAACCTCACCAACCTCGTCAAGGCCCCCTATAAATACTTGGTCACGCACAAGGATGAGGTACGTCAGAATTTCTACTCAAACTCTAGAGAGCTCTTCCCTTCACAAATCCTAGCAACCTCTCTCTCTCTCTCTCTCTCTCTCTCTCTTTTACATAAGGCTCCGGCCGCCCGGTTTTCTCCACACATATATATCTCCGTACCCTATTTAGCTATTGATTTTTCCCTAAATCAATCGAACTAACTTAGGCATCGGAGGGCCTTTGGCCAACACCCCCCGGGTGTGGTCCTCTTATCCAATTTATTTTGCAGGGAGAAAGAGGGGGCGAAGAAGAAAGGGGAATCTTTCAACAGAATATTCTCGTGGGAGGAAATTTGCTCCCACAAATTGGTGCTTTCATTGAGAGATTCGAGATATACTCAATGCGATGCTCTCGAATCCAAATCAAGGAAAATCCGTTTTTCCCCCTCATTCATTAATTCCATCATCGATCCAAAGTTTTTGAATCACCACAGTGAGAGGCCCAAAACGAAGAACATGGCAAGAACAACTACCATGGTTGGCGATAATTTCTCTAGGCACCCATGGCCTTTTTCCTCTCGGTGATTTAAAAAAAATGAAAAAGTAGAGACCAAAAGAAACCTCTCTAGACACCCAATGGCCGTTCCCATCTTGGTGATTATCATTCCTCTGAAAAACCAATTCAAAGCCTAGAGGAATATCTCCTCTCTGTTTGGCGCGACTGGAGAAAGGCACAACGACAACAAAGGTGAAAAAAATATCACGATGCAGAGGAGCACGGAGTTGCTGCTTGCCGACATCTCACCACCACTGGCGGCGCAGCCTCTCCCACCGTGACCGGGAGTCTCTGACCTCCAAGCCCAGCGGCTCTCACACCGACCACAGCCACCGGAAAACTGGTCGACAAAGTTGCTGGAAAAATCTCCAGCCATTGCCATCGAAGAATCGACGGCCTCCGCCCGTCGCCAAGCTACACCGTTGGCTCCATTGCGATCGCCAGCCTCCGATCAAGAAAACCCGACGAGGCCGACACCATTTGCAGTCGGGAAAGTCACCAAAGCGCCGACTGCAGCTCTGCCGTTTCTGCCCAGCGTAGTTGACGCCGATCCCTTCGCCGTCCCGCGACGTCGCAGCCACCATCGGAACCAATTGACTTCGGCCAGAAGGTTTCAGAGAACACCCAGCATTGCAGTCGCGCCGCCGACAACTGTGCCATACACGCAGGCAGACTTTGGCTGTTGCTTCTCACGCCAACAATGGCGTCCAAACAGAGATAAGCTCTCTCTGAGTTATTATTTGATATTTTCTAATAATTATATTAATATTTAATATAATTATTAAATATTTTCAGATTTTATAATTTTTAATGATAATATTAACGTTTAATGTTTTATTTTGAATTAATACACTTTCCTAATAAGTATTGGTATTTAATATTTATTTTGAATTAGTGTTTATTCTTAATAAATATTGATAGTTAATATTTTATTCAGAATTATTACACATGCCTTATTTAGTAATTCTATTATTTTATTAAGGCACAAGTGATATTATAGTTGGCATATAATCGTGTTTCTATCATGCGAGCTAATTACATTTTATCACTAATGATCAGAAAAGTACCAAATGAGTTGGTGGCTAACCTACGAGTCCTTGGTCCACCCAATCAACGACTCTCCGGTCAACCTGATCCATGATCCGTCGGTCAACCCGACGCATGATCCTTCAAGCATCCCTTCCATTGCCTCCGCGCTCGACGCACGCTTCAGCGTACACCTCCAATGAAACCCTAGCCCGTATGCAGTTGGGCTCCACACACTTCTCTCCTCCCGATCCACGAAGTTAAGCAGACCTCAATTTGAGAGTTGACCAGCTAGCTTTGAGAATGGACGACCAAAGCAATTTGATGAGGCAGCTTCTCAACCAAATCAATCTAGCTCAAAACCTTGGCCTTGGACAACTGGGCGAAGAGAGAAGGATGGACGACTGTGCCAACAGGCAGATCGACGGGCGCCGAGCAGGTCAAGCAGGCATGAGCAGACAAGGAGAGAGACAACAACGTGATCAGCTCGTCAACATGTCACAAGCATCCGCAAGCCACACTCAGAGCAACGTGCGAGGAGGGCAAGGCCCACGACTCCACGTCCGCGACCGCCTAGGCCCACAGAGGAATGCTCCTCGAGGGCTAGGCTCCCAGGGAGATCAGCCAGACGACCATCGCAATGAGGATCGTGAAGAAAGGCGCTCTGCTGTTCACTCGTCGAGGAACATTCTTCAAAGGCTAGGCTCCCAAGGAGGTCAACCTGACAACCTTCACGGTGAGAATCGCGAGGAAAGGCGCTCCGCTGCTCACTCTCGAAGGACCAATTCTCGTCGACAAGCTGAGGAGAATCACTCTCAAGCGCAGTCCACCAACACGCCACCTAGGCAACGCAGCCGAGAAGCTCCAACCTTGCGAATCAACGAGGAGGTCAATCAGCGTTGTCCAAATCACGAGGGTTGCCGACATGTCCAACCAGCAATGCGTGCAGAGGACGTCAAGAAGCTTGTGAGTGACCAACTACGAGACTTGAAAGTCGGCGAGAACTTCGAAGATGCCCTACGCAAGGAAATGGACCAAGCAAACTCCACACCTTTCACTGTCGAAATTGAGCAGGCGGCTCCCCCGAAGCGGTTCTCGGCGCCTTCGTTTACACCCTTCAAGGGAGACTCAGAACCCCGACCACCTGTTCAACCTACGCAAGAAGTCCGACGAATCCCTTCGAGACTACATCAAAAGATTCAAAGCAGAAAAGGCCAACATCGTAGGATGTGACGACCGGATCGCGTCCTCTACTTTCAAGAAAGGCCTTCCAGCTGAACACGACTTATACCGCGAGTTGACTATTGCTCCCAGCCAGACTCTGGCAGAGGTCTTCGCAACCGCGGAACGCTATGCGCTCTGGGATGACGATCAAATCGCCGCCAAGAAGTCTACTAAGCAGGAAGATCAACCAACTAGGCGGGCTGACCAGTAAAGAAAAGAAGAGGAAGATCAAACAAGCCATGGTGGTCTCCCAAGTCTCGACCGACCTTCCACCGGCGGAAGACGACCCAGTGATCGGCTTCCAGAAGAAAGATCTGATCGGCCTCGACTTGCCACACAACGACGCCCTTGTCGTCAGCATTCAAATCGCTCAGGCCATGGTCGACCGAATCCATGTGGACAAAGGCAGCGCAGCCAATATCCTGCAGTTGACTGTCATCCAGCAGATGGGCTTGGAAGCAAAGATCAACAAATCATCCAGGTCGCTGACCGGCTTCAATGGCGCAACGACAGTAACCGTGGGCACAGTAGATCTCGACGTCTACTCCCCACCTGTAATCAGCTCACAAACATTCATGGTCATTGATGAAGTCTCACCCTACAATGGCATCCTGGGCAGACCATGGATTGGTGAGATCAACGCCATCACCTCCGCCACTCATCAGAAAATCCGCTACCCCATTTCAGGGGCCGGTGTTGGCCAGATCAACAGCGACCAGGCAATGGCGAGGAAATGCTCAGCTCAAGGGCTGAAGAAAAGCAAGCCAACACAGTTCCTCCCTGTGAATCAAGTGGATCTGGAGGGAGCAGAACAACCAGACTCCGTTCCTAGCAACCGAGCAAGCCAGAAGGGGAAGGGGATAGTTATCCCCTTATAGCAATCAAAGCATCAGGACCAAGTCGAGGAAATTCGTCCGGAGGTCTCTCCTGAAGAAGGATGGAAACCCGAAGAGGACGTCGAGCTAATACTCTTGGATCCTGACCAGCCAGACAGAAAAGCGCGAATCGGCTCGCGCCTAAGCCCAGATGAGAAGGTGTAGCTGACCACCTTCCTCCAGAACAACAAGGACATGTTCGCATGGTCGCCGTCAGACATGCCAGGCATCGACCCAAACATCATCTGCCATCGCCTCCACGTCAACCCTGCCAGCAAGCCAGTGGCACAGAAGAGACGCAACTTCGCCCCAGAGCGGGTCGCAATCATTGAAGCCGAGATCGACAAACTTCTAGCAGCCGGCTTCATTGAAGAGGTCTCCTACTCGGAGTGGTTGGCCAACGTTGTTTTGGTGGCGAAACAAGAAAAGGGCAAATGGAGAGTTTGCGTCGACTACACTGACCTCAACAAGGCATGTCCTAAAGACAACTTCCCATTGCTGAGAATCGACCAACTCGTGGATTCCACCTCCGGCAATCAGCTGCTCAGCTTCATGGACGCCTACTCCGGCTACAATCAAATCATGATGCACGAGGATGACAAGGCGAAAACTTCTTTCATCATCGAGAGAGGGACCTACTGCTACAAGGTCATGCCCTTTGGGCTAAAGAACGCCGGAGCAACATACCAGAGGCTCGTGAATAAAATCTTCAAGGAGCAGATTGGCAAGACTATGGAAGTCTACGTGGACGACATGCTGGTCAAAGCCCCAAAACGTGCAGATCACATCAAAAACCTCGCCGAGGCATTCAGCTTGCTACGCCAGTATCGCATGAAGTTGAATCCAAGTAAATGCACGTTCGGCGTATCGTCCGGCCGATTCCTAGGGTACCTAGTCACGCAACGAGGTATCGAGGCACACCCACGACAAATCAAGGCCATTCTCGAGATGAAGTCGCCTTCCACAATGAGGGAAATACAAAGTCTGACGGGCAGAGCAGCGGTCCTCAACCGATTCCTCTCGAGATCTACCGACAAGTGCAGACCATTTTTCAAAGCTTTGAAAAAAGGACAAAGAGATAAGTGGGATGAGGAGTGCGAAGTAGCTTTTCAGAATCTGAAGACTTACCTCACTTCACCTCCCCTGCTCTCAAAACCAGTCCCAGGCGAAGACTTGTTCGTATACCTGGCAGTGTCCAACTCGGCCGTTAGCTCAGCTCTCATTCGAGAAGAACTAGGGGCCCAACATCCGATATTCTACACGTCAAAAGCTCTCCTCGATGCAGAGACTCGCTACCCGAAATTGAAAAAGCTTATTTTGGCGCTTGTAGTTTTCGCGAGAGAGTTACAACCCTACTACCAAGCTCACCGAGTCATCGTCATGACCGACTTTCCTTTGAGATCAATACTTCACAGCCCCGACGCTTCCCAGCGACTCATGAAATGGGCTATAGAACTAAGCCAGTACGACCTCCTCTACCGGCCAAAGACTGCAATTAAAGCCCAGGCTCTAGCAGACTTTGTGGCAAAATTCAACTCATCAGCCGAAGAAGAGAAGCTGGTCAACCATAAGAAGGAAAGTTCAAAAACAGATGGCACATCCGCTGAACCTGGCCAACCCACAGACATGTGGCAATTGCGCGTAGACGGAGCGTCGAACCAAAAAGGAGCGGGAGCAGGCGTCGTCATCATCACCCCAGAAGGGACCCTATTGGAGCAGGCCATCAGGCTTGGTTTCCCAGCCTCAAACAACGAGGCAGAATACGAGGCATTGCTCGCTGGCCTGCGCTTGGCAAAGGAGCTAGCGATCAAGAAGCTAGCCATCTACTCAGATTCCCAGTTGATCACGAATCAAGCCTCAGGTGAATACATGGCAAAGCACCCAAGGATGATCTTGTACCTTGACAAAGTCCAAGAGCTATTGAAGGCGCTTCCTACCTTCACCATCCAACAAGTGCCTCGAGCAGAGAACGCTCATGCGGACGCACTGGCAAGCCTAGGATCGGCGCTGGATACCCAATTCAGACGCTCCATCCCGGTCGAACACCTTGACCGACCAAGCATTGAAGAAATAGAGCCAATTGACGCAATGCAGATTGACGAGGACCCCAGCTGGCAAGACCCCATCATCGACTACCTGATAAATGGAAATCTACCAATGAACAAATCCGAAGCTAGAAAAGTCCAGCAGAAGGCCGCGAGATACTACATGCACGGCAACAAGCCCGTCCGCAGATCATACTCCGGCCCTCATCTTACCTGCATAAAGTACCCTCAAACACTCGAGGGCCTTTGCAAAATTCACGACGGCAAGTGTGGCAACCACTCTAGGGAGCTACACACTAGACACCATGGAAGGGAAGGAAATTCCACGACAGTGGAACACTTACCATCTCCGAAAGTATTATCCATGACGCTTCCACCTCAGTCCCAAGCAGATGATTGAGCCCTACACATCTCTGAAGAAGAGAAGCAACTGCTAGAAGCTTCTGGTTTTCTTGTATCCAGTTATTTACATTCTCGAATAGAGCACTGTAACCTTATAACATCAATATAAGTTCAGTTTCTCATTCCAGAATGTCTTATCTGCCTACTCATACCAGAATATCTCCATATAAGTTGCCCATAAGCAGCGTCCTTCGGGAGACGCAGGGCGACGACCAAAGCGTCCTTCGGGAGACGCAGCCCATAAGAAGCGTCCTAAGGGAGACGCAGGGTGCGCCAGGAATTTCTTAAGGGAGGTATCCAGGTTCCTATCCGTTTCCTAAGGGAGGCAGGATAGTCACACAGTTGCCCATAAGCAGCGTCCTTCGGGAGACGCAGGGCGACGACCAAAGCGTCCTTCGGGAGACGCAGCCCATAAGAAGCGTCCTTCGGGAGACGCAGGGTGCGCCAGGAATTTCCTAAGGGAGACGTCCTAAGGGAGGTATCCAGGTTCCTATCCGTTTCCTAAGGGAGGCAGGATAACCACACAGTCGCCCATAAGCAGCGTCCTTCGGGAGACGCAGGGCGACGACCAAAGCGTCCTTCGGGAGACGCAGCCCATAAGAAGCGTCCTTCGGGAGACGCAGGGTGCGCCAGGAATTTCCTAAGGGAGGTATCCAGGTTCCTATCCGTTTCCTAAGGGAGGCAGGATAGTCACACAGTCGCCCATAAGCAGCGTCCTTCGGGAGACGCAGGGCGACGACCAAAGCGTCCTTCGGGAGACGCAGCCCATAAGAAGCGTCCTTCGGGAGACGCAGGGTTCGCCAGGGATTTACCTACATCATATGCAGACCACGCCCGGAGTCCCTCAAGGGGGACCCTGGCAGTTGTGAATCTCCAAAAGAAGATGCGCAATCAAAGTACAGGCTAGTTACTCAGACGGTTCACAAGCAAACATGCAAATTGAAGTTGAAAAATAACTGAAATTTCCATAGCAAGCAGACCAATCGGCCAAGTTCAACAAAAGGAAGATGGTCGAATAAGACCAATTATTCTAAAGAAGAAAGCAGACTACAAAAGCTGAGAAGAAATAAAGAAATCTTCATCTACTCCAAGACGTTGGCAGGAGACCCTTGATCTGCAGCCTCTTCTGCATCCACCTGATCAGTCATGCCTTCAGCAACTTCGCTTGCCTTCTCCGCAACGTCTGCCATTATCTCATCTACTGCGTCCTCCTCAGCTCCATCCGCTCCAGCTGCCTGCTCTTCAGTTCCTCCTTGCACATGGAATAAGTCAGGGCAGAGTGTCTCGATGTCTGCATCTTCAATTGCATAAAAGGGAGCAGTCCCATCCGCACAGTGCAGATAGCCCAACTTGTACACATCTATGGCGGCTTCAGACTTGGATTTTTCAGCAGACTTGTGGTGAGCATGGAACCTAGCCAAGAGCTTGTCGTAGCTATGGGAGATGTCAGCATTCTTGCGCTCAAGACGGAAGAAGGCATATTTTCGATTGACCAAATCAGCAGCAGAAGAGCTGAGCTCAAAATCCTTCTCAGCAAGGGAACTTTTCAACTCTGATATCATCGCCCTCAAATCAGACGTCTTCTTCTCATAACGGACCTGCTCGGCAGAAAGCTTACTAGCCAGCTCAACATTCTTCTTCTCCAGCTCGCTGAGCTGAGAAGAAGGGGGGGCAACAGCAGATGAGTTTCGGATAGTCTCAGCAGCAAAAACTAATCCTTTTTTAAGCAAATGAAGTGGCGCTTCCTTTTGTTTTTCCAAGAAAAGACTCGAGAAGGTGCCAAGATCGCCGGCCTGACGGACGTGGTCAACTAGCTCAGCACAAGTGGACGGGCTTGACAGAAAGTTCGTCTTGAGCAGATCAGACACGCTTGTATCCCCTGCAAGGACTAGGCTTGTCAACCTTGAGACCAACAGCTGACGTCGCAGAAGAACCCTTCGCTCGGACAGATGACTCTCTCATCTTCTTAACCTCTGCCAACCTCGCCTGCAAAGGAGTCAATGATGCAGAATCAACTCCACGCTTGACTACCCGTGCCTCAAACAACTAGATCATGAGTGAGTCTCTGCATTCGATCCCCATCCTTGGACTGATGCAGACGACTCGAACTTCGAAGAGGGATATCTGCAGCTGTTTGACACTCGACAGAACGGGATCGGGCACGAACTATCTCACGGAGCAGATCATGATTCTCACCAACCTTCTTGCTATATGCACCAACAAGATGCTTGACCCTGGCAGATGATGATGGAACAGACCCCACTTGAGTTTCTCAACAGAATGGGACTTTGGCTTCTTCCTCAACAGAGACACATTATTCGCCCGCGAAGTTGCAACTCCATTTCTTAAAAAACTTGACATCAGCCTTCCTTTTTTAGGGAAGTCGGCAGAACACTTCTCCTGCCCAGTTGGCAGATCATCAGAGTCTGGACCATTCTGCTTCCATCTCTCAACATCCTGAGCTGGGGGCAGACCACCGACTTTCTCCGGATACTTGCCGAGCTGACGAGGCCCGCAACGCATGAGGCCAAGTATGCTCCAGCCCAGACCTGTGACGATAGGCAATAGCTGGTCTACCTGCGCGCACCTGCTCCACCACGGCTGCCGACCACTACTAGTTTTCACCTGTCACGACGACAACTAGTCGGTCTTCCCCTAGATGATCCTCGAAGCAAAAAAAGAAGAAAAAGAAATATACGTGCTCGACTTACCTTGGGATGCACGGCAACTCCTCTCTTCGACAAGCAGTACAAATTCTCCAAGATCTCTCTCAAGCTAGAAAGTAGAGAAGTTAAGTTTGCGATGTGAAGAAGAGTGAAGAGAAGCCCTGCATTTATACATGTTGGGCATCCTAGGTCAAGAAGGAATCGCAAGCCCATTCCTACTGGGAACCCAACTCCAAGAACAGTCAAAAGCCCACTCCAATTGGGAGCCCAAATCCAAGAAGGAAGCCCAGTTACAGCTGGACAGCCCAACAGATAATCTACATCTCCTACATGCCACCACGCGCCATGCAGAAGCTGGGGGGCATTTGTGGGAACCAAATTAAATCAGAACCCTAATTCCTTCCATTTGGGGATTATTTGACCTAATTGGGAATTTCTAAACCTAATTGGGAGTTACTCAATTTAATTGGGGGTTATCCAATTAAATGAGGATTTACCTAATCAGGTTGGAGATTAACCTACCTACCACCATTAGGGATTTGATTAATTCCCTAATTAATCAAATCCCTAAATACACCAACCCCACTAATCTCACCAACCACAATTAGGGATTTGATTAATTCCCTAATGAATCAAATCCCTAAATGTACCAACCTCACCTACCTCACCAACCACACCAACCTCACCAACCTCGTCAAGGCCCCCTATAAATACTTGGTCACGCACAAGGATGAGGTACGTCAGAATTTCTACTCAAACTCTAGAGAGCTCTTCCCTTCACAAATCCTAGCAACCTCTCTCTCTCTCTCTCTCTCTCTCTCTCTTTTACATAAGGCTCCGGCCGCCCGGTTTTCTCCACACATATATATCTCCGTACCCTATTTAGCTATTGATTTTTCCCTAAATCAATCGAACTAACTTAGGCATCGGAGGGCCTTTGGCCAACACCCCCCGGGTGTGGTCCTCTTATCCAATTTATTTTGCAGGGAGAAAGAGGGGGCGAAGAAGAAAGGGGAATCTTTCAACAGAATATTCTCGTGGGAGGAAATTTGCTCCCACACACGCCATGACTGCTTTTTACAATGTATGCTTCATCTTCTGTACTTTACCAGCGTCATTTTTATAATAGGAAAGTTCCCTTCAGTGAAAACTATGATCATCTTTTCATATCAGCTCATAAAAAAAGTTCATGGCACTGATTATTTGTCTGGTTTTCCACTTGACAACTCACATTTTCACTGGGCTGGCTTCACACAGGTATCTCCAGTGTGCTGGGTATATTTTTCTCTAAAACTATCAAACAGGTACTTCTACCTTTCACAATATATGCAGCGTATGATTTTATTTTTTTTTGGTACTAAATACTAATGCTACATGGACCATGTTTGTGAATCTCGCTCTATCAGAGATGTGGTCTACAATTTGATCAAATTGTTTTAATTTATATAAACATGGTCTTGCAGGGAGCGGCAACGACATGCTTTGTAGCACTCCATCCACAAGTTAAGGGAGTAGGCGGCGTATACTTTTCAGACTGTAACATTGCCAAACCGAGCTCTCAGGCAAAAGATGCAGATTTGGCTACCAGGCTCTGGGATTTTAGCTTGAGTTTGACCGATGCCAAGTAGTAGGGCATTTTAATCCTTGCTGGTTAATGTTGTGGGTTTTCTGCACTGTTCGTTATGAAATCAATTGCCAACTTGCAGACTCTAATCAAATGCTGGCCTCAAACTACTTCACATTTGTACCATATTTGTAATTTATGATCTTCAATCTAGGGATTGTTTTGAGTCTTTATGGCATTCTAAAGGGGTTTCTAAAAATACCAGATTTGAACTATCTTTATAAATACATTGTATCCAAGGACCGTACTGAAATTTTGGCTTATTCTTCATCAATAGTCAATAAATTAGGTCATCAGCAGAAGATATCTAAAGAGAGAGATACAGGAGGAATTAGATTTCTTCTATTTGATGCAAGTAAATTCAGATACAACAGTACAAAGCCGCACAGCCCATCCCATCTTAAGAACCGGACTGAGGTGCCAATGCCATAAACTGATACAGGTTCAACAACAATCTTCACAAAATCTCAACTCCAATTTAATTCCCGACCCCCACTGTACAATAATTTGTGCCATCTCAACCACCCTCTTTCCTCCCGGAAAAACAAAATAACCAAAAAATGGTCGGGTTCAAATACGGCATCTGAGAGCCTCTTTTTCTTTTTTCTTTTTCTTTTTCCCCAAGGAGCAACAAAATGTACACTTTTTTTACAGCAGCAGAAACGTTATCTTTACAAGGAATTAACAAAAGCTGGATCTCCAATGACTGCCTTTGACTCCGCAAAGGGAAGACTTCAACGGTTCAACCACTACCATAGAACAATATAGCTTAAGAAGCCTCTTCTGCCAAAGTACTGCTTACCACTGGAACATGACTGAGCATTGTGGCCTTTCATATCATGTTTCTCTTCTGGCAATCAGGGTATCAGAAGATCCAAAAGCATCATTTGTCAAGTTGTTGACTCTTACAGTACAAAATGGATTTTTCAGTAATGCCAATACGCCAGAGATCATGCACCCATTCTATATAACTGCTTTGATAAACCACTAGCGAAGATTAAGGTCCATGGAAGGATTCGGCTTTATATGATCCCTTAAGAGCTGTTGAGACACGATCAGCCAAAATCGATTGCACATCAAATAACTCCTGGGGGTTCCTGGGAACAGGATTCCCTATCTGGTCTCCCAGTGCACCATTATCAGATGATATTATATCCAAGAAAGCATGAGAGGCTTGTGGAATCCCTCGAAATAGGTCTGGCTTTGGCTCATGGTATGGAATGCTGCCATTTGTATAGAAACTACAGTTCTGAGATCTCTGGCTCTTCCCCATGCCTTCATGTAAGTAGGTTGTTGGCTGCTTCAAGTGTTGAAAAGGAATTGCACCGCTGCCACCAGTGAGAGGTGTAGATGAGCCGGATGTGGTACGAGGGCTAGATATGGGAGAGGGAGACATCCTTCCGCTGAAATGTTGTGGTGATCTAGAATGTAGAAGCGGACTTCCAATAGGAGAAACAGGGCACGATACGTTTCTTGGTGTATGGGCATCACTGAAAACCAGAAAGGAAAGGGAAAGGTTAAAATTTTAATGGAACATTGAGAGATGACTAGTAGACAAATCAGTCCTCATATCCCGAGGTGGCATTAATATCAACTAACAAGTTTCCTAACATTTACTTCCGTATGGGCTGTGATGGTATTGTCATTGCCCTTCTTTAGATGAAGGGTTGAAGCATATATTGAGCATTCTTTAATTCAAAAGTACAAAATTCCTGTTTTTAATAAGTTTAAATGCTATTCTGTGGGTAAATGAGTTGGAAGCAACATCAAGATAAAAACCAGGTATTCATAATAACATGATGATTTGGCCATCAATTTTAACCACTCATCTACACATAATAAAGATATAACTGAGAGAGGAGAAGGAAGATATACCTTGATGCTGAGGCAGTTTTTGAGCCTCTGGACTGATGGATGCCCATCCCTTCTGAGTCCAAGTTAGAATGATTTCTCCCCTGTCCAAAGGCCTAAAAGAATATTTAAAAAAGGAAAAGAATGAAAGCTGCAACTGATAAAGCAGACAAAAGATGAACTCTTTAATGTTCTACCCCAAATATGCCAGCATAAATTGACATAAAATATTAGGCCCCAAATAGCATAGCTGGTTGTCCACATGAATACACGGAACCATAATTTCTGTTTCCCACAGCATATCCAACATAAGGGCATAAAAAAAGGTGTTATTTTTGCGTAGATTTTAAGATCCGGAAAAGCCTTTTCATGTCCAGTGTCAGCAGAGCATGTTTATATTTATACGATGTACAATCACAGAAGAACAATATGGAGGGATAGGAAACATTGTGAATCCTGTTAGTTACATACATATACAGCAATTACATAAAGCCATAAAATTCTCATGATATTAAAGCCCTTGTCTTTTAGATGCCTACATCATGAGGTATTCTATACTTCGTATTAAAAGTGAAAACTTAATATCCGGTTGCCATAAATTCAACAAATCTGAAAAATAGTAAATGCAATAGTCACATATACGCAGTTTAATGGCATAGAAATCGAATTTGTGGGGGTGATTGGTTTAGGGTTTATACCAGAGATCTCACTGCAGGAGGTCCTTCGGAAGGCTCTGCACTCAAAATGGTTCTTTCCAATGGAGCAACATTTTTAACAAAAGGATGCTCCAAAAGCTGAGCAGCTGTAGGACGATTCAGTGGGTTACGTTGCAAACACAGCCTAATAAAGTCCTTCCCATCATCTGACAGATGATCAGGAATTCCAGGAAGTTCCTTGCTGTTTCCAATCTTAAACATAGCAGCAACCTTTGAAGCACAAACACAAGAACCAGGTCAAGGAATTTTTGTCATGCAAGAACTGTCAATGAGAAATGTATAGCATTAGACTATTTTGTAATACTCCAGTCTATGAATCCAAATTTTACTAACCCCTTCATATTGACTCCAAGGTGGTTTTGTCGTGGCCATCTCAAGAACAGTGCAACCAAGGCTCCATACATCAACCGCAAGATTACAACCGTTCGAATTCTTGATAACCTAAACAGTAGAGTAAATAATGTTACCACAAAGCCAGAAAAAAAAATCGTGATGCAAGAGTGGAAAAAGGAACCATCCTGACCTCGGGTGCCATCCAATATGGGCTTCCCTTGAACGACAATGGACAAGACTGCCCAGTTATCTACAATTATTCAGATAAGATTAATTAGAACACTCAGATTCAAGGTTGACAGGGAAAAAACATTAAACAACTTGGAGCAATTTAGCCGTTTTTTTTTAAACGTTGTCTCGTGTTCTATTTCTAAAACAAAAGGTAGAAAATGGTGTTACAACAAAATGAGTACTTAACAAGCATATTTTCACTCTCATAACACACTGGCTTATAGGATCTCTTGCAATGCTACCTATCAGCATCAAGGTTTCATGCTAACTGGACAATCAAAAGAAATGATTGAATGGTAATTACGCTAAAAACTTGCAAATGAATGATCTTACATGCTTAGCCATCCCAAAATCTGCCAATTTTACCCGACCATTGGGATCTACTAATATATTTGCTCCTTTGATATCCCTGCACATAGTAAGCTTATCATTAGTTCAAATGACATTCCTAAACAATCAAACTTGACATTCCTAAATGATTAAAACACACGGCCCATAAGATTAATAAAGTTTCAATAATAATGCGACTGACCGGTGGACAGTGTTTTTGGCATGTAAGTATGCAAGCCCTGACAAGATTTGTTGAGTATAACTACGAATAGCTATTTCACCAAACTGACCATACTCTTGAAGCAGTTTATAAATGGATCCACCAGACATATACTCCAAGTATATGTAAAGTTTGTCATCTACCTGCTCAGGCATACACCACCAGATGTCAACAACAGGAATGACACACTTATTTAAGAATAGTTACTATCGAACGTGTAAACAGCCAATCTTGACTGACCTAGGCACCAAAACCTTTTTAGATATTACACAGCAATAAGAGGGACTTACTGTCTCAGATCCATAATACTGCACTATATTTGGATGCCGTAAGCGACTTAGCAAAGCAATTTCCTACAAAACACAATGCAAAAGTATATGCCACATGAATTGTGCATTCAATAAAGGAACACAAAAAATATGTAAAGCTTGTATTGAAAAGTTTACTAAGAAATATTCTATTCATCGCACCACTGGAATTTCTAACAGATCTACTGAGTCACTGACTAGCAAATAGAACTTACTTGGCCCAGTTGCTGTGCACTTTCCTTTGACTTTGCATCATCTGCAAACAGAGTTACCTCCTTCATTGCACACATCTCACCGCTTTCACTGAAGCCCAAAAATTGAATCAAACCAGACATTCAAAAATTCCAAAGAAGTTGTGCGGTACTTCTAACGACAACAAAAGTGGACTATAATAAATCATAATTTTAAGTTCAGAAACAGTCTGCTTAATATTTGATAAGCACAGGAAAATTGTAATCTTGAAATGCTGATACTTGAAAATTTCAATCTGTCACATGTAGCTTACACTGTCTGCTAAATACCATACATACTGAGAAATTATACAACTGTAAAATTTGCAATCAATTAACAGAGCTGAGTTCGGCTACAAACCTGTTAAAACCAAGATATACATGTCCAAATGTGCCCCTCCCAAGCAGGCGACCCTTCTTCCAACGTGAACCAGGACTTGCTGGATTCTCTGCCCTATTAGGGCTACGTGGAACTGTGGGAGTCGTTGCAGCTGAATATGCAGGAGAAAAAGGACAGGTATTAGTTATTGTTATTGGAGGAAGGGGCAACCGGTGGCTTTTCTGCTTCCCATCGTCAGGCCGGTTTGTAGGCGACTCTGCAGCTGGCCCTCCAGCTCGTGGATGCAGAGGGGTAACAGCACCACTTTGTATTCT
This sequence comes from Prunus kanzakura, assembly GCA_020521455.1. Lineage (NCBI taxonomy): Eukaryota > Viridiplantae > Streptophyta > Magnoliopsida > Rosales > Rosaceae > Prunus > Prunus kanzakura. The sequence goes on from BPUM01000836.1 coordinate 647,136, forward strand.
GGAGCTGGGGCCAGGACTGGTCAATCTAGGACTAGGTATTGGAGAACACTCAGGGCTACACCTATTGTGCTGCCAAAACAACTGTCCTGACAGATCCCCTCCGACGGAATTATGCCCAGAATTTTGACCTGAACCTGGACTAGAGCTGTGAGCAGAAGCTATTTCTGGATAAGGCTTCCCTGCCCAGAAATTGGAGTTCCTAACTTGCTCAGAGCCAGATACTCTCATAGGACTCCTAGAAGGACTTGACAGTGAGCTGTCTGGAGCACTAAAGAAAGCACCATGGTAAGGGATTTGTATATTCTGCATTTGTGTGCTTGATGGTCTCCGTTTAGGTGATGGAGACAGAATCTGAGTATTGAACAGAAGATTATCTGGCTTCACAGTCTCTTTTGAGTTCTTTTGGTTGACGGTAGGGAATTGATCCTTTTGCATTACACTTCAGCAAAGATAGAAGTAAATTTGTCAGGGGTGGACACACAAATGCACTCACACACAGATGAAGCATTTACAGGCGAATATGACGGTCATCTAACATAATAACCTGAAATAAGATCTTCATTCTCAATAATATATATTAAAACATACCTGGAAGGGCTGTTCAAAGTTGTTCTGTTTCCATTTTCATAGTCAGATCCCATGGGACTTAGCAGACGTGAGTCAATCGGATCATCACTATCAGTAGAGCTATCACAAGATATGGAAGCAGTAGCTACATCTCCTTCAGCATCAGTAGGATCTTCCCTGCTTGAGACACATTCAGGTCTTGGAAGGGGCAAATAGAACAATTGATTGGACCCTCTGTCAGATCCTGGTTTTGAGGATGCACTGATGCCAGAGTCGGTACGTCCAATGTTAGAAAGTTGCACCCTAGGGAGGGGTAGTGGCTGGGCATGAGGCCGTTCTGCAAAGCTTTGGCAGCGTGATACTTGTTTGGAGGGTGCAGGTGACAGTGCCCTGGATAGAGAACCCATTTCTGAAATAGTGTCGCTGCATGGCCTTCGAGAATTTCCTGATCTACTATTGAACTTCTCTTCCGATGAACTCTTAAGTTTTCGGTGTATGGTAGCTATGGTTTCAATGAAACTCTCCTTATTTGCTTTCTTCTTTACTTCTTTGGATGAAGACTTCCTCCACCAAGAAGGCATGCTTATGTAATGAACAAATTACAGTACGCAAATCCTGAGATAAATTACTCTCCTTGATTATGGATAAGCTATCACATTTAGACCAACTTAATGACCTGGTATGCACCTCATCTATTCATAACAATGAGAAGTAATCCAGAGCTCATATCTATGGAACCTCTGAATAACAAAACTCAACAGATAGCCTTAACTCATTTAGGAAGGGGTCCTAAATGAGCTGCTCAATAGAAATGGCACTCAATAAGGACCTGTATAAATATTAGAATGGTTTTTTCATTAGCTCTTGCCAAGAACAAATACAATAGACAAATACTTTGCATAAATGTATCTCTCATTAAAATATAAATTTGAATGAACAGTAGCTGCCGAAGTCATAAAGAATGATAATCCAGATTCACGAACTACTGTCAAAATAACACATTCCAATTATAAATGTTGGCTTTTTCCATACCCAAAGAAAAAAAAAGTTGCCTTTCCAATTGCAAAAGGAAAAAAAATATTCAACAAAACTCTAAAGCCATTACATTTTTTTTTAAAGAGCTTTATTTCTAAATAAAGAAATGCTACAGTTTTCCCACATTTCTGAATTTCCCATTACAGACTTGTTTCTAAACCTTTATTTGTAAAGTTTTGGGGCAAACAGAGGTTATCAATAATATACTAACGATCACATGTCAATAGCACACTCAAAACGCTTAAAAACCCAAAACACACTTCCTCAGCTCAGATCTACGCAATTCAATCACCCATTTCAACAATTCAATAGCATAAATTAAAAATATTCAAACCCAAACGAAATTAGCAAGTGAAAGAAAACTCTCTCCCACCAAAGAAAAAACCAACATTAACTTCTAGCAATTTCGAAATTACGACTCGTTAAACAAAACCATATAAAGCAGAGCTTAAGCTACTCAAACCCAATGGCAGAGACAACGCATGCTCAAAAACGACACAGGCCCATAAATTCACGACATAAAATGAAAAAAAACCTTCCGAATCATTCAATTATTTGCAGCTCAACAGTAGAGTTCAAGGCACTGAAGCAAAAACCCTAACAATGAATCACTTACAGTGTGGTGGTGTATGCAGAGGCCGAAACGACGACGCTTAGAGAAAAAGCTCGAAACTCAGCGTTCGTCTGCCTATCTGCCCTCTGCAACACGGCGAAGCGAAGAAGCTGAAAAGACACCGAGCAAGGGAGAGAGTTTTTAGAGTGAGAAGAGTTTTTTGTCTGTGCGTTAAGTGTCTCAGAAATAAAATAAATTAAAGTGTTAATTAATTAAATAAGGACGTTTAGGCCGCATCGCGATGTATGGTAATGACGTGGTACCGTTGGTGGTGACCGATCGATTTGGAAGTGATGACCTCAGTGGGTGTGGATGATGGCTAGGAACGGTTGCAGGTGAAGGTGTATGGGGTGTAGCGTGTGGTGAGGAGTATGGGATTTTTGGATGTTTATTATAGTTTTTTAACGGCAGCTTTACTCAAATATTATTCCATTATCACCATGCTTTACGCAATTGTGTTTTTCCTTTCTTTCGTTGAGATCCTTATTTTTGGTTTATCTATAGCGTATCGTTTGTTTCGAACCTTTGTCTTGGTAACATTATTTTGTCAAACTTGTCAATTGTAATCTAAATTGAGAGTTTCAAAATTGTTTTATGAAACAAGATTTTTAACTTAGCAATGGGTAGGGAGTTCGACGGATGAATTTTAAATCTATATTGTCAGTAATGTATCGATGATGTGTTGGTACGTTTTGTTATTAACATGTTATCAACCATGATATCCACACATTTATAGTCCATCTTTTAATAAAAATCGAACACATTTATAGTCCATCTTTTAATAAAAATTGAACATTTTGTCAAGAGAAACAAAGAATTTTATGAGAACTAAAAGAATTTCTAAATCATAGCATTTTAAAGATGGGATTGAATATGAATAAAACAAATGTCATGTAGATGAGTGGTGCGGGTAGAAATAGTGGTGGGGGTGGCAACATCAACAAGAGTGATGCTGTTGGTTGTGGGAGTGCAGATGTGATGATGTTGTGATGGCCGGGGTCGTGGCGGCGGCGTGTTGGTGGTAAGGTGGTGGTGATGTTGTTGGGCAGTTGGTGGCGATGGTCATGGTTGTTGCTTTCTTTTTTTTTTCTCTCAAAATATTTTATGACATTGTGATTGTAAAGATATAAAACAATTGTCATTTATGAAAATTGAACTCAAGACCTTCTCTAATAAATTCGAAATTTAGTGTCACAACACCAAATAGGCTTTGTCAGAAATGACCTCTACTTAGGTTTGGATTTGACACCCCAATTCCAAGGTTTTATTATCCAAACAGGCCGTTACATAATTCATTTCACTCTTTTTTTCTTGGAAATTCATTTCACTTAAAGAGAAGTGATTCACACGTCAGCTTCCATCCAGAGATTTCCAAAGTTTGTTTCCTTATGTGAATTTTCAGTATATCTATAGTAAGCTCCACAAGAATCACACTGTCTTACCATAATAGCATGTCTATGTGCTCTGGTTGCCAGTTAAATAATATTCTATAATTCTTAGGTTTTTTATATAAAAAAATCCCTCTCTTGTCCTCTATTTTCATTTGCTTAATTTTTTTTGGAAATTCAAGTATTTTTCTTCTTTCTGACCATATATCTCTGGTTCGGGACGCACCCAAACTTCTCCCTTTTACTACTTTCCTTTCTCTTCTCCGGCGACGCATCATATCTCATTTCTCGACGATCCAGGTATGTTGGTAACTTTTCCGTGTTATTAATTTATTCTAAAATTTAAACAAATAGCATCATTTCAGTAGATATCACATCAGCTTGATGGTGTAGTAGAACTGTCATACATATAGATTTTTTTTCCTTACAAGGAGTATTATTGTTTTGATTTTGTTTCTCCTTGTCCATAATTAACCTCTTCACATTTTGATTCTTGAACGCGAAAAGAGTAGCTTTGGGTTTTACTGAGAAAAAGAAATGGCTAAATAGACCGAACCAGATGACTGGTCTCATTTGGTTCGATTTTCAATTTCTTTTAAGATTCGATATTCAAAATTGAAATAGACCGCCAAAATTCATTTAAATAGTGGCTATGTTGGCAATAAACACAAGTGTCGGCTTCTTATTCGTTGGTTTCAAAATTATTGTCGTTCACATTGCACAAGAACAACCCACAATTTTTTTGCACCCAAATCTCTTTCTCCTAAATGACCCACATTTTTTAACCTAATCTCTCTCTTTCTCTCATATCTTTTGATCTATTCTTTTAGACCCTGCTCCAACCGTTATGGCCCACGTGTGTCTACCTTCTCTCTAGATCTCGTAAGCCGAACCTAACCCTACAACCCTCTCCCTCTGCCACCGCAACCCTTGATCACCCCATGGGTCAAGGCTCATCTCGTATGGATGGGTATGGGAACATAGCTCTTGCCCGAAGTTTAGCCCTTTTCTATTATCAATGTCTAACATTGAAAAGAGAAATACCGCTAGACTAAAAGATAGCTCGTCTCTGCTTACACATTTACTAAAATAAAAATATTAGAAATATTAGAGAACTTTAGTTGAGGGATCCCCCAAATAAGCTTATTTGAGAGACACCCTTATGGGGCCTATCTACATTGTATTTTCATAATCTGAACCGTCTATGTTTTAGGTATTTCTCCAAAGATCATCCCTGCTAAAAAATCACTTTAATTCGAAATCATTTTACCACTCAATCAATAGTGTTTTCTTGAACCACCAGGATCGTCGATTCTATTGATCACAACTAGATGTCTTAATGGCTTCCAATTTTTGCTATTTTTTTGCAAAAATGATTTTTGAATGAAGACTTAATGGACAATTCAGATCGTTGTAACAGACCCTACAAGGTTTCCCTCAAATATCCCTCAATAGAAGTGGATTGTTAGGAATATATACTTATAGTTATTTTAATCTTGAGTTTTAGTTTATGTTCTTTTAAACTTGTGTGTAGTTGTCAATAGTTTTTGTTTTGGTACAAAAAAAAAAAAAAAAGGTGGTGATTTTCCCACTCCCCTTTTATCCACCTACACTCCCTTTTGTCGAGAGTAGATACCATAGTGGTGGCCTTCCCCCTTCCCCTGCTTGACACCCAGGTTCGAAACCTTTCCTCCCAATATAACCAAAAAAAAGGGAGTGTAAGTGAACAAAAGAAAAGTGAGAACATACAATTTTTAAAAAATAGCGTGTAGGTGGATAAAAAGGGAGTGGGAAAATCAATACCCAAAAAAAAAATTGCTATAATAAAATATGGTACATATTAATGTGTTTATATATTTCTCACACACACACATAACCTACCCATTGATCGAAATGAAGCCCTCAGGTGTTTGTTTGTCTTCCCCCCCCAAAACAATAACCAATTATAAACCCTTGTTTTTTCTCTCAGTTTCAGCCATGGAAGCAGTGCAACTCTCTACAAACTTAACCCTTGCCACCCCCATGCCACAACTACAAGACCAAGTTCAAGACCAATTTCAAGACCAAGTTCAAGACCAAGTTGAGGACCAAGTTTCAACAACATTGGCTTTATGTGATCCATCTTGGACCACACTGAACAGAACAGAAGAGGAAGAAGGCTCAGCTTCTTCTACCCCAGCACATGAAAACATCTGTACAATAATGCAGAATGTCATAGAAGAAGAGCTGAAAAGAAGAGCAGTGGCTGCCCAGATTTCCAGGCTGCTCACAGTTTGCAGCTACAATCAGATACTTCATGGCATGTGGAGGGTGCCAGCAAACCCGAGCCCATTTTGCGATGTTTGGGAGATTAGGAAGACGCTGACCACAAGTGATGTTGGACAAAATGTGAGCAGGACCAGCAGCAGGCTGCTGCTGAACACACATATGGTCAAGAAAAGTCTCCTGCCCTACTGGAGTTCTCGACTTCTTAATCGAGTCGAAAGCCAAGAGGGAGCTGCAGTTACAATCTACGATTGTAACACAAGCTCCCAGCATCACTTGACTTTCAAGTATTGGAAGAGCTCAAGGACATATGTTTTGATAAAAAAATGGAACAGAGAATTTGTGAGGAGGAGGCAGTTGAAGGCTGGCGATGAAATTGGATTTTTCTGGGATGTTCACAGGTTGATGCTCATGTTTTCTGTGCTTGGACGCGCAGGGCACCAACTGCCTTCTTTTGCTTGAACAAGCAGAGAACATTTTTAAGGAACTTTTTTAAGTTTTTGGTAGGCTTTTGTTATTGATCAAACATTGGCATATGTTCTGGATTTTTGAACTGTTTGAGGCTTAGTTTTCTTGGTTTCTTAATTTACTTATCAGAAACTTTCTTATGTTATATATGTTGCTCATTTGAACCACATATTTTAGCACTTACGAGTATTCAAACAATGTGTTTGGGTTGTGTCATGATATGTTTTACTGCACTTGAGTTTTCGATTTACCGGAAAGAATTCAGAGTCGGGAGGGTGCCGAAATTAGAGTCATATAAAAGGAGAGGTTAGTAAGCCAGTGCCACAAGGAACTTCAGGGGTGTTTGGTATCCTATTCAAATAGGGAACTCAAAAACTTTGATTTTTCTTAAAAACAAGGAGTTCTTAAATCTATTTTTAAGATTCAAAAATTTGTTTGGTATGCAACTTGAAAACTGTTTTCAAATCTTAAAATTTTGAGAACTTGTGGGTTGTTAGAAAAAAAATTGTTTTGGACTCAAATTATGTTTTTGAGTTTAAAAAGTTGGATTCAAGTTGAATACCAAACATGCCATACTTCTGGCTTTCTATTTTTGATCAAACATTGTGGATGTTCAGGTTAATTTATTGAATTAGTTGAGCACTAATTTTATTTAGTTTGTTTAAGTGTTATTGCATTTAACAGAACCAAATTTGGATGGAAATCTTTTTTAGCTATGGAACACACATAAGATAATGCTTCTCTTATGGGGAAGGATTTAGTCTAAGTAAGTTGTATATCTACGAGGACATATATTCTAACAATAGTCCTAGTTACACAATGGAGGAAAGTATAATAAACTTATCTGTAAAATAAATAAGTAAAAGTGTGAGGGAGGTGTTATTGGCTCAATACAAGTCATGATGTGTGAAGCCAATATAGTATAAATCTAATAATAATTTACAGTTCAAATATATGTGGTATCCTACTAATTGAGCCAACGTCTTTTGAGTTCAAACACTCACACCCTTGAGGTCCATTGGGCCTAACCCAACTCAGAATATTATACGGATGATTAAGATGGGGACAATATCGGTCCATACTTGAATTTGGTAGTGGACTCCTATATTACATGTACTTAGACAGAAAAGGGTATGTTATTAATTACCCTTTTTGTTGTCAAACCATCCCTAATTACTTGGCCACCAAGAAAGCTGCAAGTCCCTACAAGGCAAAATCTCCAATGCCAAAGTAATTTCTTTATAATCTCTATCTCTATAAATACTCCATAGTGACTTTCAACCCAAGTATCATAAACTCTCTCTCTCAGTTTTTTTTTTTGGGTCCTCCTCTCTCTCTCTCTGTTTGTACAATGGAAGAGAAAGAAGCCTCAACAACACTAACCCTTGGCCCTGCAACTCCATGCCCACAAGAGAGAGTTTCAACAGAGCTTGGCCTTGCAACTCCATGCCCACAAGATGAAGTTTCAACAGAGTTGACTTTGTGGACCACAAATAAGAAGAAGAGAAAACCAGAGACAGAGTGCCCTGTTCCGAAGAAGAAAACAAACACAAATTTGCTCTCCTGGCTGAAACCTTGTGACGCTTGGGAAATCAAGAAGACACTCACGCCTAGCGATCTCGAAAACTTGCTAATTGTGGAAACCAATTTTATCGAGAACCAGGTTATGTCTTTCTTGGGTGACACGTTTTCCAAAACGGTACTTGAGAGCAAGTATGGTGCCCGAGTCACAGTTCACGACCGCGATACATTTTCAAAGCATCGAATGGTTTTAAAGCTGCGCGATTCGCCTAGGAGGAGTTATGTTTTGGATGAAGATTGGCAGCAGGAGTTTGTGAAGAGGAGAGAATTGAAAGAGGGTGATGAGATTGGAGTTGGCTGGTACACACCCTCAAATGTTCCTTCCAAAGCCATGTTCACTTTTTCGGTACTTAAACGGGCAGGCCAACCTGCAGCTCTTTATGATCAAGAATCAGTTTAATGATATAACCTGTCTGTAAGAATTTTTACTAAATTTTTTTAAGGACTTCTGGCAAAAGCGCTAAGTAAAAATACTCAACTTTAAAGTTTAATATATTTGGTCTATGTGTACAACCCAACTTTTCGAGTATTCTATATCTCCCATCTCTGCTTGGATTTCCCTTTTTTTCTTTTCTTTAGTTCGTTATAATTTTCAATCTTTTAGCTGTTTGTGGAATTATTGTTATATTTTCAAAAGAGTTATTTACATTAACACCCCTTGAGGTTTCCGATGTTTTCACAAAACTTCATGAGGTTTCAAAAATTATGCAAACACCCCCTGAGGTTTCAGATCGTTTTTACAAAATCCATTTTCGTTGATTGTTCCAGGGGCAGACCTACGTGGAGGGCATGCCGGGCAGCTGCCCGACCCATTTTGTGAATTCTCTCTCTTGTGAGCTTTAGTTTTCTACTCTCTCTCTCTCTCTCTCTCTCTCAATTGGGTTTTTATTATTCTTATTATTAATTTTTAGGATTTGAATATGAGTTTTGGTTATTTGTTGATAATATATTAATATTTGTGGGTGAGCTTGTGCTATTATTTTCGTATTGCATTGCATTTACTTGTTGTTTTATAAGCTTTTCTTTATGTATAAAGATGCATTTGAGGGTAATGCTCATTACATCTATTGACTAGGTGTATTTTTTGTATGTTTATAAATGAAATTCACTCATAACGTCGAGTTTTTAATGTAAGTTTTGTCCGGCCGGCTATCGAATCCTAGATCCGCCACTGGATTGTCCGTCCAAAATTTGATGATTTCTCTAAAAAAAATACTCATGCAAATGACAAAATTAACCTTAATGAATGCATGTGCAATCTAATTTCAAAGGCTAACTTTGTCATTCAGAGAATTTTTCTTTGAATGAAAAATCAACGAAAAGGGCTTTTGTGAAAACAATTTAAAACCTCAAGGGGTGTTCATGTAATTTCTAAAACCTCAAGACGTGTTAGGGTAAATAACTCTTTTCAAAATTATCAAATTTGCTATATATTTAGATAAAAATTAGTGTTTAAGCATTGGCCAATATATAGTTTTGAGTCTTTCATTAAATGAGATCGAAATGGAAGGAAGACAAGAGATGGAGGGGCGGCATAACCTTGGAAGTGCTGGGTTATTTCCCCTCATTGCAAATTGTTTTTGGAGTGCAACCTCAATTTCTTCCCCTTGCTAATGTTGTTTTTTCTTTTTTAAGTTTTTATTATTATTTTCAATGATAAAGTTGAGTACTAATAAGTTTAACGGTAAATAATAATAATAATAATAATAATAACATGGATCACGTTTTGAGTAGAAGGCTATACATGGTAATAAAAAAATAGTTTTTCTATTTAAACCCCGTACTTCTCTTTCTTCACCCCATATTCTAAGTTCACCCCAACTTTTAATTCAAAATTTCACAATTTCTAAAAAAAACCCACTATCTTCCTAAACTACCCCTAAATAGACACCTAGCATAAAACAAAAAACAAAAAAAACTCATCAACTTCACACCCCACACCCTGTCATTTTGCCCTTTACCATTCTAAGTTCACCTCAATCTCACATTATTATAAAAACACAGTTAAAGTGATATATAAGTTGAGTTCAATATTGTAACAAAAATATATATATTAAAAATGAAAATTAAAAACTTGCCTATTCATCTTCTTCCTCTATCCATCCGAAAGCAGCCTCTGCCACCATTGGGAAGTTGAGGAGCGGTAGTAAATCATTTGTTGATGGTTGTTGAACTCTTGTTTGGATCTTTCAACTTCATTCACATTAAAATCATGGCCAATTATTTCTTCGGCAATTAGGTCTGTTTCTATTCTTCCTATTCTCCCAAATTCTAATTATCTTTGGGTTTTTCTCATTGGGTGATTAGAAAGCCAGAGGAAGAAGATGAAGAGTCCATAAAAATAAAAAAGTTTCTTTTGATCAATATTTGTTTTATTATTCAATCAAAACAAGAAGGCACAGGAAAATTGCTCTCATATAAGTTACGATAATCAAATATGAAGAGTGGGAGTGTGGGGTGTGTGGGGTGTATGCATAGATGTATTAGGGTTAAATATTAAGTTGGATGACTTTTTTGTCTTTTTACACAATAATAAAACTTAAGAGCTTAATGATTTAGGTATTTGGGTGAACAAAGAAAAGTGTGGGGTTTAAATAGAAAAACTCTAAAAAAAAGTGGAAGTGAAAATAACAAACAAAACAAAACTCTGATGAAAAATGCCGCGTATATGCACATTACACGTCATATACGCCAGCTGACTGGAAGCTGTTCATTTAATGATCGAGTAGTGGAAAAGTTACTAATGACCAACGTTCACAAACGGATCGCTGTAAATTTGAAATAAAATTACTTTTACCGCCAGGAAAATCACCCTAAGCGTCTGAGTTAAAATAAAACCAAACGCAACAAGGAAATGCAAGTTTCCTAATTGAAAAGGGTAACAATATGTTATAAATACGCACACATGTTTCCTCTTATTGTCAACTTCATTCCATCTCTCTGTTTTCTTTCTCCCCAGCAACAAGAATTAATCAATTGATTGGTTTCGTAGTTTGATTTCCTTCTGTTAATTTCAACATTAACAATGAAGGAAGAAATTGATCTCTCAGCACTCCTGGAGCTAACCCTTGGCCTTCCTAGAACTAGGGTTAACCCTTCCCCAGAACCAGACCAACTTTCCACTGCCCTCACTTTGTGTGATCCAACTTGGAATTACGACACACACCAGAGAAAAGCAGAGGAATATTTAGACCCTGCCCCTCTCAGATTTGCCCCTCCTAATCCGGAACACGAGAAAATGTCTGGTACGAATTATATCAACAAGGAATTAAAGAAGAAGAAAAGAAACCAAGCAGTGCCGGATACGGTGAGTCTACAGCCTCAGGATGAGGGGCCTTGGAAAATCACGAAGAAGCTGACATTAAGCGACATTGGAAACTGCTCAAGGCTACTGATGCCGAAAAAATCGGTCATTGACCATGTTATGTGTTACTTGGATGACAAGTTTGTCGAAAGGGTTATGAGCGGAGAGGGCATAGGAGTTATGGTTGTAGACTGCGACACAAACTCCGGGCATTACTTGAATTTCAAGCTTTGGGGGTCGGCTGAGTTTTACATTCTCAATGGAGATTGGAGGCAAGAGTTTGTGCACAGGAGAGGCTTGAAGGAGAAGGATAGAATTGGGCTTTATTGGGATACTTCCAAATCCATGTTCATGTTTTCTGTTCTTGAAAGGGCAATCCAATCCCAATTCCCTGCTTGATCAATTTGGTGGGTCTAGTCTAGGTTGTTGTAACTAGCTAGATAGTTTTTTTAATTCCTCAGTTTGAGAACATTTGTTGTAAAAGACTTGTGTTTATCCAAGTCCAAGTGAATTCTATGAATCAAATCATACATTTTCCCATCAATGTTTTTTTAAAAAAATACTGATTTGCTTCCTGTTATAAGTTTTAGTTACACAAATAAAACAATTGTTAGTGAAAAATTACTTCATTCCAATCCAATCTTCCTTTGCTGGCAACGTTGGGGTTGGCAGATCAAGAAACCTCTCATAACTTGTGGATTAATTCCTCAGATGATTTCTGTTATAAGCTTCCTTTTTACCAGCTGCAAGTGCTGTTATTTCTTCAGAGGAAAAAAAAATGTAAGCAAGGTTTCAAACTAGTACAGGCCAGTTCTTGGTTGAATTTCTACCAATGGAGCAAAGTTTTGAGCAAAACCAGAACCAAAATCCCTTCTTCATTGGAATTTAGGTCTAAACTTTTTTGGTTGCACTTGGTAGATTGCAACACTCAATTTTTTTTCATTTAGCTGCTGCTACTTCGAAAACAAAAGAATTTTATTACTCGAATTCATGATGATGCTGGAATTTGGTATTTCGGAACATTAATTCTGAATAATCTGGCTAAATTTCTTCAAGAATTCAGGAATCGCTTTACAAACCCAACAAGGAAAAGCAAGTTTTCCTATTTAAAAAGGGTAACAAAATGTCCTGTTTCCAAATCCAAGACTGATTTGGTACAAATCCTTATAAATACCCATACATTCTTGCTCTTATTTGCAACTTCATTCAAAGCATCAAGCACAAAAACTCATATCTCCCTTTCTCCCCATAAACTAGAATTAGTCAATTGATTGGCTTTGTAGTTTGATTTTCATCTGTTAATTTCAACAATAACAATGGAGGACGATTATGAAACCTCAAAAATGCTAGCCCTAACCCTTAGCCTTCTTAATACTAACCCAGAGCCAGAGCTAGACCAAGTTTCCACTGCTCTCACTTTGTGTGACCCAACTTGGAATTACAACACAAATCAGAGCAAAGCAGAGGAATTAGACCCTGCTTCTCACAATGTGCCCACATTTCCTCCTAATCCGAAACACGAGAAAAAATCGGGTACGAATGATACGAACAAAGAGTTAGCGAAGAAGAAAAGAAAGCTAGTAGTGCTGGGACCTAGGCCGAGTCCTGAGCCTCGGAGGCCTTGGTCCATCAGGAAGATTCTGAAGGCAAGCGACCTCGGAAACTCCTCAAGGCTGCTGGTTCCAAAAGACGCCGCCACGAACCATTTTCTGCGTTACTTGGATGACAAGTTTGTCCAAAGGGTTGAGAGTGACGAGGGATTAGGAGTTACAGTTCAAGATTGCGATACAGGCACAAGGCATCACTTGACTTTCAAGTTTTGGAGCTCGGCAAAGAGTTACATTCTCAATGGAGAGTGGAGAGGGATGTTTGTGCAGAGGAGAGGCTTGAAGGAGAAGGATGAAATTGGGCTTTATTGGGATGCTTCCAGAGCCATGTTCATGTTTTCTCTCCTTCAACGGGCTTGAATTGGATGATCTAGTTTATTTACCCTTGTTCACATTGTTTGTGTTCTCTTATTTTGGTTTGTATTTATTTTCAATGAATCACTCTCTTTCAATTTTTGTTTTAAAAAAAATTACAATTGTTCTATCTATGGGGTCTAACCTAGTAAAAAATGACATTGACTTGTTGTGATATGAGTAGTGGTCTCATGTTCGAACCCCCATTGCACTGATGGTGTGTGTGCGTGTGAGAACCCCCTCCCCTTATAGTTTAGATTATCACTTATATTACATGATCCAAAAAATACATGATGACATGACTCTGTTGGTTTCTAGTTATGCTAGTAGGCTAGTAGGCTAGTAGCCTTAATTAAACTGAGTTAATCTGTATTAGAGCATTCATAATGGGCTCCCTAAACCACCTCTTTAGCTAAACTTTAGGGAGGAATTGAAAAAACCCACCTCCGACCATGCTCCCTATCCAGCTCCTAAAATAGGGAGACCTCTAAGAGCTCCTAAATCTGAGGAGATAGAGGACTCCTAGTAGCTCCCAATAATTAAATACTATTATATTTTATTATTATTTTAAGCATTTATTTAATGATGTCTTTAATTTTATCAATTTCTTTTCTACATTTTATATTTTAACTTTCCAGCAAAACACAAACACGTTTTTTTGTTTTCAATTATTTTCGCTATAGTCCGTAGGTGTTTTGCAAAGCACAAGCAATTCTTTATTAAATTCTTTTCGCTGTAGATATTTTACAACAAACAAACACCAATTTTTTAAAAAATTCTATTCCCTGTAGGTATTTTGCAAAACACAGTTACTTTTTTTATATAATTCTTTTCACATGATTTCTGATTTTGAAAGCCAATTCTTTTCCGTGTAGATATTTGCTGTTTTGTATTGTTTTTTTGGATTCCATCTCCTGTTTTGTATTGTCATTTTTTATTGTATCTCATGTGTCTTGAACTTTTATGTTGTAGTGTACCCTTTTTCTTATAATGGTAGTGCCCCCTTTTTTTTTAAATAATTATACTCGCAGTTTTTTTTAAAAAAAAATTGGTTTTGTAGTTTATTATTTGGCAATATTCATTATTTGAATATGAACATTTTATTGTAAATCAGGAATTAAATTAAAAAAGAAGTAAAGTAATTATGACTTTCCAAATAGTTTTTTTAAGTTTTTAGCTAAATTTTAGCTAATAAATAGAGAGCATTAGTTAGTTAGTAAGCTGAGATAATTGGTTAGCCTTGCATTAATTTCACCAACATTAAAGATAATGGTCTTCAACAAATAATTAATTGGTACCCTAATAATCTCTCAATTAGGTCCACCGTCCCCATCCCTCCCTATCCTCTGGCCCGAAATTAAATAAGTGCTGTCCGGAAATGCATCAAACTTCCTTTCGTTCCGGCCCCTAATCAATTTCATGACTCAAAATACCCTAAATTGGAAAGTGATTTTTTTGGAAAGCTTTCCCATTCCGAAACTGATTTTTTTGGAAAGCTTTCCCATTCCGAAACTGATTTGATCAAAACTCTTTTGTAAATCATACCCCATTCTGCTATTTCATAGCTTTGTAAAAACTTTCTAGAAAGCACAATTTAACTAAGCACAATTTAATTAACACACAAAATTTTCATAGTTACATAATGTTTCACATCCCCCACAAGTTTTCCTAGTACATAAATATATCATTACCATACGACAACGTATGTGGCGTTGACAGTAATTAATTACCAACATTTTTACCTTATTTAATCACTCTCTTATGCATAATCATATTCACAGGCTATGCCCCAAAAACCAAGCAACTTAGCCCTATTAAGCAATCCCAGCCACCATCTCAACACCTTTACCTATCTTTTCCAAAATAGGGTTCAAGTCTCTAGGGTGCACATTAACCCTAAGGCCATACTTCATGAACAATGTCAGTGACATCTTTTGCTCCACCCGATGGCTCGGAACCACCGTCAGACGGTGCCTCAACAACACGGCAGCCGCTATTGACTTCATTTGCAAGTAAGCTAAGTCTTTGCCTAGACAAATTCTTGGGCCAGCATTAAAGGACACAAACTTGTAAGAATCTTGTACCTCCATTTTTTTGCCATCAGAAGATAACCACCTTTCGGGCTTAAATTCAAGGCAATCTTCACCCCAAATGAACTTCATGCGACCAACTGAGTAGATTGAATATGTGATTGAAGAGCCTGCTGGCACAAAAGTTCCACTTGGCAAAACGTCATCGTTTATTGTCTGCTTTGAGTCTTGTGGCACTGAAGGGTAGAGCCTTAGGGTCTCGGACAATGCGGCCTTAAGGTATGTCAATCGGTCAACTTCTTCAAACACGAGGGGCTCTTTGACCCATCTGGAAGTGTCACTGCCACGTGTCTCCATCAGAACTGTGCAAACTTCAGCGAGGATTTTCTCCTCCACATTTGGGTTTTGAATCACCAACCAAAAGAACCAACTCAGCGCCGTCGATGATGTGTCACGTCCAGCTAGGATGAAGTTGAGCGCCACGTGTTGGAGGAATTTGTCCGAGTAGGACTCCTTTTTCTTCATAAACCGGGACAACAAGTCATCATGTGGGACCCCATTTGAACCTTCTTGCTTATTCATCAACTCCAGCTTACGTGTGTTGATTATAGTGGATAAATACTCGTCGATGTGTTGGAGGCTCTGGCTCAAGCTGACTTCCATTCCGAGTCGGAGCCATTTTTTGAATTTCCATATAATCTCGGGCAAGATAAAGCGCTGCAGCGTGGCTTCAGTGGCTCGGTCGAAAGAATTTGCGAAGTCGTTTTCGGGAAGGCCCAGCGCCAGCGTCTGTGGGTCCTTCCCGAAAGCCAACCCACAAATGTTGTCAAAGGTGAGCCGAAGCAAGAGGTCTTGAAGATCCACCGGCTTGGCTTCATTCTGAGCTGTCTCAAGAATGGGGCAAAACCTGAGCTCAATGGCGCGGCTCACCCACCGAGCCATGGCTTGGCGGAGGGTCCGGGTGGTGAATTCCAGTGCGGCGGTCTTACGTTGGAACAGCCAGGTGTCACCATCAGAGTTGAAGATCCCATCACCGAGCAAATCATGGAACACAGATTGCCAGTTGGAGCCCTTGGGGTAGTTGTCAAACCGGAGCTTCAAAATGTGCTCCAAGTTCTTGGGGTCGCACGTGACAGTCACGAGCCCTTGCTTGCGAGCCAGGAAGGGAATGGCGGTGATGCAGGTCTGGTACGTGCCGCCGCAAGAGTGGAGATTGTCTGCGATCCAGTCGTGCATCCGGTTCGCGTTTTGGATCAGGCCCGGCAGGCTGCCCACTAGAGGCCAGACACGCGGGCCGTTCATGGACCGCAAGATGATCTTGAACCACAACAAGTACGCAACAGAAGCTGATAAGATGATCAGAGCCGTTGATACCTCCATCTGGCCACCGATTAGCAAACCCCACTTGAAAATTAAACCACCTCAAACTTGACTAATACCAAAATTAACCCTCAAACCCCAAAGTAATTAAGGTGATATAGGAAAAAACCACAGCCAAGCTAGAACTTGAAAACTAATGCACGTAAACAAAAAAGAAGCAAAACCCAGATCAGATTAAAGAAAAAATGAGTTTTAGAGATCTGAGGCTGCCAACAATGTGCATGGCGAAAATGGAATAACTATGGAGGAAGATAACATTGATATATATAAGGAGGAAGAAGAAGAGAGAGACAGTGGCTTAAAGTAAGGGAAAGGGAAAATGTGACTTGAAAAATGAAATGGACGGGAAAGATAGAATGGCAATAAATAGGAATCGAAGGGGCTGTTGTGTATGAGATGGGGATAGCACTGTTTGCCACGTAAAAAAGTTATCATGCATGGTATGCCATGATTAGTCGGGAATAGCAAAATAGTGTTATCTCCGTTTCATGTAAGTGTTTCTCCTGTTGTGGATTATTGTTTTTGTTTCACACTTTCTTTTCCTCTTTGATTTTTTTGTATTTTTTCATAAGGTAATTAAGGCCTTACAGTGAAAACTCCGCCATTAATTAATGCCAGCAGAAGTCGTTGGACATATAAAGTAAGGTTTATAAACCCACGAGAGCTAGGGCCACCGCAAAGCTTATAAGTCTACATGGCTATATCCCATATTAATTAGTGGTGCAAATAATAACGTAAGGAGCCCTACAAAAAAACCCTTTTCTTTAACATGCTTACCCTTCTGTCGCTCTCTCTCTCTCTCTCTCTCTCTCTCTCTCTCTCTGGCTTGGAGGGAAAATGCTAGGTAAATGCATATGCTCTCACCTAATTTAGAGGAAAGTGCCATTTCAACTTAAATTGTGGCATTGAATGAAGGAGCAGAAGTTATGGAGATTAGTTGAGCAAGCTGTACATATGTGTGTATGAGTGTATGTATGTGCGTATCCCAGTCGGCTTCTCCTTTTCCAGCCAAAAAAAGAAATCCTAGCTCACCCAATTTAAATAACCTAGTCACCTTTAGTTCTCCTCCTTGCACAGCACATAGTTAATTACTTATGATTTATGTTGGAGAAAAACAAGAGTGAGAACTGTAATGATACATAACTTTCACTCTCTACCTACAGTAATCACAGTCAAAACCTTCCCTCATCATCCTTTCAAGTATGACGAAAGCAACTGACCGAAAGCAACGACACTGCAGACATGGTTTAGCAAAGCATGAAACAAGTAGCTATCTTTCCTTGATATACAACAAACAACCGAACGAAAGCGACAACTATAGACATGTTTTAGCAAAGCAGGGCCATTGCTGTTCAGAAACCTACAAAAAAAAAATAAAACCAATCGGAAATCGTTGACAATTTAACTACATTGCGATATTTTACAACAGTTAGACGACTAAACAATTTTCGATTTAGCAAATGTTCTACCGTGATGATCCCGAAAGGTGATCTAAAATATAAGGTAAAATAATAAAATTGCATTGTAGAATGAGAAACAAATAAACTACAAGGACAATAATTGTAATGTCCATTATGAAAATTTTGTATAGGACAAGTCCTATTTTTCAATTTTATTTTTCTCTTGCTTAGAACTAGCTGGTTTGGTTGGGTGGCATTGGCAACACCATACATTTATTTGCAACACACCAGCTTTTACGGCGTCACTTTATCTCCAAGACAGCAGTTGCCATCAATCCATTACGTTTGGAGAAAAAGCCATCCAATAATATTTGATTGTCCTTTTTCTCCGTATAATAAATATGAGACTCGATGATTTGAAGAAAGTTTAATGCAAATACTAAAGAGATTTTCCTGACCTAACTAATAGAACATTAAATACTACAAATTAAAAAAAATTATAAAATAATCGAACTTTTCACCGTAATTTATCGAATAATACACGTATTATACTCGTACCATGTTTTGTCAACTATGGAGGCTTCTAAGTAAAAAGTTCTATATAAGAAATCACGAAGTGAAAATGACAAATTTGGTGGTGATAGGAACGTGACAATTTAAGTGACCTAATAAAAGAAGGCACTTGTCATTAATTTAAATTGTCTGCACCGAATATTGAATGCATAAATGACCCAAATTCAATATTAAGTTGGAAATTAAAAAAAAAACTTGTTTAAAGAGTAATGTCATATGGATCATACTTATACAGTTTACTTTTCCTCATTTCCCTTAACTTAGGTATACTCTTACTGCCCTCTTAAAATTATATCATGTATTAAATAAATAAATAAATAACTAACAATGGCTCAAATTCTGAATTTAATACTTTACTAGGCTCTTGATATGCATGGTGATCAGAATGAGGTTATACAATAATTCAAGTTTTTTTTAGTCACGTGCTATTCTACACATCGTATCATAAGGTACTGAATTATCATGTCTAGTGTTTAATCTTTGATAACAATCCAAACCAAATCATGCAAGACGAGGTTTATACATAAGAAATATTTTCTTGTCAAACAATCTTGTGTACGTTCAGAGAATCCAAATTGATAGTTTGAGAATATAAATCTGGCTTCCAAGAGCAAAATGACTAACAAGCACATGCAAACATTGATCATACACAAGTTCAAAAACACATGCATTTGCAAGTTTCATAATTTCAAACTGGTCATGAATCAATCAATCATATTCGACAGTGTGTCGTGTTTTGTAAATCTCTCAAGGATTCGGTTGCTTTCGGCAGACGTTGTGCCTCATCAAATATTTTCTCTTTAATATCTAGTGCGTCCCCAAATAATTGTGTCGGAGGGACCTCTAGGTCGCTAGCCTCCCTCCCACGGCACCTCAAAAAGTTCACCTTCTTTCATTTTCCAAGACAGGCATGATTATTTCTACTTTGGTCGCTATCTGAGCCGGAGATCGTACAAATCGTGACATACTTGAGCGAGATCATATATAAAAATCAAAAGAAAGGGTCAGGACTCTAGGATTGGTTTTTTGTGTTTTTTGTTTTTGTTTTTGTTTTTGTACAAGAGATTGGAGGTTTCGAATCTCTGTCCGCATCGGTAGAATATTTTTACTTTTCTATTTTAGTACAAGCGATTGGGGGAGAGGAGTTTACACAAGTATTGCTAAAATATGAAACCTAATATGAGAATATTTGTTTGTGGGAATTTTCTATGCATTCTTCTCCTTGTAGGAGGTTATATTTATAATACAACAGAACTTTAATGGGCAAGTAAATAATAAATTCATATTTCTATTTACAGTAGAAAATCAGGAATTAAAGTAAATCAAATATAATTATAATGGGAATCCTTGGTGTGTAAGGAAAGAAAGTCAATGGTCCACAAGTCACGCCAACACCTTCTCTCATGTTGGTGCATAGATATCGTCAATGCCCAACTAGTCTAGTGAATTGTGGAACGCTTTACTGGAAATTGCATTTGTCAAAATATCTGCCAATTGATCCTCGGACTTTACGAAAGGAAACAGAATCACTTTAGCTTCGAGTTTTTGTTTGATATAGTGTCGATCTACCTTAACATGTTTGGTGCAATCATGTTGAACTAGATTCTGTGCAATAGCTATTGCAACCTTGTTGTCATGAAAGAGATTCATTACAGATGTAGGTCTATACCCAAGTTCGATAAGCAACCTCTTTAACGAAATGAGTTTGCAAATTCCTTTGGTCATAAGGCGACCACCTTATGTTTCTTGCTTCTCCATGTAACCAAATTACCTCCCACAAATATGAAGTAACCAGATGTGGATTTTCTATATGTTATACTTCCTGCCCTATCTGCATTTGTGTAACCATCAATATTCAGATGACCATGTTTTGAGAACATAAGTCTTTTTTCCGGGTGCAGACTTCAAATATCTAAGTATCCGAATAACTGCATTCATGTGGTCTTCACTCGAAAAATGCATAAATTGACTAAAGGCTCTCACTACATAATCAATGTATGGCCGAGTATGAGGCAAGAAGATTAATCTTCCACTAACCTTTGGTATGTTTCTTTGTTAGTTGGAACTTGATCTGTGTATTCTCCAAGATGATGATTCTAAACAATATGAGTGTTTACAGGTTTGCAATCTATCATTCATGTGTCTATCAATAAGTCCAAGACATATTTCCTTTGAAAGAGAAATATGTCTTGTTGTGATCAAGCCACCTCAATCCCCAAGAAATATTTGAGTCCACCTAGATTTTTCATCTCAAATTCAGTAGCCAAATAGTCTTGTAGCTAGGATATTTCATGTTTATCATTCCCAGTAATATAATCATGTCGTCAACATAGATTATTAAAGATGTTACCTTCCATTTATGATGTTTCAAGAACAAAGTATGATCTAAGTTACTTTGTCTGAAACCATTGTTCTTCATTGCCATGGTGAACCGTCCAAACTATGCACATGGTGATTGTTTCAGTCCATAGAACGCCTTTCGTAATTTGCATAATGTTCCAGTCTGAGTAGTATTATATCCAGGAGGAATGTCCATATACACCTCCTCCGTGAGTTTTCCATGTAGAAAGGCATTCTTTACATCAAACTGGTGTAGTGGCCAGTCCAAATTAGCTGCGAGGGACAGTAAGACTCTGACTGTGTTCAATTTTGCAACTGATACAAACGTTTCTTCATTATCTACACCATAAGTCTGTGTGTACCATTTCGCCACAAGTCTTGCCTTGTATCGCTTGAGAGATCCATCAGCGTTATGTTTTATGGTAAACACCCATCTACATCCTACAATCTTTTTTCCTCGTGGTAAAGTTTCCAGTGTCCAAGTCTGATTATTCTCAAGAGCTTTCATCTCTTCCTTTATAGCTTGAACCCACTTAGGATCTTTAAATGCTTCAGCAACCTTAGTTGAAATATGAATTGCAGACAACTGATGCACAAAGGCCTTGAGTGGTTCAAATAGCTTCTTAGTGGATAAATGATTCGCAATTGGATACTTTGATATCTTGCCAATATTAGGTGAATAACGATTTGGTGGCTTTCCACGATTCTGCCTGTTTGTACCATATCTGACCCTCCACTCATTCAACGACACGTGGATCTCTTAAACTCGCCCAAGCACCCAAGGCCTCGAACAATCGGCATAGGCTACCGATGACACTGTCTCAAAGCAGCAAACAGCCGCTACAGGCCCAACACAGTGCACAATCGGTACCCCCTACCGATTCTGCAGAATCAACCTCGAAACACCCGCCCGAAATATCTAAGGACTTGTGTCAACCTCATAGGGCACTCCCACGAGTCCCACATCGAAAGTGAGTACCAAGAGCATCCAAAACTCCCTTTATAAATAGGCCCCTTTACTACAACACAGGGGTAAGACTTTTCAGCTTGACTTTTATACTATTATATTGTCAACAGCAAAAGCTCTTAGAAAACAATCTTACTTTGGCATCGGAGGATCTTAGGCTGGTTCCACACCGGTTCCATAGACCTCACGAGTCTTAGCTTCCTTCTATTCAGGATCAGCATCCGAAGACAGGAAGAATCTCCATCTATCACTCAATCGATCTCCTAGATCGTCCATCTCTCTTGTAAGTTGCACTCATCTCTATCTGTTCAAGTTTTAGTGCCAACACTGCCTAAAAGGTAATTGGTATCCAATAGATTTATCCTCTAAATTCACAAGTATAGTAGGAGTAGTTACCTCAAGGATATTCTCAGGAGATTGGTCTATTGGTACTGTTGAGTTAGAGGAGGGTCTTTATCTTGTTGTTCTGTATTGTCTATAAGTGTGGGACTTGGATTAGAAACATCTTCGCAAGGTTCAGGTGGGTCAGGCAATTAATTGCTTTTCGGTAGAGAGTAATCTCGTGCTCCAGACTCGGGACGATCGATCATTTCTGTACAGAGGAGAATTTCTTTGTTTTCCAAGTTGCTCCAATTCTGCTATTCACTTCGTATCTCTCCCTGAAACATAGAATTAGATGATGGTTCATGGAAGAATAGCTCATATTCCAGAAAGGTCACATCCAAAGTGACATAGGTACGTCGGGTAGGAGGGTGATAACAACGGTAGCCTTTTTGAAGTTTGCTACGTTGATTTTTGTGGAGATGAACGAAAGCCACACATCCAAAGATTCAGGGTGTGAGTACCAAAACAGAGGGCAGGGGCCCGTGTTGCGCAAGCACTTGTAAGTGAGTTTTAAAGGTCAATACACTAGAAGACATGTGGTTGATCAGGTGAACTACGGTGACAATAGCATCATCCCAATGATGGAGAGAAACATGAGCGCCAATTAGAAGTGCTCGGGCGGTTTCAAGAAAATGTCGATTCTTTTGTTCAGCACCACCATTTTGTTGTGGTGTCTGAGGACAAGTCGTCTTATGGATAATTCCATATTTTTGGAAGTAAGCCTGAAAGTCATGATTGACAAATTCTCCACCATTGTCTGAGCGAAGAATCTGTATTTGAGCATTGAACTGAGTTTTCATCTGTTTGTGGAAGAACTGAAAATAGGAAAACATTTCTTTTTTATTCTTCAGCAAATAAAGCCATGTCATCCGTGTACAATTATCTACGAATGTGACAAACCACCAAACGACATAAGGAGCAGTGATAGGTGAAGGTCCTTAGACATCAGAGTGAATTAACGTAAACGGAGTAGTATACTTGTTCGTACTCAACGGATAGGGTACACGGTGACTCTTGGCCAAAATACAAATGCCACATGTGAAGTCAGAGTCCTTGAAACTTGAGAATAAATCTGGTATAAGATGCTTCATATAACTAAAAGACGGATGTCCCAATCGACGATGCCATAACCAGATTTGCTTTTGTTTGCTATCAGAGGGATGCGTCACACTGTTAGCCATGCTGGGACTGAAGTCATCTACATAATATAGCTCCCCTATCTTAATACCACGACCAATAATCTCCTTAATGTGAATATTTTGAAGCAAACAAAAACTCGGGTAAATGAGTACACAACAATTCAATTGTTCAGTAAGCTGACTAACAGACATTAATTTATTGGATAAAGATGGAACAAGTAAAGTATTAGATAGTGAGAGAGAGGATGAGAGTGCAACAATGCCAGCCCCTATCACAGGATAAGTAACTTCATTAGCGTTAGCAATACAAGTTCGTCGGGGTTGTGTAGTATTCAAAAAATCATCAGGATCAAACGTCATATGATCAAATGCACCGGAATCAATTATCCAGCTCCTGGAATCAATCTTATCCGAAGTATGGAATCCATAACCAGTACCATTACTGGTCATATTGCGTTATGTTCGATATTTGAGAGTTGTCCACCATTCGGGGTAGCCATTCAATTTAAAACAAGTCTCACGATTGTGTCTCGGATCACCATAATATGCGCAATCTCGTCCATGTGTCGGGGTCGTTAGTCAGGAAGTTATAATCTGTGCAGCGGAAGATGCATAGGATACATGTTTAGTAGGAATCCGGATCCGAATTTGAGCTTGAGTTGGGGCCGGAGTCGGAGTCGGAGTCGAAGTCGGGATCTGGGTTTGAATCAAAGACAAATTCGGGTTCAGGATCATCATCGGAGTCGGGGTCGAGGTCATCATCGGAGTAGGGGTCGGGGTCGTCGTCGTCGTCGTCGAGGTCGGGGTTGAGGTCGTCAAAATAGGATCCTGATTTAGGATCGGGTTCGGGGTCATCAAAATAGGATCCTGATTCAGGATCGGGTTCGAGGTCAAAGTCTGCATCTATAGGAGCTAAGCCACTTGAGCACTCAACTCGACTATGATTGGTGGAGAATGAGAGAATGAGTCGGTGTGCTACGTCCATAAGGGTTGAAAAAATAATCAACCCCCATAGCGGCGAAGGGGGTTTGAAACTAGAGTTAGCAATTCCAAAATCGCCGCTCTGATACCATGCTAAAATATGAAACCTAATATGAGAATATTTGTTTGTGGGAATTTTTTGTGTATTCTTCTCCTTATAGGAGGTCATATTTATAACACAACGGAACTTTAATGAGCAAGTAAATAATAAATTCATATTTCTATTTACCGTAGGAAATCAGGAATTAAAGTAAATCAAATATAATTATAATGGAATCCTGGTATGTAAGGAAAGAAAGGCAATGATCCACAAGTCAAGCCAACAAGTATCACTTTGGAATAGGAATTTCAAACTATACAAATGAAAGTAGAAAAGCTCAACTAATTGAATTATAACGCTGCTAACTTTGGTTTTTTGTTTTAGTGTTCTAAAGAAAACAAAGAAACATAAATGGAAAATGGTAAAAATGAAAATTTCGGGTATTTTTGTATCGACTATTTTCGGTGCATTTAAAACCTCCAAAGTATTTGACTTTCAAAATGCAATTCTAGGTAGGAGGCTCGGGACTCGGGGGAGCTAGCAGCTAATTAACTTGTGGAGCCTTCTAAACATTATCAACTCGGATGGGACCAGGGTGAGGGTTTGCAACTCCAATAATAGAGCTTTTTACTCTATGTCAATACTAGAGTTTCTAGTATTTGTATTATCTCCTCAACTGAGCATCTAGCAATTTTTCATCGATTATATATTATTGGAGTTTCTTAGGATCCATAAAGTGAGAGGTATCCCTGTTTGTTAAGGCACATACACCTATTGAAGGACTTCCTTTTACACATCATCCACCACTTCACATCTATTTAAGTTGAATCTAGTTTTGGACTTCAACAAGAAACCTGATGAAATCTTAATTTTGGTGAAATTTAAAAGACTTTGATGAAGTTTACAAGTTTAGGCATATTCATTAAAATTTTGTTATTCAATTAGGATTTTCATAGAATCTATGAAACTCATGCGATATTGAGGGAGGGGGAATTTCAACACAGGACGTTGGGTACAATTTTTAACCACTTGAGCTATACAAGAAAGGATTTGAACATGAGACCCCATATGCAGTTTTTAATCACTTGAGCTACAAGCCCCTTGCAAGCACCAATATTTGATATTAGTTGATACATAGTCACGTTTTTACTTTAAACACAGCACCAACGGCACATTTTAAGTCACTTTTTTCACTTTCTTACACTCATGTTTCTACATTGAAATAACACCAAATGTTTATACTAGTTGCCTTTATGAACATATATGCTTGATTTTCTAAAAACTTCGTGGAATTCGAGAGAGTTTCAATAAACTCTGCAAAATTCTATCGCTTAAAAATCCCTGTAAAAATCCATATAAATGTTGAATCCACTGCAACTCAAGTATATATATACACTGAGGAACATGAGGTACCTAAACTGGAATTTAGAGTCCTTAATAATTTTCATACAAAGAAAAAATACACATCGAATTAAAAACATCCATAAGTTTTTCATTAATTAATTGTAGATTATATGCTCTTATATAGGCACGGCTCAGCCTAGAAACCAAGGACCACAAGAACATGTGATGTTGGAGATGCAGTCCATGGCAAGTCAAGCCCTGTAAGCAAGGCAATCAGCCTTACTCTAGCAAGAAGGAAAAAAACACATGTTTCTCATGATGTCTTCCATCTTTTAACAAGGTTTCCTTTTCTTCAGCAGATTCTAGTGGACGCTCCACCTTCTGTTCGAAACGTCGTTTCAATAAACCCTTTTTTCTCCACCCCTTCAAGCTTTTCCTGCTAAGTTTGTGAAAACCTAATCAGCACCTGCCACCTCTTACCAAGCACCTGAGTTACTTGCAGGCTCAAGCTCCCCGTTTGGAAGAACATATATTTCTACAGAAACTTACAGCAAAGCTCAAAGCTATTAAACATCAATAATTAAAAGCATAGCCCTTCCATATTGCCAAATGTTTCTGTTTCCTGCACATATTTTGTTATGATCTGCTAGGTTAAAGAAGTACCTGGAATTCACTGATGGCCTCCCTGTACATGTTCTGGGTAGCCAAACGTCTAGCGTCTCATTTACTTGAGTGATATTTGGATAAACAGATCAGCATCCCACATATCACAACCACCATCTAGGATGCTTCTAATCATATTGTAATGGAAGTCCATGAAGCATTTGCTGCTATTTTGTACAGATGACAAGCCGATAATTTAAATTATAAAACAAGGTCATTGGCACTAATCGAATCCTAAAGAGAAAATTGCTTCCTAAGAGTATGAGCTGGCAAAAACATGTGCCTCACCCACTAGATTCAATCTAGATAATATAATAAAATGCAAGATAATAAACATTAAGTGTGGAGAGCATATGCAGACCCTCTGAAAACAACTAGAAGCAGGACTTTTTGCATAACTACATATGTGAATGGAACAAAGAGATCCTTTGTAATGTTGAATAAAACCTTCAATGCAGCCATAACAATTTGTCTTTTCCTACTAACCCAGTCATCTCTAGAACCTTTCAGGTCCACAACCACAATTCAGGCTATGAACAAACGCAGTATGTTCGTTCCCTTGTTTAAGGATGGGATTTTCAGTCTTGAAACAGTTGTTTGAGAACCCGAAATCCCTTAGAATTTATAGGCCTTCAAAGTTCTGCCCAATATACCATTCTGACTTCCATTGAATTGAAGAAGAGGATTTCTTCTATTTCTGTGGTTTGACTAACTTAAAGATATCAAAATTTTGGAGAAAGAAGAAATCTGCATAGGAAAGTTTTTATTAGGCAAGTATAAAGTAAGAATGATAGCATACCTCAAGCATCATAACCCTTGATTTGTGCCGCAGAACCAGAACATGCTGAAACTGTTAACACTTTTACTCAAGCAGCAATTATCAGGGGGCAAGTACTTTCGATTCTCTAGTTGGCCTGAATTTTGATAAAGATGTCAACTAGAAGGCTTACTATCATATTTACATTCTCACAACTAGTGACACACCTGATCAACAAGCTAAAAACCTCTCTATTTCCAAGCCAACAATGAGATTGGCCCCTGAGCTACCACTATTTTACGCCACGTCAGTCCATATCACATGTAAGAGCAATCTCAGAAATAGTCTATACAATCTTATAAAGCATTGAACTTTGTAAGGCCTTAACATGAGATAGGCAGAGCGAGGCAAGCTGACAATTTGGTCATTTTTATTTAAGAAACTATTAAAGCTTCAAAATACGAATCTGCAGTTCTTTGTGCCTGCAATGCCCAAAGAAGTATACTGAAGAACAGAGAAAAATGCTACAAAGAATATGACAGGGCTTGCATACAAATTAATTAATAAATAAAAGACACCACAACCACATGCATCACAGGTTAACTGGAGGGAGCAAGTTGTTAAATTAGCAAAATAAGATGCACAATATCAGTAGTATTTATCATCTGAGCTAGTGCTTAGGTCCTGGTGCCTCTTAGACTGGCAATGGCACATCCAAAAAAAAAAAGCCAAAGAGGAAAATGCAGAACATGCATCCGCAACTGTGGTGCCTCCAGCATCTCCCTTTTTCCCTCTTCAACCAGCTCCCTTTCATCAAAGCTTCAACAACTAGACATTAATAACTACTCAATAACAAGGAAACATCTAAAAGAGGGCAAAAAGAATGGTTGAAATGTTTAAAGTTAAACACCTCTGAACAGCCAGATTACATAGAACAAGCCCATCTTCAATAAATAATACAGAGAAATTGAAACTTGTCAATGAAAGTTCAGTAGAAGAACAAAAGGGGTAAATACTAAACAATAGTTGGAAACATCAACAATATAACTTTAACTCATTAAATTCTCTGAATAAAACATTTATAAACAATTGATAGACATGCTAATTAGCACACAAAAGAATGAGACTTGACAAGCTACTCTTCATTTACAAACAAATCAATCTAATGTTACAAGAAAATGTGACTGATTCTGGATGATATCAGTCAATTTAATCCCCCATCTACCAATTCCAACCAAATTCTTTTGGGATTAAAATCCTCTAGCTGAATTCTGCCAGACCTCAACAGTTTGCTGATCTTTCCGGGTCATGAACATCTTGTTCCCTCCAAAAGCAATATTGGTTATCCTGGAACCTCCCATATCCTTCATTCTCCCCATTAAATTCTTCCTGAAGAGCCTGTCATCCTCCATCCCATTTTTACCGCTCTTCTTAGAGCCCACCACTACCTCTGACCATAGCTCAATGTTGCCTCCCTTACTACAAAACACTTGGCTTCCATGGCTTTCAATTTTGCACCCAGAACCTTCCTTCTTCCCATTAACCACTTTCTTCCTTTCACCAAGAGGAACCCATGGATTCTCTGCACCAATATTTCTCAAATCCGCAAAGAACATCCCGCCTGTATTCACACCAACTTTGAATATTGCTGATAAGTTATCAGAAACTGTGACATCCGAAAAGCAATCAACATTCTCTTTGATTTCCCAAACTACATTCCCAGACCTTGTATCCCAAAATTTAATGTTACCCAATACTCCTGAAGGTCCACTGTGAGACCCAGACGCCATTAACAGACCATAACCCGAAACCCAATTCAATTTCGTGGCCGGTATTGCTGAATTAATCTCGGCACCATAAATTTCATAATGACCAATCTCATTAACAGGGCTCAAGCTATTTAAATCATAAACCATAATGGAATTTGAGTTCCTCCGAGCTGATTCAAAACTAGCGAAGAGAAACTCAGGTGAGGACCCAATTCCTTGCACTGTTGAGCCAGTCTTAGTCACATTCTCCCAATTGAGAGTCTCCTTCACAAACCCGTTTTCAAGGTCAATAATTTGGAGCCCCGAGAAGTCAGTTGCCCCCACCGCGGCCAACCTCGGCGATATCGCTAGCATCGAATCGACGGCGGTGAATTGGGTCAAAATCGTCGACTTTTTCCGGAGCGACCAATCAAAAGACGTGATTTTGCTGCCGTGAGCTACATGGACCGAGCCAAACGGCGTCGTGGCAATTGCAGACGGCGAGTCTCGGCCATTCAAGGGCAAAATCAACGACTTCTCGAGGTTAAAAGCATCAAAATGAGATGGGTTCGATAGCGAATTCATCAAAAACGTTTCGATGCCATAAAATTGGGATTCGAAAATTAGGTCTTGCAGGTCTAAAGCTTTGGCCTTTGAGGGCAAATTACCTGTTCTGAGAAGCGACAGGAGAATCGAGAAGAGCTCCGGGTCTCGATCAATGAACGGCGGAGCGAGTCGAGCTGAGGCTGACTCGGAAATTCGGGAAAAGAGCGAGTCCGGGCCGGCTAGGTTTAGGGTTTGCTTGGTGGTCTGGAAGAGCTGGCCTCCCACATCTATGGTCGCTATGTTGGACTCTGACTTCATTTTCTTAAACCCATTTCTGGGAAGCGCCGATTCTGCTGAAGGTGGCATGAATTTGAGCATATTTTCCGAATTGCCTATGTTCCTCAAACACCCAGAAATGAAAATTAGTTAGAGGAGAAAAGGTTAGGATCGGAGAATGGGAAGAGAGCGGTGGCGGTGGAGGTTTCAGTGGTGGTAGAGGAATGGGTGTTGTATATAAAGGGTTTGGAGTTTTGGGCCAAAGAGAAAAGGTCGCTATGAAGCTGACTACTTCTAGAAGGTCATACCGCAGACGTTTTCTGATTTGTGGTCAACTAAAGGAGGTGGTAAAATAACAAAAATTTAAATAAAATAAAAAATTCCGAAAGTCTAAATTTTAAATTTCTAATTTCACCATATGTTTCGGCTGTGTTCACATGTGAAGAAGTTTCCTAATGGAGGCATCGAAGATTTGAAAGTGTAGAGGTCAATGAAGAGGGGCAAGAAGAGGATCTTGGCGGCACACGTTGTTTACCTGGGCAATTTGGTAATTTGACTTGTTGTTTGGAATAAAAGAAAATAGCTGTTGGAGCCGTCCAACTTGGACCATGTTGGTTTGATTTGGTTGGAAATAAATTATAAAAACAAAAAATAATGGCAAGTGTTGTTGGCTCAAAGTTGAATTGAAACTCAAACTAGCAAGAATTTTGAGTATTGACCAATTTGCTCTAATGAGCTTTCTTATTCTCCTAACATGAAAGTAATGGACTCTTTTCCATCTGTTATGAGTTGTAAAGTACGAGCTTTTTCCCCCTGGAGAGAGGAAAAGCATCTGCTTATCGAATATGCCTTCTCTTCTAGAACGGGTATTGTACTATCAATTCAACGGTTCTTTTTTCGCAAATTCGTGGTTTAGAGCTCGTATGAGAGTGATTTTAGGAGGACTGGAATACAATCACTACAAGTGATTTTAAGCGATTATGGGAGAAGCGAATCACTTACAAAACCACTTAGTGACCTCGAATTACAGGCATAAAGTGACTACAAAATGTCGTGGTTTGCTGAATTTTATAATACAATATGAAAATGAGTTTCAGCGTGCTAATAGACATGAGTGTCATGAAGAAGATTAGCAGTTGAACCGGTAAACAACAACATACCCTGTATATTCCACAAGAAAAGTCATGAAGCAAAGAGGGGTCAAAGATAAACGCAACAACATTATCAATTAGCAGTCCACTATTATTTATTAATGTAATCCTTCTTATCTACTTCTATTGTAATTTAATATAATACATCAAACGCATTAACCTTCCAAAAGTTGACACTAATCTCTGTGATTTTATACTATCCATATCCATACTTTGTCTCTGCACAGCTTCTGAGCTTGAATTCCAGGTCACCATGTACAAAAACAGCCTTAGACCCGGCTCAGTCATCCTGTAAAAGACTTTCCAATCTAAAACCCAAAATTTTGTCTGTAATTTGAGGCCAGTGTAGCATTAGTTTGGTCCTTGATGTCAATCCAGTTTGGAAAACTAAAATCCATATAGTACCTCAAAATTCGAATTCAAATGCTCCACGGGATAGGGAGGCATCAAGTGAGATGCATACTAGCTAACTAACACCCGGCTGCATCATAGGGAAGAACGACCAATTCTTTGTCGGGCCGTTCTCCTTGGCATCAGCCTTCTCATTTGCCCACCAGTCAGAGCCAATAGAATTACCAGAATCTCCTCCATCTGGATTGGCAAAATTAAATTCCTTGACAGAACCAAGCGTGATGGATCGCTGCTTCTGATGCGGTTGTGCCTCCTCCCCGTCCGCCACGGCTTTTTCTGCTGCATAATTGGCTGTCTCACCAACAGGGCAAATAGAACTGCTTACTACTTTACTAGGATCTTCTTTGCTTTGGGCCTTCACTGCATCTTCTACAGATGTTGATACAGCTTCAGCTAATGCCACTGGCTTCTTTTCCACGCATCTGATAACTTCTTCAGAATTTAACTCAAACGAAACTCTGTGGCTGATGGAAATATCATTATTTCGACCTCTATTGTTTGATCGTGGATTTAATACAACCTCAGGGGTTTGAGGATTTAGAAGAAAACCATCAGAAGATGTGGACTTTGCACCATCGGGGGTTACAGAACCAGATCCTAGTCTTGAACCCCAATCACGGGTGGAGAGAATGTCGAGGTTCAAGAGCTTGGGAGGATCACCTGTTCGGAACTCCAGAAAATGATGACCACGAGCAGCAAACTCAAGGTCAGGGAAAGGAGAAGAAGTACCAGAACCTGAGATGCCTGAACTTGGTGATATAAGCTGACCCACTGGGCTTCCAGGGTAAAGTTGGTAAGATTGAAATTCATAGTGAGACAATGGGAATCTCTGACCACCTTCACCATTCCGGAAGTGAGGATCAAGCAGCTGGGCAAATGGAACCTCAGGTGATGAAGGTGTAGTCAAATGAACAGACTCAGGAGGAGGAGTAAAGGGAGCAGTTGATGGCTCAGTAGTGAAGGTTGAGAAAACAGGCGGTGAGACCAACTGGGTTTCATGAGCATAAGGACCAATAGCGAAAATTGAGGTAGGGCCACTAGGGGAGTACATGCTGGCAGTGAGAGAGAAAAAACCAGCTGGTGATTGTGTGGCAGAAGGAGGTTCTGATTGAAGAAATGATGCAGGAGAGGACGGAGGTGCAACAAAGGGAAGTACAATGGAATGTGTTTGGATTGGATTTTCAGCTCTAGGAGCATCACCTCCACGGTCTGTTGTTTCTGGGACAAGGACAGCATGTCCAATTCTCTTTTTGTGTCTTTGAAATCCAAAACACCAATACATGCTCCACCAGCTCCCCCATCTTCTTTTCTGCATTTAACCAAAGCTCATGATTAAAGCAAACCTTTAATACAATAAAAACAGCATCAGTTCTCTTTTGACACTACTCTGACGGTAATTACAAACAATTTGAGTCAATTACAGAAGATCATTTCAAGATGCCAAATCCAAATGGCTGTTGGGTCACCGAAGAACAATTTCTATTCTCAACTTTAAGTGAGATTTAATAAGCATTTGTGGTTCCTTTTTCCTCTGCTTTTATCAATAAGATAAGATACACATCTGTTTGACCTTTTACTCATTTATCTATCATTTATTTTCTTTTTGTTTACTTTTTCATCAACAGCAATATCCATTTCCCTCCCTGCCCCTCCTGTCAATCTTGACTCATTTCCATTGCGGAAGCTCGATAATTATCAATTAAAGCTGAGACTCCCAATGTTAACTAAAAACTTTGTTCTCTCTACCTAGCTCTGCCTCCAATACAATGACAAATTGTAATTCAGAAGGAAACTTTTTTCTGTTTTTTTGCTTTCTTGTTTCTTTCTTTCTTTCTTCATTTGGCCGTGAGTGAGAACCAATGGAAAATCACTCCAATATTCCCAAGGAAAATTTCTTGTCACTTCTATGATCAAACGGCTCAGTGATCCTCAAAACTAACTTAGTCACCAACGCTACATACTTTTGCATAAAGCAAGTCAACTCTTAAGAGACAACCCACCAGAATTCTATGAAAATTTTCACTTTCAGAAGCAGCTCAATTAATTTCCAAACCAAATTTGCCTAAAACGTAGCTCCAAAGGAATTAAACAGTACCCAGTTCATAAAAATCCAATCAAGTCAAGAAAAACACAGATTTGCAGAACACAGCTGGATCTTAAATCTCTCACAAAAACAGAACAACAAAAAAAGAAGCAAAATTTAACAAGACTAAGATTCAATACTCGAACCATCATCCAAACAAGGTCAAATGAACATATCAGAATCGAGCACAACGAAAAAGATCACATTTTTGGAAAAATTTACCTTAACGGTGGCTTGAGGCACACGGTTCTCGGCGGCTGCGATCGCAGAAGCAGCTGCGTTTATAGTCTCCAAAGCGTTGTTCCCAGTTCTCGAATCTTCATTCACACGTCTCATCTCCGTTTCTCTCTTTCACCGGAAATCGCCGCTTTTCATCGGACTTCCGAATCCGGCCGAGAAAAACGTCGAATTTTCTAGTGAAAATTGAGCCAAACAAACAAAACAACCCAAAAGCTCGAACAGCAAACGAAAGCAGAAATCTTTCTTCTTGCTGAGAGAAAGAAGAAAATTCTGACTTCTTTGGATTTCTCGAAGATGAAAGCGAAAATGAAAAATATGAATCAAAAATCCGTATTTTGAGTCTTCGAGATTTAATTTCTCTTACTGCTGTGCTTGTGCGTGTGTTATGTACAAAAGATAAATAAATATATAATTTTCATATTTTAGCGAATATTATATTTAATATTTGGCGTGACTGGTTTTGAGGTCAAACACG
The DNA here is from genome assembly GCA_020521455.1 of Prunus kanzakura. Taxonomy (NCBI): domain Eukaryota; kingdom Viridiplantae; phylum Streptophyta; class Magnoliopsida; order Rosales; family Rosaceae; genus Prunus; species Prunus kanzakura. The sequence continues at coordinate 681,246 of BPUM01000836.1, forward strand.
GCAATGACTTTGTTTTGTATGTGATTTTCGAACACCCCAGACTTTAGCTATTCGATTATATTAGAACTAAGGGAATCTTAAATTTACTGTAATACCCCTGCTGTTGTGGTTGTTTTTTTATCTTTTTAGGCTAAGAAAATGGAATGCAACACAAAATCCCAGCTACAACTACTACTAGTGATCAAATCTAAAGGCAAAAAGGCTGGTCCCAACCCTGAAAGATTGTACGAAACGACTAAGAGAGGCTAAAGAATCTACTATGAAATTCACCTCTTTATACACGTGATTGAAGGAGATCTCGTCAAACAAATTTACTAAATAATGAATGTCGCGAATAATTGTACAAATACGTAAACGTAGCACGTAATTCCAATATGCATTTACTAGGAACAACAACTTTGAATATTCTTTGTTTAAAGCGCAAATTAACCCTTCTTTTAAGGTTTGACCCACATCTAAGCACACTAGTTTTGCCCAAATTTCTAGCACCAGCATAAAGAGGAGAACTTGAACAATCTCAACAAAACCAAAAGGGTATTTCGGCATAGATGTGATGTACATCATATGTCCATAAGCAACAGTAATTACTGGTGGGGGATGAGGGCAGTTTTGTCAATTGCTGTACTACGAGGACAATTAGTGATGGTGTTAGTGGGAGATTAATTAGTTATTTGTTTTGTTCAAGGACAGAAAAGGATTTAGAGGTATTTTGTCAAGGTGTGAAGTGTGCACGTGTGGCCATCCAGTTGTTCTTGGCGATGATGATGGCTTTCGTGCGCAACACCAACAGCCCCCACTGCCTAATGAGAGTGGGGCCTACGTCCCAAAATTCTCCCCCTTTACCCGCCACTTTAAACTAACTTGCACGGTTGGTGCATCTCTCACTTACCCTCCCCCTACCCTTTTTTTAATGCCTTTACTTCCTACGAAGAATCTTTTGTGAATTTGATGCCCCAAAGAGCCATAAAAGCCACCCCCTTTCCTCACATAACCAAAGGGTTAAAGGCCATGTAACTCTCAAGCAATGACGTATCCAAGATTCGAAAGCCGATTAGGTGAAATTCATATTAAAAACTCAAGGTACAAGTAAATTTCAATAATAAACATAGAAAAATACACCTAGTTAATAGACGTAATGAGCATTACCCTCAAATGCATCTTTATACATAAATAAAAACTTATGGAAAACAAAAACAAAACAACAATGCAACACAAAAATAATAGCATAAGCTTACCCACAAATATTAATATATTATCAACACATAACCAAAACTCATACTATACAACTCATTTTCAAATCCTAAAAATTAATAATAAAAATAATAATAACCCAATTCATAGAGAGAGAGAGAATTCACAAAATGGGACGGGTAGCTGCCCAACCTGCCCTCCACATATGTCCACCCATGCTCTCATGAAATTAATGCTAATTACAAAATCTTATACTAACATCTCCCTTCTTACTTTTCAACCTTTTCATTATTATACACGGATACATACAATCACTCTCAATTATATGTATCTGATCACTTTTCATTATTATACAGGGATACATATAATCACTCTCAAATTATATATATATTTCGTATGGGTAACATAAGTGTGATGGATCAAATCTAGGATGTCGAAGTTTACAAATTTGTGTCATGGCCGTTACTATTTGTAATTTCGGAAATTTATTATGTGTGATTTATATTTAAGACATCTAAGTTTACAATTTACGTTAAAATCGTCACTTTATCAGTGAATTACTCTCGTGAATTTCTTTACAATAAATGAATTCTAGGTTTCTATCATTCAAGCTTTTTTGTTCAATCCCATGTGTGATTGTGTCAAAAGCATAATCATTATCAATACCTTGAAGGCTTGGACACAAGCACCCACTAGTAGGCATATTGTTTACAACCACATGTTTTGGAGGGTAAGAAAAAATGATTCTAGTTTTATCTAAAAGTGGGAATAATGGGTTATCTAAAATGCTTTTGGGGTATGTCATTACTCATTAGTATAATTCTTAGAGCATCTTCAAGGGAAGAGGCAAATCTTATTTGCCTTGCCACATCAGTATTTTCATACTCCAAGGTAAGAGACAAATGGGTATGCAAAATATACCTACTCTCTCCAACAAGGCAATATTACCTACTCTAAGAGATGCTCTTAGTTCACCATATTTTAATGAGTGACCAAAGTTTGGTACAAAAGGATAAAGGCTTTGGGACACCTCAACTCAACCGGAAATTAAGTGTTAAAAGCTAAAAGCAATAATAAAGGGCTACTTTTGACTCTTAAGAACACTAATTATGCAGAGTTGATTGGCATTTTTTCACATTATTATTGGAGTTCATGAGTTAAACTTTTGTTGATTGGCATTTTTTCACATTATTATTGCACTTCATGAGAACTTTTGTTGCTTGGTCAAAAACAAAAGTAGAAAAACATGGTTGGAAATTTTGGAACCTGTATATCCTATGATATTGACCTTTCTAAGACTTTTTGGAAAGAAAAACCTTTTTTATATGTTATACATAGGTAAGCTTTTTCTTGCTACGTCACATCTCACGTGCCATGGGCGTGACCATTCAAAGTTTTCAATTAAAATATTGAGTAGAGACAAGAGTCTACCATACCCTACTTTTCAGAAAAAAGAAGCTAAAGATATTTAATTGAGAACTGTTGTTTTGTTTCGTGCGGGTAATATAACAACAATAATAGTAAAATATATTTAATTGACAGAATCTCACACCTAATATTCTGACAGTAATAATTTTTAATCTAAAAATAACATTGCAAAGTAGAAAAGGACTAGGGCCTAACTTAGGCAAGGGCCTCTGACTCTCATCTATTACTACCCTGCTATGGGTTTTTGGTTTTTATCAGTAACCTAACACAGAAAAACTGGCTGAGGTAGTGAGAGCTTAGCAAATTTATAAAATTTTCACTTTTAAATGCATGAGATTAGTTGTAGGAAACACTTGCCTTGTTATCATCTTTGATGGAACAAAAACTCTGAAAATTGCAGTTTTTTCTTGGATCAAGTTAGAGGAAGATGTTTTTTTCTTCCCCATCTGTTTTCAGTTTTGAGTAAATGAAAAACCAATAAACATTTACATAATTTCTAGGGACAGAAGAAAGAAAAGAAAAGAGGAATTTCACAACTATAACTTGTTTCAGATATAATGGTAAACACGCAATTCTAATAGTATAACAGTGTAGAGAGTAACATAATTATTGTGAGGGCCCTCTGTCCTGGATAACAAGTCAAGATTATTATCTCTATATTACAGGAAGGGAATGATACACATGCATGCAGTTTCTCATCCAAAACCAAAATTTTAAGTAGCCAAGCTCTTGGAGGCAATCTCAAACACGTTTTCGGACAGTCCATTGGTAGACAGTATCTTCTCCAGCTGTGCCTGAAAACACCACACCATGTGTTCTATTACCATGCTGCTCCGGAATGGAGAAAAATCTTTATTGCATACTAAAGATTAATCAATGTTTCTGTTCGGACTACATTATGTTCTGCAGTTCGAAAAACAACGCAATACCCAGCAAATGTGCTCTGGAAAAGATAAGAAAAATATGCTAGTAATAAGAATGATAAATTGTTACCTTGGCAAGATTTTGCCGGGTTTCATCATAGCGCCTAAACCTTGAGAAGGCCGATACCATGCGGGAGGCCACCTGCAAACAATGACCAAGGACGTTATTAGGGAAGAAATTACATTATAACGAAAACCAAGCAATTGATAATAAGAAAGTGTCCTTCAAGAGGATTCTCTGAAAATACCTGAGGATTTATTTTATCTAATTGCATCACAATTTCTCCCAAAAACTTGTAGCCTGACCCATCCTTTGCATGGAAATTCACAGGAGAACCGCAGAAACCTCCAATCAGTGAGTACACTTTGTTTGGATTGCGCAAGTCAAATGCTGGGTGGCTTAAAAGGTTCCTCACATTCTCTACATTACCGGGAACGTCAGACATGGCTTGAAGTGCAAACCATTTATTCACAACCTGAGGAGAGGAATACAAAATTACAACAAAAAAAATGAAGAATCTTTTACTTGCATAAATTAGATATGTAGAGGAAATCATGGGAAGGGTTACAAGTACATACATGCTAAACAATAAAACATTTAACTAATTAGTTAAATGTACAGACATACTGAACAAGAAAGCAATTATCACAGAAGTAGGAAAACTATGGGTAGCGTTAGTAGTAGCACTAAGTTACCTTTTTTTTTTCGGGGTCAAATAGCACTAAATTACTTAGTAGGCAAAGTTAAATTGAAAAATGTGAAAAATGCAAATAATAATAACTAAATAAATAAAACATGTGATATAGGATAACGGATGGTGATTTTACGAGACTTTCAGAAATTGCTTGGTGAAGAAGAACAGAAGTCTGAGCAAAATAGACTATAAGCGACTATCATAGAGCATCATGAGTTCAATCTTGCCTTACAACGGGAAATTAAAATCACAGAGCATTGGGTGATTTTATTCTATTAAATAAATTCCTTACAAATGCAACTTAACGACAGGGAATTACAGGTTTATTGAACATCAAACAAGTTAACATTCGTTGCATGTATGTAATGAAGCTCAGACAAACATACAGATGGGGAGGGAGGGAGAGGATGATGCACACCAAAGAACTAACAAAACAGAACTCATTCTAGCAATTTAAGGATTATTAAGTTGGACAGAGTTTTACCAAATAGTCCTCCTGCCACTTGCTATAGAAGTCGGCCAGAATATCATCACGAGTTTTACCAGGGTTTTGTGCTATTGCTGCTAAAGCTGCAAACTGATCAGTCATGTTTGTAGCACTCCTATACTCATTCAGCACAAGCTCAGTACACCTTGAATCTTCAAGGGATGCAAGATATGCTACAGATGAAACAAAATATAAGCACAGTCAGTCCATGAAAAGTTAACTTCACCGATATTGAAAACATTATGTTTCAAAAGAGCAAAACAGACCAAGAGCAATATTTTTCAGAGCACGCCTGGCCAAATTAGGGTGGTCAAACACATACTCTTCGGTGCTCCTGTTGTTTTCAACCTGTGAAACATATAAAGTTCAAGTTGGTTCTTTGTAGAACAGAAAAAGTAAACAAAGAACATGATAAATTGCTCTACAGAATTCTAGGTAAATCGAAAAATGTCATACTGTGCTAAGAAGCTCTGCTTTCAGTTCATGGGCAAGCTGCTTCCTGATAAAAATACGAACAGCATGAACAGCATCAGGATCAGCAACTTCCATCATGTCCATTATTTCTCCTTCACCTGGCAGAGTGATTGCCTTTGCAACAAATTCCTATTCAACCAAAGGCAAATATAGTTCACTGATACATCAATTCTCCTGGACATTACAAAAAGATTTGAAAGGAAATAAAGGGCCCCATCATACTTTATCCAAGCTTAAGTCAGATAGTATGCTTCTGAGCCCATGCACAAACTTGGGATTCAAAACCAAAGGTTTGTTTTGTTGAAAATCAGCAACCAAATTAAGCATCAGCTTGCGTGCCAGCACTTGTCCAGCCTCCCAGCTACAACACAAATATAAACAAGTTTTAAAACATATAAAAAATTAAACAGAGGTGCATCTAATGATAATGGAGTTTTACTGCTTTGCAAAAGACAAACCGGTTGAATTCATCTGAATCATAAGCAAGGAGTAAAAATAGATCACTATCTGTGAGATCAGTTTCTAGACGAATAGGTGCACTATAGCCCCGGAGCAAAGACGGAATTGGCCGCTCAGATACATCCGAGAACACAAACTCTTCTTCTTTCTGCATGGGAGAGTAAAAGCATATCTATTAATATGGGGAAGACTGACCAGCAACAACTTGCCATGACTATTTCTCAAAGAGGTAACCAGGCCATTACACTACAAGCATTTAGTGTCCATTTAGAAAAACCAATTTTGCACTCCGACGCCTCTATGTTTCCCCAATATACATCATAGGGCAAAATAGTGTTTAAATAACTCAAAGACAACAAATTTAATAGCTTTGTATTTAACATGTTTGAAAGAGATTTCAGTTTTACAAGTTAGTAATAATATGTCCACAAAAAAATTTCTGTAAGATACAGTCCAGCTACTAAGAATACATAAATGGGATACCAAAGATATTATTGTTTTATAAATATAGCCCCTAAAGTGGGGGGAGAGAGAGAGAGAGAGAGAGAGAGAGAGAGAGAGAGAGCCAAACACAATATGGTATGAGTCCAAATAAAGATGTTAATAATTTAAAGAAAAGCTTAAGATGGAAAAGCTTAAGATGGAAAATCTGAGCCCAACCTTCGTTACTCTAAGAACTGTTGTGTAGACTGGCTGACCATTGTTAGCAACAGACTGCAATGTCCCATCATAATGCACGGAGGAAAGAGGCACCTCCTTGCCGGTTGAGTCAAGCAAACCTACAGCCACAGGAATGAACATGGGTTCTTTAATGGGCTGCCCTGGAGTTGGTGGTACCTCTTGACTGATCATGTCCACATCAAACAGAGCTAGTTAGCAGTGCCACCAAACAAAGAGATAGATAAAGACAACAAAGAAAATTATACTCTGTTTATATACCTAAACTTCAAAGAAAATGTGCGGGCTTCAGCATTGTAAGAGGATGCAACTTTGACAACTGGGGTCCCAGCTTGTGAGTACCTACAGTTTCATAATACTCCATATAAGCATTAAACCCATAAGGAAACTCAAAGTGTGGTACAGATAAAGATGCACACCATAGTAAGAAATTAGCAAAATCTGCATTGTTAGCATCTCGCATGGCAGCAAAAAAGTCTTCACAGGTTACAGCTTGTCCATCATGTCTCTTGAAATAAAGATCCATGCCCTGAAATGGGGAAAAATAATATAAATTGACTTTGCAAAATGGTCAATCTCAGAATATGAAGTATATATTGTAATCATTCAAGGCTTCTCAGTCTTACGTTTCGGAACCCTTGACTTCCAAGTAAAGTTTTGTACATCCTGACTACTTCAGCTCCCTGATAAAGTTGGGCCGTTAGAATAAACCATTGATACTAGCAATAGCTTTTGTGCACACGCGTACACGAACAAAGAGAGAGAGAGAGAGAGAGAGAGAGAGAGAGAGAGAGAGACCTTTTCATACACCTGCCAGGAGAAAATGGAAAAACAAAGGATAATTAGATATCTTCTCTACGATTTTTTAAAAAAAAACAAACAAAAGATAAAAAGAATAGTTGCTAGTCCCTACCGTCACTGCAAGTAGAAGTTGGTGAAGGCCCAAAAGTAGAATCATTTCCAACACGGTTGCACAAGAAACCCAAATATCTCAATATTGAGAGCACAAATTCCTATGACAACCAAAAAAATGCAGCGACCTTTACAATAAACAAATTATTGGAGAAAGAAAACTTGCCTGTATAGAAGTTATCCATCTGCAAGAAAGAAAGACAAAATGAATATGATTTGAAGGCAATAGTTAAAGAAGTACTAGAATATGATAACTTTGAATGAGCTACCAAATAAAAGATCATATCTGACCTTGATGTAAGAATGTGGCCGCACAGGATGAGCCATGGGACCAGCATCCTAAAAGACCAGAAAACATATATCAGGACTTCAATTTGGCACATTACACCACATCCTTAGAACATCAAATGCAAACCCATGCTCAATGGATTCACAACTCGACTCCTAAGCTCATCAAATAGTATGATATAAAATAGAAAATGTCAATTAGAAGTTCTAAAATTTACATAACCAAAAAACTGAAAAATAAAAAAACCTGTGGGAACTGATAATTTCTAAGTTTGGAAACATCAGAAATCCGCTTTACAGGGCGACTCCCCATATCAGATGAAAATTCCTGCATATTATGAATATCATAATGAGCAACAGTCCTCACATCACAAGATCAAATCTAGAAATATATTCTATCAGTTTATATATGCCACTATGCCTTGGGGTAAAGATAAAAAGTTATACCTGATCACGGAAAACAGTTAGACCCTCCTTTAAGCTGAGCTGAAACCAATCACGACATGTCACTCTGCATATATGTTAAACATATTCTTGTATTAAAAATGGTTGTGGAAACCTAATGTGTGAACACTGAACCCACTTTCAATAGATTACAGACTTCAATATAAATGTCAAATCAGATATTAAGAAAAATAATTGGATTACATGGACAGGTGAAGGATGTAAACAGAAAAAGGGAAACAAAGCACATAGCACAGGATGCATATTCTCCAAAAAAATAATTTGTAATGCTGGTATAGAAACCAACCTGTTGCCAGTCCAGTTATGGAAATACTGCAAAACAAAAATGGATAGAAACAAAAATTAGCATTAATTTGCTCACTGCCATTCAAATCCAAATTGACATAGCATGTTGCTTTGAGTCTTTATTTTATAGATGTGAAAAACAAACCTCGTGGCCAATAACTCCCAAAATGGCTGCATAGTCTGCATCAGATGCAGTTTCTGGAGATGCCAACACAAGTCTGGAATTGAAGATCTGTAGAAATTTATTCAATTGTTATAATTTGAAATAATAATATGGAACTCAGTCATTATCACAAAATTAGATTCTAAAAAGGAAACATACATTCAAACTCTTGTTTTCCATAGCTCCCCTGATAATCAAATAATAACCAAAAGTATCAGTGATTAAACAAAAGAATGAATCAAGTTAAAGAAATGAAAACATTAGTCACTTTCCACAATAAAAATTTGAATTTTAGATGTCCGCATACTTGGTATTTTATTAGAAAGAAATATAAAACATACATGTTAAAATCTGGAACAGCCACAATGTTGAATAGATCCAGGTCATACTCAAGACCGAAAACCTAATAGAAAAATAGTCATGTGAGCAGAGCACAATAAACTTTGCAACCAATATCAATAAAAACTTTATATCAAAACCAATAATCTTTATAAACATAAAGAAACCCACATCCTCATCCCACTTCATAGCTGCCTTAAGCGAATACATGGCATGTGCAGTTTTTGGCACATCTTGAGCAGGGGTCCAAATCCTCAGAGCCACCTTTCGACCCGAACGAGTAACAAATGTGTCATCTCTGCTCTCAAGCTGTCCAGCAACCAAAGCAAACAAGTAGCAGGGTTTCTTGAAGGGATCCTCCCAAAGAGCAAAATGTTTATTACCCTGAACCAAAAGCACAAGATTACAATGAATAACAGTACAGTAAATATCCATGTGCTGGACTTTTTAGTAAGTGATGCTCACCTCTAGGTCTCCCTGCTCTATGAGATTTCCATTGGACAACAACACTGGGTATAACGATTTATCAGCTTCTATGCGGCATGTATATTTCGCCATTATATCAGGACGGTCCTGTTCCAAATGAAATGCAATCAATACAGCAGAAGTTGATTGACATTTCACAACTGGACGAATGGAATATATAATCAATTTACCAACCTGATAGAATGTAATTTTACGAAAACCCTCAGCTTCACACTGTGTACAGAAATTCCCAGATGTCTTGTAAAGACCCTACAATAAAATTAATCTACAGTCAGAGGAAAATAATACCATTTATCAGGCATAAAAATTGTAGATATGAAAATATGCACCTCTAATGAAGTGTTCTTCTCAGGATATGTCTCTGTTAAAATTTCCAAAGTAAATGTACCACTAGGTAGTGATTTTAGTGTCAGATGGCGTGAATCCAAGTGGTAATCCTCCTCCTATCATGGGGAAAAAAGCAATAAGCATGTAAATCATACCAATTCTAGAAAGAGAGAAGGGGTTAGGAAAAAAAGGAATCAGCACATGGAATATTAATATGACAGGAAACGCATGCTCATGATCTCAAAGTTCAGGTAAAATATCAACTAAAAGTGGCAACTTAAACTACTACTATTAAGAAGTAGCCTTTCTATGCATTTAATTAAGGAATAAGATCGAGTCAATGCTTGTATTTTTCAGAAAGCAACTATGAAACTAAGCCAAGAACCAGAATGGCACAAAAGAAATTACATACCTTTAATTCCTTGCTGTTGATTCGAACTGAGAGTAACTTAAGATCTTGCCCATTAAGGACCAAAGGGGAAGAAGAGCCTGTAATATAAAATAACAAAAATGTATTAAATAGCAAAAAAATGGCTAGGCATCCTTCTTCAAAATCATATGTAGCATAATGGAAAAGACAAGCAAAGATAGATGTAGAGCATCACTCCAGAAGAAAGATAGAATTTTATGACAAGCAGAATAAATTTGTTCAAATGACCAGGAAGTTACCACAGTAACAAAGACAGAGATGCTTTTTACCAATGAAATACTAAATAAGAAGAGTGTGGGACTACCTTCAACTCTGGGGAACACAGCTATTTTTGAACTAACAATTGTTTTCTCCGCACCAAGCGAAAAATTCAAATCCACCTGAAGTAGTAGCTCCATAAGTACACAGAAGTTCCGCATACAAAAGATCAGAGACCAAAACAATATATAGTAATTTGATTTAATAAAGTGTAGTATACCGAGTCAAAGTAGTAGTCAGGCAATTTGTAATCCTTCAAGAAGATTTCTTTTGGTGCACCCATTTTGGATTCGTCAACTTGCTCTGGCAAGGATTCTGTGGCAACTGAGCAGATTAGCCTCCTGCTCCCTTGTTTATCCGTCTGAAATGAGTTCTAGATTTGCACATGATTAAGAAAGTTATAAGAAAGAAACAACTACAAGATTGGTATGGTGCATATTTATACTGGTACAACACAAAATACAAGGGCATAACACATACAAATATGAGTATGTGCAAAGAAATATCAGAACACATAAACAGTTTCCAGTAAAAACATTTCAACTCACAGGAAATGAAGTACAAGGAAAGCGATAATTCCTTCGACACTTGACCTGAAAACCTCAGTTGATTAACAGAGTTCAGAATCCCTTCGTTCAAATTTTAAAGTTGATACGATAAAAGTCAGCACTGAAACATAATACTTTGGAAAAAAGAAATCACAGAAGTAACCAACGAAAATGGGGGAGAAAAAATCACAAACCTCTGAAGTAAGAAAGCGCCTGTATCTGGAAAGGCTTTTAGATGAATTCCCCAATAAGCTAACACGGCGTGTACATTGAAGCTGAAAAGCGAAAAAAAAACACTCATACAAGTGAACCAAGGAAAAAAAAAATGATACTCGAGCAATTTTATAGACATAAATCATATTCAATCTAGACCATTATAACATGCTCACTCGTGCGATTGTACAACACATGGATATGGCATTCTATACATCCTAAAGAGAATAATAAATAGCAGGCAGGAGATGAAGAGACAGCTAGAGTAAGGAATCTGAATAAAAAAAAATAAAGTGCATAACCTAGTAACCCTCAAGAAGTGACACGACTGACAACCATTTAACAGATTCCTAGTCCAGATTTCAAATATGCTTACGCGTTTAATTTGGAAATTGAGTAGAGTATCTCACACCAGTGAGACGCCTTGCAAGTTACAACCTTTTAATAGATTTTAACACACAGACGACTGATATACACACAGTAATCACTATCATCGATTAAAGAAATGGGATATAGGCAATCACAGGAGCAGATGAGATCAAACCAAACAGACTCGTCCTCACAACAGCAGAACTCTTGCATGGCAAAACCAACCGAGCCATTCAATTCAAAATCCCAAACAAAGCTACTCTAACACTGATCCTCTTGAATCCCAATAAGGGGTCGAAGTTCTAAACGAAAACCCAGATGCCCAATACCCAATATAATCCACCAGAGGCTGCAAAGAGGCCCTTAAAACCCTAGATCAAAATAACCCAGATGAAAAAACAGATCCCATTTGCTCCTCCTTATAAAGGATATATGGATAATGCAAATTATGGACACCAAAATTCAATAAAATAATAAATAAAACAAAAATACTCCTGGGTTCAAAGAAATCTGCAAACGATTGATAGAAGAACTTTGAGAGAGAAATTAAATAGTTTCTTCTGCATTACCTTGTTTGATTTAATGATCAAAATCCAAAGGAAGGGGATTTAAAACAACCTGGGATATAGAACCAAATGATAGAGGTACCCCACAGAAGCTATTTATTGTAGGACAAAACAAATATTATTATACTTACCCAATGTTTTGTGTAGAAATTTGATGATAAATCATTTTCCTCTTTTTTGGCAAAAATCTACGATGTCCCATCGGCCAATGCTGGGCTGCATGACTGGGTTTAGTATTTTTAATATTATCTATTAATTTCATGGGTTTATCTGTGTTCGATAGTAACTGTATCACTTTTGTTGGGCTTTAATCATATGGCCCAAATCAAAAGGTTGGCTTCTGAATTTAACCAAAAAATACATCCAAAAATTTGATCAATACACCTACCGAGTCATTCTATAGTGAGGGCATTATCTAAAGACCTTAGATGAGGCCCTATCTCTTAACCGTTAATCTAATGACTAACTAATTTGATCCAATAATTAAAAAATTGGGTCTCATCCAAGGATAGAAGTCTACTACACGTAACTGCGGTCCCAAGTTTTTGTTTTAAGAAAAAAGATAGACCCAATCTCCAATATTGGATCTAGGTCAGGCCGCAGACTTATCAAGCTAAAAAGTGGTAAGGGAGTGCTACAATGAGGAGGTTGTTAGTGAGGGGGGTTGTGGGAGGGGTTCAATCCCTCTATCCAAAAAGAGAGAAAATATTGGACTTAAATTCTTTTAATGATTGGATGGTTGGATTGATCCAATGTTTACTTTAAAAAGCTCAAATTTGGGCTTTGAAATGGGTTTATGCCAAAAGCCCAAAGATCAATGGTAATAATGAGTTCTACAACTAATGCACTTATGAATTTGATTTGTAACATTTATTTTTAGATCCTATATTAAGTATCCTTTTTCAAATAAGTACCAATTTATATCAAAGATGTCATCAATGCATGATGCATGCCACACCAAAAAAAAAAAAAACCAAAAAAAACTTCTGAACCCCATGGAACCATGAGTATATGAGAGTAGCAGGGAACAAAATTAAGCAGAAGCATAGGTCAATATTGCAGCAAAAACCCCTTTTGACAGTCTGAAAAAACTATCCTCAATTATTTGCAATATGTAAAGCTAGTCTTTGAGTATTTCAGTGCCACCCAAAATCTATGCAGAGATTATTTGCTTGTCTGCAATTGAATTAAGTCTATTATTTAGCAGAAAGCACACTGAATTTTGGGCAATTGTCCAGCCAATCTCCCTACTTCCCTGCCAATATTTGCTACATTTTGGTCTACTCATACTCCACAAATATTCATTCCAAATAAAAATGCTCCAAAGTGCATGCCTAGAAATTTTAGAATATTATTCAATGCCTTGTTGTTTGGCTGCTTGCATTATAATATACACTCCTTGTTGCAGCCCACTTTTTGTGTAGGGAATTAACTCAATGTGAATAATTTGACCCCAGAAAAGTTCCTAGGTGGTCCTTTTGAGGGATCCTTTTGTTCCTACTTCTTGTATAAAGTTTGAGCCTATGCCTTTTTCCATATTCATTACTTTGTGTGCCACTTCCTCTTAGCTGTGCTCAATTGTTTAATGTTGAGAGAGATAAGACCATTGCTTTAGCCTAATTTAATACAATTTTCAAATTGAACTGTCAAGATGGTTTGTTTAATCTAATTTGATTCAAGTTCCACCTGTCAATTTTGAACAGTAGAAACAAAACAAATTCGGTGGCCTCTTAAGAATCTTGCACTTCTTTATGTAAGTGTTTTTTTTTTTTTATACAAGCGATATTGGAAGGAAAACCTAACATAGTACTTTAAGTACAGAAATAAATGTTCTTAACTAACTAAGCTACAAGTCCCTTATATTTACCAGTAAACTTTCAGTATAATAGCATCTCTCTTCATCACGGGAAAATATTTCAAATTCAAATCTCCATTTCTAACTATATAAAAAAAAAAAGTACAGCCAGTACTTTTAAACCAGAGTCAGTAAGTTTATTTATTAAATGCTCAAGTCCCAATGAATTTGTTCAATAAACAAAAAGTTATTGCCACCCAGAAAAGGAACTTAGGCAACTTCCTGATTATGGGCCTCATTATTACAAAGGAAAAACTGTGCTCATTGCAGGCTGGTCTTACAAATAACACCAACACTTATTTTTGCACAAAGATTTATCAACCAAGAAGCTTTATTATTCTTCTGATTTTTCTTATGATTTTTCTTCTTTCTACCCGACACTGACATGCATATAATTTTATGGATTTTGACCTCAATTCCTCTGGTTGCTGTCTAATTAGTTGGAACTTGGATGTATATATATGTTGCTCAAAAGTGGACAAGTGTTTATTGTTGGAGTTGATTGGACAGAACTTAGGATGGTGATGGGTGACAATTGAATTCCCTCCTATGGCCCCCACTTATCATGCAATTTGCAAATGCCATGAATGGCCCTTAAATGTGCATTTCAAAGTTTTTTTTGTTTTTGGGCAAAATTGAAAGTTATAAAAAAGGTAATGCTTAATGAAATATCTCATATCTCATACAACAAAGGAGAGGAAGGTTTTTCACACACATATACTACCGAGTTGTTATGGGGATTCGAATCTTAGACTACTGATCTACAAGTAAATGTCATTTTCCACTAATAGTAGATTATTAATTTAGATTACATATTGAAATTGACAGTCTAACAACTTAACACAACACACAATTTAAGAAGGGAACTGATTTCCCTACTTCCTTTTTCTCCACTTACACTCCCTATAAATTAATGTAGAGTAAGGATAGAATAAAAAAGAGAAGAACAAAATTTATTAAAAAGTATTAAAAAGTAAAAGGGAGTGTAAGTGGAGAAAATGAAAATGGGGAAATCATATCCCTTTAAGAAAACAAGCTTTTTAAAAATATGATAAAATAATAAGTTTTTGTCCTGGCTACCAAACATTAGAATAGTATAAATCCATATATACTTTGAATACTAGTGCTGTGTTCACAAGCTGTCTACAATCTGTGGGGGTAATGTGATGGGGGTATATTTTTGCTTACCACTTTAATCCAAAGTGTATCCTCACAATCCTTCTCAACACTGGACATGTGTCCCTTGGCATAACCATAGTTAACTCTTTACTTTGTATTTATGCAACTGTAATTATGTCAATAGACACATGTCAAATGTTGAGAGGGGTGGTAAGAATAAACCTTATATTAAAGTGGTGAGCAAAAATGCTCCCATGTGATGAGGAAGTTGCGGATTTGTGTTCAACCCCATTTCAAACTTTAAAACTCCTTTTTTTTTTTTTTTTTTCTTTCTCTTTTGATCCTGAGAGTGATGCTAGGTGTTGCAATCTAGGCCACTGATTGCATGAAGAATAAATGAGTATCAACAGATCATAGCTCTCCATTCGTGTGTGGTGCCACATGGAAGCATGTGCTCTCAAGAAAGAAGTAGCAAAAGAGTGTTTTGGACTGATGTTGAAAGAGCCAAATCCCCTATGATTTAAGTCAACTTTTAGCAGTCCTTTAATTGGCAGGATAGAGATGTTATCTTACTGCATTAATGATTCAAGGGGCAGAGATGATATAACGTGTATCCAAAGACAGAGAAAATTTGGTGTGCATAGTTTTGATCAAATAAAACCTCCATTACTTGCCAAAAGAAGAAAAACCTACCTTTTTGCTTGAAATGATCAGCGTACCTGTCGTTCAAATGGAATTAAAATAATGAAAATGAAAGGAACACTTCAACTTCTATTCATTTTAAATACAAGATATGATTAAAATTTTGATTATATGACGTATATATTAATCTTGTCGTCCATGGGCGGAATCAAGGCAAGGGCTGCCCTTGGCTGTAGTCCAGGGAAGGTTTGGGAAAAAAAACAAATTAAATATACATATAGCCTAATATTACCATACTTAGAATCGAAATACCTTAAAGTGTTGTCAAAAGAAAATAGCAATATGTAATGTGGCATGATTGATTGCTTTGCAAAGTTTTGAGGGGAGGAATTTGGCATGAAAATGGCCAAACCTGGCAATCTTAGGCTGCTAGCACACCACATATTAAAGGAAGGACTTGTTTTGGAACTATGCGTGTGCTTGTGGTTGTACTATGTTGCACCCGACATTCATCATGATATAGATTTTTTAAAATCAATTCAGCAAATGAATCTAACCCGTTTCTTTTGGTAAAATGAACCTAAGCCTTTTCACATCAAAAGGGCCCTATGCATTATGCTTACAAATACTGGTTAAAATTAGAACTTTGCCCCATCCAATTTAGTCACTCCAACATTACATCTTTTTTGGTTATTTACCTTCTATTTTTGCTGTGAATTATGTTGTATTGTTCTACATTTTCTTATTATTCTTCTTATCCTCGCATCACTTTTTTTTATTTATATAAATTTGTATATATAAATAATATTGAAGAATGAGAAATTCGAACACATGACCTGATGTGCAGAGATAATTACTATTAACCATTTGAGCTATAAGGCCCTTGCTCCCCACATCACTTACCTTCAATTAATTCATATGTAATAAAAAACTATTGTATAATTAGTGTGAGTTAATTAATTATAGGACCACTGTATTTATTTTAAGAGCTTAATATCTGGATGGGTGACATGGTCTTAGAATCTTCATAATATGGAAATTAACCGACGGTTAAGGAATAAATACAATCAAAATTAATTTGATTTGGCGCTAAAAATATTTAGGGTTTAAAGTTGTGAAACAGAAAGAATGTCTCGCAAACTTACAAAGTTAACGATTAACGAACAAATACACTCGCGCCAAAAATATTTAGGATTAAAAGAATGTCTTATGAACTCATGAATCTTATTTCAAATTGAAACCTCTTCCAATCAAATGGACTTTCATCAAGCAACCAATCACCGAGAATGCCATATGAAACCTAAAACCCTTTTCTCCAATGTAGTCTTAAATAAAAACCTCTTTTAACACACACCCGCTGGAACAGTGTGTGACCAAATCCAAAAAGATAAAAATGTGAATACGAAACCCCAAAACACAGTGGATTTTTCTGAAAACTTCACAGCAATAAAAGGGGACACATGGAGCCTACCAGGCGTACCTCGTCAGATCTCTTCTTTGGGGCCCATCTTTTTTGCTCACTCCAACGGTGTTCCTTTCCTTTCAGACCAGTTCCTCAGTCTCTCAGACACCACAGTGACTTTTAGAGAGAGAAACAAAGGTGGAGAGTTTCGTTTAGTTTAGTTAGGCATTGAAAAGAGTGAGTCGAACAGTTCCAGAGTCAGTGACCTCTCAGATTTTTTTCTTTTACTTCTCTTTTCTGCCATTAAAAGAGGTAAGCCAATATTGAGGATTCATTTACTTTCACGAAAAATCTTCACTTTGTCTGTACCTTTTTTTATTTTTGGGCTGAAAAATCGTGTGTCTGTAAAAGGTATATATCTTAAATGTCAATAATTTGAATTGCACATTGATTGCATTGTGTCAAAACTTTCTCTTCTGAATGAAAAATCTTGACCTTTGGCTAAAAGATACTTTCCTTTCCGTGTTTTGGCCTTTTGGGCAATTATATATTTCTACGTCTCAGTTGCTTTCTCTCTCTACAGGTTTGGCTTAACTTCATTGTACTCATTTTCAGAGATTTGAGTTGCCCAAATTTGAACTTTTTTGGGGTTATCATTCATTTCGTGGAATTGGGTTGTTTGATTTGAAGCCAAAAGATGGATTCTTTGCCACCATGTTGTAGATTTGAATCCTGGTAAGTATCCAGATCTGAATTTATAAAGGAAATATTTTTCTATTCCATTCTGTATTATTCTATTAAGTTTGTTCGAGAAATGGTCCTTTGGTTTAAAGCTTATTTATTACTTTGGATCTGTAATGCCTTAAAAACAATCCTTTATCATGGTTCTTATCTTCTTTTGTTTCTTCGATTTTAGGAAGTGGGTTCTCTCTGTATATAGATGAATATTATGCTTCAATTGGGTTATATGGACCATAGAAGCATAACTTTGCGGCAGTTTTAGCTGCCGGTAAATTTTTTCTGCTTAATTAAGTATTGACTTTTTGCTTTTGATATATTTTGGGATTCCATTGTAGATGTTTTTCCACTACTATATCGCTTGAATGCATTTATTTTCCTTGCCTTAGAATATGGAGAAGTTTGATTATTTAGTTTCCAGATTCTGGTGGTTTGTGTTATCCTGATTCTTTGTTTTTGGTTTTTGGTTTTTTTTCCTGCTTTAGAGTAAGAGTAAAAGGTTACCTTGAGTCTTCTTTTCTGTTCTCGTCTTTTCTTTTTTTTTTTTGGTGAAAATTCTCATCTTTTTCTCTTGAGTCTTTTAGGTTGACATCTGGTTCAACGTATTTGTGTTGTTTCAATTTTTCTTAATAAAGTTCTGTTTCCTGTGAAAAAACGGATAAAATATAAAATATTGAGGAGCATAATACGTTTTCCACAAGCTGGAAGTCGGCTTCAGGCATATATGCTGCTGCTGGCTTAGTCTTCCTTTGTTGGTTCACTGTGTAGCGTGAATTTTTATACTTCCATTTGTCTTTTCCTGTTGAATATATATACTGTTCTTCCAGTGTTCGAGAAAAAATTTCAACTGATTAAAAGCCGTGTCTTCCATTTCAGAGTGGCTCTACATAGCTTATGTGAATGCGCTGGTTTCAAGTAATTTAGGAAGTGGGAAAGTTTGTAGACATGGATATTGGAGATGATAGCTCCAGGTTCTGTTCCTTACCGGCTACAACTTCTAGGAATATGTCAACATCATCTTCAACATTCTTTTCAGCAAATCAGTCGCCCTTTTTCTCCCCAAGATCACCATCTTGTCAACTATCTGAATCAACAAGGTCTGAGGCTCCATGTGACAGCATTCTTTTAAGTACAGATCCCCTTAGTTCCAGCTCTGGAATTCCAGACCTTGAATCTCTAGCAAATGTCAGATATAAATTGTCAACTATGTCGCTTGCCCCAGCTGCTTCCGTATCAGGTGATTTTCAGAAGTTTGACCGTGTATCTTCCTCAACGGGCATTTCTAACAGCATTCTATCTAGTCACAGCCATGCCCGTGGCTATGATTATTCTGGGCAAAGAGAAAGGCAGAAAAAGCATGCGATAAATTATGGAGCCTCATATACATCAGGTCCAGTTTCACTGACCTCTAACAGGCTGAGGAGCTGTGACGTCTTCATAGGTTTACATGGCCGGAAACCTTCTTTGCTGAGGTTTGCTAATTGGCTCCGAGTTGAGTTGGAAGTTCAGGGGATGAGTTGTTTTGTATCTGACAGATCCCGATGTAGGAATTCCCGTAAACACGGAATTGTTGAGAGGGCCATGGATGTTTCTTCTTTTGGGATTGTCATCTTAACAAGGAAGTCGTTCAGAAATCCATACACCATTGAGGAACTGCGATTTTTCTCTAGCAAGAAGACCTTGGTCCCAATATTCTTTGACTTGAGTCCAGGTGATTGCCTTGTCAGGGATATAGTTGAGAAGAGAGGAGAGCTGTGGGAAAAACATGGTGGAGAGTTATGGATTTTGTATGGAGGGTTGGAGAAGGAGTGGAAAGAAGCTGTTCATAGCCTCTCTCGGGTCGATGAATGGAAATTGGAAGCTCAGGATGGTAACTGGAGAGATTGTATATTAAGGGCTGTGACATTATTAGCAATTAGATTAGGGAGGAGAAGTGTTGTAGACCGATTGAGCAAGTGGAGAGAGAAGGTGGAGAAAGAGGAGTTCCCATTCCCTAGAAATGAGAATTTTGTTGGTAGGAAGAAGGAACTTTCTGAGCTGGAATTCATACTTTTTGGCGATGTCAGTGGAGATGCAGAAAGAGATTATTTTGAGCTCAAGGCTAGGCCTAGGCGAAAGAACTTGACAATTGGGTGGGGTAGGAGCAGTTCGTTTGATGAAAGGCGAAGGGAACGCAAATCGGAGATTGGCAGCAGAAAAGGAAAAGAACCAGTTGTCTGGAAGGAGTCAGAAAAAGAAATTGAGATGCAAAGCACTGAGCTTCCTCAAAAACAGCACCAATCAAAGCCAAAAAGTGGTGCAAGATATGCAAGGAGAAAAAGATCAACGAAGATTTTGTATGGAAAGGGGATTGCTTGTGTGTCTGGGGACTCAGGAATTGGCAAGACAGAGCTTCTTCTTGAATTTGCTTACAGATATCACCAGAGGTACAAGATGGTTTTGTGGGTAGGAGGGGAAAGTAGGTATATTAGACAAAATTATCTGAATCTCTGGTCGTTCTTAGAAGTTGATGTTGGGGTTGAAAATTGCTTGGACAAAAACAGGATTAAAAGCTTTGAAGATCAGGAAGAGGCAGCCATAGCTAGAGTACGCAGAGAACTCATGAGAAACATGCCCTTTTTGGTGGTGATTGATAACTTAGAAAGTGAAAAGGATTGGTGGGATCACAAACTTGTAATGGATCTTCTTCCCCGTTTTGGTGGAGAGACACACATAATAATTTCCACACGCCTTCCTTCTGTGATGAATTTGGAGCCTTTGAAACTTTCATACTTATCTGGGGCTGAGGCAATGTCGCTAATGCAGGGTAGTGTAAAAGAATACACAGAAAATGAAGAATTGGATGCTTTACGAGCTATTGAGGAGAAAGTGGGACGGTCAACGTTGGGACTTGCAATTGTAGGTGCAATATTGTCCGAGCTGCCCATTCTTCCAAGTAAGCTATTGGAAACCACTAATAGAATGCCCTTAAAAGAGTTTTCATGGAGTGGCAGGGAGGTTAATTCGTTGAGGCGACACACTTTCCTTCTGCAACTCTTCGAGGTGTGTTTCTCGATTTTTGATCATGCGGATGGACCAAGGAGCTTGGCAACCAGAATGGTCCAGGCAAGTACTTGGTTTGCACCGACCGCAATTCCAGTTTCTTTATTAGCCCTAGCAGCTCACAAGATACCAGAAAAGCATCAAGGGACTTGGTTATGGAGAAAGTTGCTGCGTTCTTTAACTTGTGGCTTTGCTACATCATACACCAAAAAATCAGAAGCAGAAGCAACTTCCATGTTGGTAAGGTTTAATATTGCCAGAAGCAGTACCAGGCAAGACCATATCCATTTCCATGAACTCATCAAGCTATATGCTCGCAAGAGAGTAGTAACTGGAGTTGCACAAGCCATGGTTCAAGCTGCCATCACTCGTGGATCAATATCTCAACACTCGGAACATGTCTGGGCAGCCTGTTTCTTGACATTTGGATTTAGTCATGACCCTATAGTTGTTGAGCTTAAGGTGTCAGATCTGTTATACCTTGTCAAGGAAGTGGTTTTGCCTCTTGCAATACGGACCTTCATTACATTCTCTCGTTGCAATGCTGCTCTAGAGCTCCTGCGCCTCTGCACCAATGCCCTGGAAGCAGCAGACCAAGCATTTGTTACGCCCGTTGAGAAGTGGCTGGATAAATCACTTTGTTGGAGGCCGATCCCAACTAATGCTCAGTTGAATCCTTACCTTTGGCAGGAGCTTGCGCTGTCGAGAGCCACAGTCCTAGAAACTAGGGCAAAGCTAATGCTTAGAGGGGGACAGTTTGACATAGCTGATGATCTAATTAGGAAGGCTCTTTTTATCAGAACTTCAATCTGTGGTGAAGATCACCATGACACCATAGCTGCTCGTGAAACTCTTAGCAAAATCACCAGGCTTCTTGCAAATGTTCAAATTCATACTTCACCATAGATTCCATAATTTTTCTTTTGTAAGCAGATTTACTCTAGAGTTTATACAAAAGTCTGAATTAAAACAGATGTATACCCCGTTCAGAGAGATTTTCTATACCAATTTTTAGTCTGAAAGAGAATCCATTCCTTTCCCATAACATCCTTTCTTGTTATGTTTATGTGAATAACGTTTGTCTGCCTCATCCTTTCTTGGTCTTCTTAAAGCTATGTTCTTTTATGTTGATCATGTGATAGTTGTTTTGGGTTTTAGATATATCTTTGTTTTGGATAGAATTATGTATATTCTCTGAATTACCTATGGGGTTTCTGTGATTTTTTGCCAAAATGTTTTGGATTGATTTAGTTGTGGGATTTACTTAATTTTTCTATTTTAACTGATGTTTGTTTAAATGTCTAAATTCCAATTTAAATTAGGATGTGATGTAGATTTTAAACTTGGATTTCTCTCTACTGCTTGAGCATAAATGGGAGCAAGTTTCTTGTTTTCTGGTTTTCTTCAACAGGATGAAGTTTATACATACTTTGCTTCTGAGTAATATGGAAATTGAATGAAAGGTGGAAAACTGTACGTGAGAGTTTCCCTTCATACGGCTCGAATCATTCTCAGATGCCCCGAGAGGCATTCTTTCCTTGTTTGAGCCTTTTCTTTTTCTTTCCTTTTTTCGGATGCGAAGTGGCAGGTCCTTATCAGGGAGGTGTCTGGAGGATAAGGGTGGAGCTACAGATGCCTATCCTTATAAATCTCCATCTATTGGAGGCCAAGATAATTTACTTTCAATTTTACTTTGATGTTTTTCTTATAACTAATGCTGCTACCTGGAGGAGACAAGAATTTACCTCTATTATTTCTTAAATTTGTGCCAGACCTGGTTCATGTGTTTGAAGTGTTTCTGCCCCAACTTCTTTTTTATCCCAAACCATTGGATCCATTGAATGGAGAGGCAGCTGCTATGCGTGATCGTTCTGCTTATGAACAAAGAGTAAAAGGTAGTAATTATTTGCTGCTTTTGTGAATTGAGTATATATTGGTTGCCTCTTGTATGGCTTGCACTGACATGCTTGAGACTTACTTTTAGTTCCTTCCTATTTTCGTTGTTCGCATATACAGCCTTTGTTGCAGGGGGAAGAGGAGGATTTCAAAATCATAACTGGACTGTTTTTAAGAAAGTTTTGAAAGTCATGAATCTGTATTCTTTAAACATATAAGCTTTACTGAAGGTTTATTAGAACACTTAAAACTATTTTTAAAGTGTTATGAAATTTCACTCTGCAATAGTCATATTAAGTGGAAAATATTTGAGATTTTAAGGTTTACTTAGAGTTCAAATCAATAGCTGTGTTTCAAGACTTGTGGCACCTTTTAATCCAAGTTTGGTTTTTGACTCCAGATGTCAAATGAGATAAGCAGTATTCTCTTCGAAGGTTTGAATTCCTTAGAAAACTAGTAATGTGCAAATAAATAATGAATTCCTTAGAAAACTAGTCGTGTGCAAATAAATAGTAAATCTTAGCTGTATCAGGTGTATGCTTTTGAAACCTCTATACCTCACACATATTTAAGACTTTTGATAACATAAAACAATAATGTGGAAGATAGCTTCTTCTTTGAACCTTGAGGATCGGATATTGCTGCCCATTCTACAGTCGCTGGAAGGATTTAGGATACATCAGTTACTGCATCTAATGAAAAAATGGATGCAGTTGTGAGGGTGGTGGGAACTGTAATCCAATTTTATCTGTTCTAAGATATTTGATCCCATTGAGGATCAAAGTTGACTCTTGTTTTCTGCACAAGTTTTCTAGGAATTCTTCGGAGAAATTTGTCGTCTGAAGTTGGAACCACTCAAAGCTTGATATAGGGTTTGCATAACAAAGAGTTGGCAGTACAACTCTCTTCTGTTTGAATATAGCCACCGGATGATGATGAATAGGTGATGAGAATGCATTGGGATGCCTGGAGCCTTGGAAGTCACAGTTCTTGTTTTTGGAATTAGTCCAGACATAATAAATTCATGTCCACGATGAAGTCTTGTTAGAATTCATGGTAAATGCTGGGGCCTCTTGGAAAATAACCAAGCAACTCATGCTCCATTGCCATTCTTGGAGGCATTATTCTGTTATAAGTAGAAAGTGTTGCAATGCGACGGAGCTACGGTCAGTCGTGTAGACAAATTTTTACCTTTGACGCATTTGGACCCAGAAAGAGAATGGTAGACAAAATCACGTATCTGAAATATGAAAAGTATCACAGCATTCAGTGCCCATGTGCTCAACTCAACTTTAGAAAGAAAAAAAGAAAAATGCTTTCTTGGTGTTTTGCTTTCACATGTTTAAATGCCTCAGATATAAACACCTGAATCACAGTCCAGTTGGCGATTGACATTTCGATCTTGCAACAGACACTCAACAGTAAGCAATCACCATCTTATCTTAATATGTACTGCATGCAGCAATCTTGGGGCTTTGAGCCCCTCTCAGTCTCAGTTTCGATTTCCGGGTTCAGCCCGTTGAAGACTTCCTTGCAAGTTGCAACTTTGTTTTTGGTCAAGACTTCCTTGCAAGTTGCAACTTTGTGAAATAAAAAAAATCCCCATTTGGGCACACGTGAGTTAGACCAGTTGGTTGGAGCCGTGAGCCTATCTTTAGGCACTCAATTTCAAATTCCCTTTCTGTATATTAAATTAATTTAGAGTAGATTATCGCTTGTAGAATTTGAGTTTTCAATGGCAATGCATATACTTGTGATCACCTCGGAACCTGTCTGGTGGGTTGTTCTCCCTAGAAAGTGCGACCAAAAGAAAAAGAAAAAGAACAATCTGTTGGAGCAATTTGTCAATCACTGACATTATACATCTCTATTATTTATTTTTGGATATCCAGTAATGTCTTGGTTGTCACCAATCCATTACATTTTGTATGATTGATTGATATAAGTGGACCCCACTGTGAAAGTATAGTTTTAACTGTTTGATGTTGACACCTTCTTTTTTGTAACCTGGAAAATTTTGAAATAGGTTTAAAAAAAGAGAAAAGAAAAATCACAAAAAACATAATGCCCTCACGCAGGATCGAACTACGGACCTTTAGTTTACAAGACTAACGCTCTACCACTGAGCTATAAGGGCTTGTTGTTTATACATGCCATATAAAAGTACTTAAATAATGTTATTTCCGTTCTTGCCTCATTAAATTTTAGGATTCCCATGTTTGATTTTATCGGACGCATTCTATAATCTAGGTTCATTGTTCAACATCCATAACCAACCAGCTCTTATTCCAGTGATATCTTTCTTTCAATGTTGAAAGAAATCCCAAGTTCGAATCGAAAGAAATCCCGAGTTCGAACGTGCTCTTATTCTTGTGATAGCTTAACTGTTTTGGACTGAAAGAGGTCATGTTCTGCTCTGCATATGCATGATGACACACATGCAAGAACATTGTGGTCCCTTATGGGTGAATGATATCTCCATATGCATAATTATCAAACCATTGGATAGGATTTTGGATAAATATATTCGAACTTGGGATCTTTTTCAATACTAAATCATAGTTGATTAATTTACACAACTGCCATGGACAACAATCACAAGGGCAGGAATTTTTCCATAAGCCCTTAGTTTTTTTTTTTTTTTGGGGTTTAATTTTCCATGCATCGAGTACAATATAATGTACAGGTACAACAGAGAATTAACTGGACCAGGGTTTATGAACCTATGGATCAGCTTGGCCTGCAACTGCGTCATCACTGGAGTCATATTCATCTTCACTCAGATCCTCATCATCACTTGATTTCTCCTCTGGAGCACCACCTATGTCTTCTGGCTTTGCATACTTCTCACAATACTCTGCAAGTTACAAAGAATAATCAGAAAAATACATACAAACAATGAACATAAAGCAGAATGACACGCAGTGAAATAGATTTAAGTAGGGATGTTGAAAGCAGTGATCTTATGATTTTTATTTGGTGCTGCGAACTCGTATGAACAACTACTTACAAATTACAGATGAGCAAAAGGAGTTGAGTAACAGGAAGTTTGTAAGCATGACAGGTCTACTGCAAGCTATTTTTCGTCTTGAAAATTTTTAGACTCATGATCTTAATCCTCATATCTGATAAAATGCCGATTCTAGAGATCTTTAATTTGCTACAACTCATTTTCAGCCAAAACTGAAGACCAACAAAACGTGAAATTTTAAGCTCTCATACTAATTCCAAAAACCAAAATTGTGACTTCGAAGACATCAGCTAGTTGGGCTCCAACCATCCGCGTATTCTCATCACCTGTTCATCATCATCCCGTGGCGATATTCAAACATAACAGAATTGTACTGCCAACTCTACTATGCAAACGCTACATTTTGTCATGTTCCGTGGTTCAGACTTCAAAGAACAAATTTATCCGAAGAATTCCTAAAAATCTTGTGCTGAAAACAACTATCAACTTTGTTCCTCAGTGGGGATCAATATATCTCAGAACAGATAAAATTGGATTTCCCAACTCCTTTACAACTGCATCCATTTTTCCATTAGATGCAGTAACTGACATATCCTTAATCCTTCGAGCAACTGCAGAATGGACAGTAATATCTGATCCTCAAGGCTCAACGTAGAAGCTATCTTCCACATTATTGTTTTATAGTATCAAAGTCTTAAATATATGTGAGGTATAGAAGTTTCAAAAGCATATACTTGATACAACTAAGATTTACTATTTATTTGTACATTACTAATTTTCTAAGGAATTCAAAGCTTCGAAGAGAATACTGCTGGTGTCATTTGACATCTGGAGTACTTCAAAAGTTGGATTAAAAGGTGCCACAAGTCTTAAAACACAGCTATTGATTTGAAATCAAGTAAACCTTAACATCTCAAGTATTTTCCACTTAATATGACTATTGCAGAGTGAAATTTCATAACATTTTAAACCAGTTTTAATTGTTCCAATAAACCTACAGCAAAGCTTATATGTTTAAACATCACAGATTCATGACCTTCAAAACTTTTTTAAAAACAGTCCAGTTATGATTTTGAAATCCTCCTCTGACTCCTGCAACTAAGGCTGTATATGTGAACAACAACAAAAGAAAGGAACTACAAGGAAGTCTCTAGCATGTCAGTGCAAGCCCTACAAGAGGCAACCAATATATACTTAATTCACAAAAGCTGCAAATAATTACTACCTTTTACTCTTTGTTCATAAGCAGAACGATCACGCATCATTAAAGCAGCTGCCTCTCCATTCAATGGATCCGATGGGTTGGGATATAAAAGAAGTTGGGGCAGAAACACTTCAAACACATTAACCAGGTCTGGAAAAAAGTTAAGAAATAATAGAGGTAAATCCTTGTCTCCTCCAGGTAGCAGCACTAGTTATAAAGAAAACTACAAAGTAAAATTGAAAGTAAAGTATCCGGGTCTCCATATAAACCATATCATTTTACATGCACAAGAAAGTATGTATAGGCCTACCAAACATGGGGCTCCAAGTTTGGTTGATAACATCTAAACAAACTGATCCAGACCTGGAACTCAAAAAATCACCATTAGCCAGACTTAAGTACAAAGCCTTGCACAATATTCAAGTTTTACAAACTATTCTATAATAAAGTAAAATACAACTCAAACAAAGCCAAAGTAAGGGATTTTCAGCATCTTCCAACTCACATTTCATCAACATTTGGGTGGTAAATTTTGTTGACAAAGCCAACAGATGGAGATTTGTAAGGATAAGCATCTGGTAGCTCCACCCTTATCCTCCAGACACCTCCCTGATACGGACCTGCCACATTGCATCCAAAAAAGGGGAAAAAAAAGAAAAGAAAAGGCCCACCTTTCATTCAATTTCCATATTACTCGAAAGCAAAGTATGTATAAACTTCATCCTGTTGAAGAAAATCAGAAAACAAGAAACTTGCAGCCCATTTATGCACAAGCAGTAGAGAGAAGTCTAAGTTAAAACTCTAAAATCACATCCTAATCTAAATTGGAATTCAGATATTTAAACAAGCATCAGTAGCCAGATCAGTTCATTCAGAAAAATTAAGTAAATTCCCACAACTAAATCAATCCCAAAAAAAAAAAAAAAATTCAATCCAAAACCATGGTTAAATGAAATAGTTCAGACTTTAGAGAGGAGACTATATATGTGGTCAGTAGCTGGTAACTATAATTCTATCCAAAACAATATAAATCTGAAACCCAAAACAACTTTCACATGATCAACATAAACGAACACAGCTTTAAGACATAACATGGATAGAACCCACCAGAGATGACATCAAAATTAGCTCAAATTCAACCAAGGAGACACATAAAAACAATAAACAAAAAAGGGGGAATATCATATATGGGTTCGGATGATTTACTCTCTTTGGGTCCATTGAAATCCACATAAAACTCTTGCATGCCGTCATTGATCATCTCCACCTTGTAATCACTCATCATCCTAGTTCATACCAACCAAAACCAAAGACAAGAAAAACAAAAATTTAATTACAAAAAGTAAAAAACTAAAACTAAAACTAAAAAAAATGCATATTTGAGAAAATATACAGTTTCATCAAATCCATCTCACGGCGTTTGCTTGGCGAAGACATTTTTTGGGTATGGAAAATGGGTGAGAGAGGCTGAGAGAGATGTTCTGAGTTTCTTCACAAATAAATTCAGACAGAGTGAGAGAAATACTGAAGTATATATGTATATACATGTGCTCAGAAAAGTCGGCAACTCTGCAGTAATAATGGTCCAGTAAATTTCTGCAGTCATTGTTAGATTTCCCAAGGTAGAACCTACATTACATGTAACAGGATACCATAATACATAACAATGCGTGATTGACTTGAAATACCGTCACTTTACATGCAAGTGTTTCTACCACGATAGATTTTCTGAATTGTTAAGTAAAAAGAGAAAGAGAGTGAGAGAATTTCTTGGTTATATGGTAATTTCCTCTTTTACTAAAGTAGTTAAAACTTAAATGGTACATACAACCTTTTTTTGGTCAAATGGTACATACAACTTTTGTTGTTGCTAAATATGGTAAATTTCCACCCACTATTTATGTTTTTCCAAATTCTAAAAAATATTAATTTATTTTTCCCACCCACCGACTATTATTCCAATAATACCCTTTTTAACTCCCAAATCTTAATCATTGGGTAGAGAGCCGACTAAGGCTGACAAGGGTCACCTGACCTGCCTTTGATAACTTCCTTGTAATAGTGTTCTGCTCTCAGCATTTTACCCATTTTTTCTGACCAACTTGAGGCATAAAGAACCCAATTTTCATAGTTTTCTATTCCATCAACTTTAAAAACTACATCTTTAACAAAAATAAATTCTTTATTGTTTTTCTTATACTAATTTTGATGTAGTTGATATATCGATGATTACTTTGATGTTCAAATGGTTAGAATTGGAACACAATATCTATATATATAAAGCAAAAGGCAGAGAATGGTGAAACATTCAAAATACCAAAAAATGCCCTTGGTTAATGTAAACATTAAGAATTGAAATTATTAATTAAATGAGGATAATATGGTAAATTCACACTTTTTTATATTAATAAAATTTAAAATTTAAAGAAAATTCAAATAATGGATCCTCTTTTTATGGAACACAACTACCCGTTATCTTTTTTAATTCTAAAATAAATTTTTATTTTTATTTTTATTTTTTTAAAAAAAAACATCTCGCAGGCGCGGAAGCGTGTGCGGAGAGGCTAGTTATTTCTGAAGTATAATCTTTATATGAATTAGAATTATTTTGTGACAATTATGGAGAAATACAAGAAAGGAAATGGTACAGAAAATTGTAACGAGTTTAATTTTCTCTGATTTTATCGTAAATTACACATTTTCTGACTTACTATTGATCTTAAGTTTTACTAATTAAAATGGTGACTATTTCTAATTGAATTGGTATAAATAAAGTTTTATTAAACTAATATATTACCGGCCTCATTACGTCATCTAAACGTTAGCACAATTGGTGTCAAATTTCTATACTTCTTATAGGAAGATGATTTAGGATGTGGTCTTCATCCATTGCGGTGGCTTAGGAAGGCCAATGGCCAAGGCAACCACAATTGCTTTTTGACTTTTACTTTTTTAAGATGCTAAAAGTTTTCCTTCAAAGAAATTTTACATAAGAATAGACTTATCATTTTAAAATGGAGAAATTTACACTAACACCTCTTGAAGTTTCAAAAATTACACACACACACTCCCTAAGGTTTCAAATTGTTTTTACAAAACTCTTTTTCATTGATTGTTCGTCCAAAAAGTGAAGAAAAATTATACTAATGACAAAATTAACCCTCAATGAATGTATGTGCAATCTCAAAGACTAACTTTGTCATTTGAAGAATTTTTTATTATATAAAATCATCAATCTTTGGATGAAAAATCAATGCAAAAGGGTTTCATGAAAACTATTTAAAACTTCAGGGAGTGTTCGTGTAATTTATGATACCTCTAGGGATTTTGTGAAAAGGTCAAAAATCTCAGGGAATGTTAGTGTAAATACTCTTAAAAAAAATATATTGAATAGTGTTGGGAAAATAAGAATGGGTTGAAAATAATGCTACACACTGAATTTGGTCACCATAATACCATATTGTCCTTGTGTCATATTAATTTATCTTTCCATATTCATTGTACCCTTCCTTAGACTTTTTTTGTCCTATTAATTCTTTTAGTTCATTATTCATATCCAAATAGTTATAGATTGTGTCACTAATTAGGAAAAAAAAATCCATTTAGATTGTGTGTGTCACCTAATAATGGTATGAATTTTGGTAGTTATTGCAAACATGCATAATTGCATATGCAAAATTTAATGAGGGTTTATGGTTTTCAAGTTCACGTGACGTGTTTAGTGTTCACAACTTAATCATTTTTAAAAATGATTGAATTTTCAGAAATTACTTGTACGATTGTGAGAAACTTTTTAGGTGAGATTATCATACGTACGGATGGACGACTAGGTTAAATATTTCATAAACTTATAAAGAGCATCTCATGTCCATGTGGTAATTTAACATATCGATTGGAGATACTCTACTATAACATTAATAAATAAACAAATATTTTAAAGTTAGTGCCGATATTTTCACCCAAAAAAAGAACCAATGCGATTATTGGAGGGCAACGATGCAAGCATTTGGTCATGATATTTAATTTAATTTTTCTTTAAATCTTTATGGGGTAAGAAAAGTAGATAAATAATGTCGTATTAATGACAAGAGCAAAACATTAAAATTTATGCAAAATAAATACATGAAAATTGTAATGAAGTGGTGATCCCATTAGCATTCCTTCCATGATCTTGTCGTATGCAACTCATTTTGCACCACACACGTCAAGCACTAAACTGATTAAGGACTTTACACGGCAGTGCGTTTTACTGTTTACATCAAAATTTATGAATGCATCGAATCAAATTCAACAATCATGATGCTTACATGCATTCTTTAAGCACACAAAATATGCATATAATTCATGCAAAAATCACTATAAAATTACACTTGCAATATATGATATATCTGCATCATCTATGAATCTATGGTTATGGAAGTTGTGTATTGATATCGTATTTCTGTATATTTTATGCAACAGGATTATTCAATCCAATTTTATCACTTTCTCATTAAATCATCTTGGGGTGTTTTGTAAATGTTATGGTAAATATCTTGATGTGTTTGTTAAAGAAGTTAACTAATTTTTTAAAATTTTTTTGGAAGGGAAGAAGTTAGATTATTCTATAATACTTTTATGTTACCTTAGTTCTTATATTTATATTAGTAATCAGGATTGTTCTTGTTGAATTCATGTGAGCGAGAAAGAAAGAAGTATTTGGCGGAAATTATTTTAAATTTTTTAATGTTAAAATGGAATTTAAAAGTTAAATATGTCTATTCAAGATAATGTGAGCGTTCAGTCAACCGGCAATAGATAAAGCGGGTAACCGGCTTCTCACATCCTAGAAAACAAAATTCCGCTCCTAAAGTTTAATACAATAATGTTATAGGTTAGTTGATGGGGTTGACCTAATGGTAAGGGTGGCCTTGGATCTATATATACACACATACTTAATAATTTTTTAATATGATTGCAAATTTGCATTGGTTATCACGTCATTTTAACGAATAAATCACAAAATATTTGTGTTTGATACACACTTTGTGGCATGTTTAAATGTGGTTGGCTAGCTTAGCAAATGGCAAACCAAGTATGCATTTCACTCTGTTTGTCTGTTTTGCATCAAAATGGGAACTGCCTCTTTTATAATGACAAACTGACGCAGAACCTGAAGGCCAATATAACTGTCAAATTTGGTTACAATGAAGCAAAAACACTATTTGGTTTCATTTTGTGGGTATTTTCCTTCTTTTTGTTCTTGCAGCTTGGAGAGCCAAATGCTGATTGAATGCATTTCCAGACATAATAAATTCATGTCCAAGATGAAGTCTTAGAATTTATGGTAAATGTTGGGGCCTCTTGGAAAATAACCAAGCAATTCATGTTGCAATGCAATTGATGCTCCCTTTCCATTCTTAAAGCGTTTTTAGAAGGTAACATATTCTGTTCTGTTATACTTAGTAAGTGTTGCAACATCGACACCTTATTAGGTATAAGGTGTCCGGCGGACAATTCCTGACCGTTGATGCATGTGGACTGACAATGAGAATGGCAGAGACGAAATCACATATCTGAAATATGAAAAAGAAAATTATCACAGCATTTAGTCCCCATATGCTCCTTTTTCCTGAAATCTGAAAATAAAAGTATCACAGCATTTTAGTGCCCCTATGCTCAACTTTAGAAAGAAAAAAAAAACCGAAAACATCAACAACTATGTGCCTCTTTCATGTATCCCTATCTACTTAAAGATGTATGATTGTATCCCGAAGGTTACAAAACCTGGTATTAGATACAATATTCACGATTCAGCCATCCAAAACAGTAGTATAGTTCTCTAAAATGATAACTGAAGACCCTTGTTGAGTACCAACAGAATTCGTCAGCGCATTCCACAACTTCTACCTTCTGGCCTCATCATGAACTCCACCAGGTCCGATTCCTCCACGGCGTGCACTCCTCAAAATTGCATCACCATTTAAAGTTGTATAAGTTAACACAGCGGTTCAAGCCCCCAGTATGATTGTCTAACTCCTAGACAGCATTTTTTATATAATCCAAATCAGTGCACTGCTGATTCTGGGAACATGCCACAAAATTGGCTGAAACTTCGACTGCATCATGCCTAAAACCATTACTAAATGATCCAAACTCTGTTTCATCATCATCACTATCAATATTTTTTGGAGTTACACGATTTTGATAACTTCTGCTTTGGACAAGAAACACATTGAAGTAATAGCTTACCAAGTTTTCCCTTGTTTTTTTACGAAACCACCTGGACGCTCTATTCCAAAAGGAAGGAGAATTTGACTTTACCAAATCCTTGAATCTTTTTTCTTCTTCAGCTGTCCACTGAAGAGAAACTTCCTCACCCATATGATCAAATCGCCAACGATAGAACAAGGAACCAAGTTCTCTCTTCAGTTTCATCCTAGCCTCAGCAATGTGAAATCTGATACATACAACAGAACCTGGAAGTCGACAACCACACATATCCGGTCTTCCTTTGCCAGTGAGATCTGTTTCATGAAGGGAGCTGTCTTCTTCACATTGTAAGGGCCATACCCGTGTGCCTAACCATTTAATATCACTCTCAGAAGCCACGCCAGTCCATTCGGGCACATCAGCTTGAAAGAGAGTGCCTATAGAAACGTGCTTTTCATGGGGAGCATCCACAGATGGGCAAACCATTGTATTTGTGGCCAATAAATCAACTTCCGCAGGTGCTTGCTCCATAGAATTGTTATCCAACTCTTTTTTACGAGGACTTATCAAATTACTCTGAGGGACTGAACATGAACTGCAACAAGGGCACGAGCGAGATTTCACAGAATTAGGAAACCTTTCACTGCATCTTAACCTCTCTGAGGACTGGTGACCAGCAACAATATTATCTTCATACAACAATGGATGCGTCTTTAGTTTCTTCTGCAAATTAGACCATGATCTTTTTATAAAATTGGAAACTAATTTAATTTCATATAAAATATTTACAGTTCCAGAAAAATCAACATTATAGGCAGCTCTCTTGATAGCTAAAAAAATCTTGGAGAATTCAAATACTCCAAC
The DNA here is from genome assembly GCA_020521455.1 of Prunus kanzakura. Taxonomy (NCBI): domain Eukaryota; kingdom Viridiplantae; phylum Streptophyta; class Magnoliopsida; order Rosales; family Rosaceae; genus Prunus; species Prunus kanzakura. Next base: position 715,155 of record BPUM01000836.1, read on the forward strand.
TCGCAATCTTTTCATCACCAGCATCTTTTGTTATCAAGTGACCGTGCAACAACCATATAGTAATCTACTGGTTAAACTAATGACCAAGGATGTGACACATGGAAGGTGCCAAGTTATCTACCTTGGAGCTTTCCTCCTCTTTTGGCCGATACCTTCTCCTTCATCTCTTTTTCCTCTTTTTGTTCTCGAGAGAAAGGAAGGGGGCAGGGGTTGAAAATGTTTACTAAGAAGTTGAGAAAGAAAATCACTTGTATCTCCTTTATTAAATTTAAAAATTAAAAGAAAACAAGCCAAACCAAATGTCTCGTAACAGACACTGACTCTATTAGTAGCAACGTAGATGTTGGAACTCCTCCTATCTCCAAGATTCTTAAAGAGAGTTTCAAATCTAACTACACATTCAGAAGGTTGAAAGAAAATAACAATTGTAATAATGTACCAGGTACAAGATGGACCGTAATAAGAAGTAGAAAAGGAAGACCATAGCTAGAGAAAATTGATGAACCAGAAGTATGACCAAAGAGTTGGGATATGGCTGAGAGCTGTGAACTAAAATCTGGAAAAGTGTTTCGGTTTGTAGCTAAATTAGCATCATGGAGTTCCAGATTACTTATATTAACAGAGTCCAGATCACAAACAAAGCAATGCCCTATTAATACTTCAAGGGTTCAACCAAGTGATCTAGCTGCATTGAGGTGGATGACAATATCATATCGTGGAGGTTAACTTACTCAAGGCAGAAACAACGGGAACTCATCACAGGGGTTGTTGATTTCATAATTTCATTAATAACTTCAAATTTTAAAGATAAAAGCAACAATTCTTTTAACTTCATAGGATAACACGGTTAAGGGGAGAGGAGAGTACACTTGAAAGAGTAACCATGTCATGCATGTGAAATTTGACAAATGGATGTGGTCCAGAAGCGAAAAACCTTTAGAGAAACACACAACATAAACAAATGTACCTGCAGGAGAGATTCTGCAGTCTTTGAATCAACATTCCTTCTTAGCAGCAATGCTTCCCTTGCTCTAATTACCTGGAACCAGCACTCATCGCCCTTATGCTCCTTCCAATTAGTTGGCCCTGGTATCACTCCAATTGAAGGATCATTTGGCTGCTTTGCAATCTGAACTACCCAATTCAGCATTCCTGATAAGGATTCTCGCTTTCTTTTACGATCATTTTCTTTTTTATTGAGACTATCGAGTGATATCAAAACACCATTCTGATCATCATTACAAACTTTTTCTTCATCATCTTCTCTGCATTGGTCGGCACCTGCATGCATTCCATATGAATCTTTGGTATCTGAAAGATTAAATTCAATCTTCCCATTTTCATCAGATTCAAACTGAACCGGTCCATTACCTTTGCCCTTCTGCTCAGGCCCATCCAACAACAAATCTCTAAACTCTCTCTCCAACTCCGAAGACAACAACTGAAACTCCCCATACAAACCAGACTGCCCATTTCCGGAGCTCCTACTTTTACAACTCTCCCTAAACCATTTCTCCAGCTCATTCAAATACTTGAAGTAAATCAATTTCACAGAAGCCGTTGCTCCACCATTCAAACCCAACTCGTTGGCCACAAAAGACCACAAACTGTTCTTCGAAACCCAATCATACCCACCTCTATCTCTCACCAAACAGAACAATTTGAACAAATCCACAGGCTGCCTATCATCAATCACGGCAGGGATGGGCCTAACAACACCTCTATCACCAATTTCCTTAACAAAAACAGATAGAACTTGATCAAATGTACATCTTAGCCTAACCTCATCATCATCCTCATCACAATCAACATAATCTCTTATATCAATATCACTACCAATGCAACTACCATTTTTCTGATATGCATCATTAGTTTCGACACAATCTAAAACAGACCCAGGTGTTAAAGACGACCATCCTGCCATGAACTTCGATTTGACTCTTGAAAAACCAATAAGACTATCTATTTTCAAAGATCAAATACACAAATAAATAACAGAGGGAGGCCAAACAAAATGGTATCTAATTCATTTCAATTTAGGGCATGGGGTATGAGACCCTTTGCCCTGTTCTCTCCGTAGAGTGTTTCAGAAATGTTGTTATTTACCTGAACATTTTTGGGTACTGCTTTCTTTTTGGTTTTGCCTCGCAAAGCTACCAACTTGGTAATTTACAGAGCTGCAGAGGCGACAAAGGAGACATGGGTGTGAGCAAAGGACAGCCGAGATTAACGTTGGAGCCGAGGAATTGTTGAAAATAATGAGTGGGTGACAGTACAAGCTGGACTCAAAAAATTTAGACAGCGATCAGATATAAGAAGAGAGAGGAAACAAATGTTTATGGAAAGTGGAGAAAATGAAAACTTCTTGACAAAAAATTATTCAATGAATCTATTTGTGATTTTATTTTATTTCAATGTAGTGGAAATCAAAGGCTGAATCTTTTTTTAAAAAAAAAATTTGGCCAAAGAAAAAAGAAGGTTGATATTTCTTTTCTTTTTTACACCGTTTAAATTTCAATTTGAGAAATATATTTGTGTAAATTGGTGGATTTACGAATTATAAGGGTCAATCTAAAATTATCTCTCTCTTTATATCTCTTCAGCTTAACTAAAAATTAAATTTGTTTCATATTTAGTAACAATTTAATCTAATAAACGACGTAAAAGTCTACTTTCGCTCTCTATTGAACTCTCATTCTTCACTTGAGGAGCGTAGGCATACTCTCACGCTAGGACGAGGGAACATTTTACAAAGCATTCTTCGGTTGAGGAGCGTAGGCATACTCTCGCACTAGAACGCCGGAAGAGTTTAAATAGCATGAATAACGCTTCCTTAAATCTCTCTTCTTTTTCCTTTCCAAAAAAATAAACCTCTTTTTTTTTTTTTTTTCCTTTATCTAACTAGTTTAAAGACTATTGTTAATGAAGTCTAACCTAGTGGAAAAGGATTTTAACTTGCAAACCGGTAGTTAAGGTTTGAATTCCTATGGCACCTTGGTAGTGTGTGAGAGAAACCCCCTATCTCTTATAATTTAGACTATCGTTTGTATTAAAAAAAAAACTATTGTTTTTAAGAATAAAGAATACTTTTGTTTAAAAAATTGATAAATACGTTTGAGAACATTTGTGTATTTATTATGACCTGGCATGTGAATGTGATGTAGGAGGTTGACAAAATCATATTTAACTTCTCTAGCTCAAGCGACTTAGGGATAGAAGTGGTAAGTCCCAAATTCAAATTCAGTTGTGTGAAGGAAAATCTACTAAAATGCATTAGATACTAACCAATCAAAACATTGACAAATTTGGGGGATGTACTTTTAATAACATTTTGATGAATCTTTTTATAATTTCTTTATTTTAATGAAGTGGAAGTTCGTACTCAGCTTGTGCCTTAAATGGAGTGGTTGGTGTATTGCATAGTTTTAGCGATTGGATTTCACTCAAAACTCACCGAATGACACCTCCCACCTTTTTTCTTTGGATATTTTCTAAACCGTTTAAAAGGATATTATGCAAATTTGGAGGATGTAATATTGAAAATCAGTAATTTTATTACCAAATTATGATGAGGAAGGGTTTATCTGAAATAGTAAAGTAAATAAATATTGACGCAAAGCACAAGGAATGGGAAAAAAATATAATGGATTTACTTATTACCACTAATATTTTACCTAAATAAAATGGTAAAGTGATTTTTGAGAATTAAAGGTTTTATTACTAGAAACGTATGTGTGCTTAACAAATTAATGCCAAAATTGCCCTCATATTGAATTTCATCTATTATTTTGAAGAAACTTATGATTTTGGACTTGATTGCAAATTAAATCATACTTGGTTAAACGATTAAAATTATCAAAAGAAAATTGATTTTTTTTTTTTATAGAAAAAAAAAAGTCAAACTAGACGAACCAGAAATGTAATTTAACCAATAATAAATGAATGTTTATTTATTAATAGGATTTGATTAAAATAAAACATGTCCTAAGATCTAGTTGTAAGGCATACTTTCTCCGTACTAAACATAATGTTTCACTTTGATATTGATGCATATCTTGCGTGTTTGATTGAGAGAGTTAAGCAGATGGAGATGGGCATGCATCCCACAAGAATCAAACATGTGTTATCGTCTACATTCAGACTTGAAAATTCCCACCTTCCAAAAAGAATACAAAAGGACTTGAAAATTGTTAAATTTTGAACAAAGAATTAGTTAGAAATTGACTGGAGACCCAACAAAATGAGCCAAGGCTATCAGAAATTGACATGGGTCATTTTATTGATTTATTTTTCTAAGGAGATAGATGAACATTTCTAGGGACTTGTAAGTTGTATCTCGGGTGATTAAGAGTACTTATCATTACACTCTTTTGAAATCTAAAACGCTGCTTTTACAAGTTGGGTGATTTGAGTCATAAACCTTTCTTTTGAAAAATACCGGAACCACTTAACACTAACAAAGAAAAGGAGATTGGAATCCCCCATTTAGAACCCCTCCAAAGGAAATAAAGGGTGAAACCAAAACAACTTTTTCTTCAGATTATTGGCAAATGACCACTAGACTCTATGCCTTTGCTGACCCAATGAAGTGCCTTTAACTTTTTATTTGGAGTGGGTATGGTTCGGTTCGGCCTTCTCCGTCACTGATGGAGTCACAGTGGGGTCATTGGGGTCGAACGACCCTACGAAAGCCATAGAAATAGGCTTGGAGGTTCACCTGAGCCGATTGAATGACCACACAGAATGCCCTCCAATTGCTCACTGGTTTGCCTAAGAGGAAGAAGAACAAGCGCATCCTGCTTGTGTTTTTTTTTTATAGAAAAACTCCTTGGGCCAAAACAAGCAAAACGACGTTGTTTTGGCCCAAACAATTTTATAAAAAAAATGAACTGGCCAAAACGAAGCCGTTTTGGTCCAGGTTTTAAAGGAAAAAAAAAAAAAAAACCCCACATCCAAATTTTTATGGAAGCGCGTGCGGAAAGACTAGTTATATTTATTTATTAATATGATGTTGATAGGGTACATTAACCCCATCTCCTCCATTGCTGCTGCCGCCAAAATCCTACCGTCGCAGCCACCACATTTTATCCTACGTGGTAAGATTCCTGGATCCGTCAATGGTCTCCACCCTTCAACTGCGGCTTAGCACCAGTATTGCTGGGTTCGATTATAAAGAAAAATAACCGCGATAACTGAATCAAATCAAGTCGGGCCAGTATAACGATTCGGTTTGCTATAAAAGTTATTTGAGTCGCAATAAATTATTATTATTTTTTTTTTAAAAAAAAAAAAACCAAACCGGTCCTCCTTGGTTCGATGCGATTCATAAACAAGTATTTTTAAATAAAAAATATAAAAATTTTGAGCCAATTCAGTCTAGTTGATAAGTTCGGTGGCTGTCTGAGTTTTTCTTTTTATTTTTTTCTCCCGCCGTTACCTTTTATCATTTGATTTTTAATACCAAGGCAATGCAAATATAAAAGATGGAGTGGTAATCAATTAATAAAATTAATAAATTCCTCACTAAAACCATCAACCCTTGTACGTGATATCTTTCCTAATGACAAATAACCTCAACTCATTAAGCCAGAATAATTCCCAGAACACGAGGCTCATCAGCACATCATCAATGTCATCAATGTCTCCCTCTCTCCCACACACTCACGTGACTACATGAAAATGATTGGGTACACACATAAGCATGCAGTTCGAGGCCAATGCGTTTTGCATGTGTCCAGTGTTGCGTTTCACAGAAGTACTTTTTTCAGAAGCAGTATGGGGAAGCAACTAGCAAATGCAAAAGGCCCAGTTGCGTGTTTCTTCCAAGATTCCATTTTAGAATGGAACAAGAAGAGCAGAATATACTTGAAAGCCTCAATGCTGTCTTTTAAAAAGCAAAAGAGTTTAGAATCTATTTCAACTTTTTTGTCCAGCCTTGTCCACCTTCACACAAACATGCAATGCAAGCCCTTCCCAATTTCAATCCCAGAACATATTGAACTCTTAAGTTCGAAATTAGCCGACAAATATTGAAAACTTTAGCTAAGCGTTATTTTTTTGGTTGGTAAATATGAACAAACAAACTCTGGATGCTTTTATAAAAAGGGGCAACCATATGTATTTATGTATAGTATAAATACAAGACATAACCTTTAACATGTGTAACATGAATCTACAGGTCAATCAACTTAATGAAACCTATCACCAAACCCAGAGTTATATACATGAATCATCTGAAAAACCAACAAGTCCTTTTCACATGAACCTTCCATCTTCCATTACACTAATGAAGAGCACCAGCAATGAACAAGTAATTTTATGCCATTTACATGATCAATTCAAGGGAGAAAGCAAAAACCAACTGCTCACATGTGGACCGGCTCACCATGTAAAAAACAAACTATACTCAGAAAGAGAAAGAGAGAGAACAATACGTTCACCTTTCTTGTTCGGAAACTAACTTCTCATTGTGGACAATGAATCTGACTACTACCCCACAACTTCAGTATCTATTTAACCCACGTCATTTTATGGTTCATAGTAAGATGCTCTACGATCTAAGAATGAATGCATTACAAATAGAAAATCGACCTCAATACTAATTTCACACCAGTGTCAATTCTACCCCTTCTTCCTTTTCATTATCATTGAGTTGAAAGGAAACAAATGCACAAAGACGCTGCATTTGAATGAGCATACTCCAGAAACAAAACCAAAAAAAGCCATATCTGTGACTGTCACTGAACAGTGAACACAGAAAAGGAGGAAAGAAAAACCTTCGTGCATTTGTAACCTCTGCTTCTCAAACCTATCTTGAATAAGGAAAGAACTTGACTTCAATTGCTGGTTGAACTAAATTGGAGGATCAAACATCATTTCCTGCATCATAAGTGAAGAAGAGCCCTCTGAATATTATGTGTGATCATGGATATCTCTTTTCATCGAATCACAACACAAAAGAAGATATTAAGCAAGGCAAACCTGATCACACACAGGACATGTGTCACTTCGTTCCATCCATTCAAGAATGCAAGCAAGGTGAAAATGATGCTCGCATTTTGTGGTAATTTTTGGATTCTGTGCATCATACTCTGCATAGATGAAAGGAAATGGTCTAGTGACTAAATGTTTAACATCTTTATGGAAAAGGAAAACCAAGAATGCAGCTTGAATGGAAAACTTGCATTAAGCCCACAATAATCAAATGAAGGGGATTTTTATTAAAATAAGAGTAATGGTAAAACAGAATTTTCTCCCTTATACAAGTTTAAAACAGTTGAATTAATGACTTTACCTTCCAAACAGGTGGGGCAAACATCCTCTTCCTCTGGTACTAAAGCAACAGATTCCACTGACTTCGAAAGTTCAACTTCTGACTTCTTTTCCGCCTCAAGTTCAAAATCAGTTTGGGCCTTACAGTCTGAATCCTTCAGGTCTTCACACTTAGCTGAAGCTTCTTGAGCATTTCCACCAACTGCTTCATGAACAGAATCAGAATTTGTTGTCAGCAATGCACCTTCACTCTTGTTGCCACAAATTTCTTGAGCCGCTGGTGGAGTATGAGGATGCCCTACTACAGCCACGTCATATGGAATAGGGGTAGGAGGTGGTCTATAAGTGTCAGGTATTGATGTATCCAAATTTGTATCAACGAGAAGCCCTGTGGAGAATGCAGGGGTGACACCTTGGCGAGACGACAATGGCACATGCTCATCCGATGACCTTGGATACTGCATACAAATTCAAGTTCACAAATATATATAGAACAATAAATGTGATAACTAAAAAGAAATAAATCAACTTCACTTCCAACCTACTCTAATATCTAAAAGATTGAGTTCATTTATCAAGCCAATTATCAACAGCCAAATCTCCTTAATCATTCACAAGAAACAAAAAATGACACATAAACTTTTAACAGAAAAGATGTAGCTCAACACAAAGAAATAGAAAAACAAAGAAAAGCATTTAGGATGAGGAAAAGCATTCTACTCACGTAATAGTATGTCGGTGCAGCACTCAGTTCAGTTCCTTTGGAAGAACAACAGCAGCAGCCTCCCATTGTCTTCTTTCACTTATCTCTGCTGCGGACCTAGAACTATTGGCACTTGATACCACATATCCCCTTCAACATTTTTTTTATATAAAAAAAAACAGAAAAAATCTGTTAGACATAACAGAACATGTGCACAGTTAGCAATAAACAATAACAGCAATAAGCTAATATGTTGAACATCTTATTTTGTTTGGTCTTGTGAAAAATTACGATCTCAAAACCAGTAATACAATTTCTATGTTTTGACACCCCCCACAGCTTAAACCAGCTGTTCAAACACAAAGGGTCCCCTTCTTAAATTTTGATGAAACTAGTTCAAAGCAATCATCATTAACTGGATCATATCATATCTTTCTAGATTTTGGAAAGTTATATAAATGGCCCAAATTCTTATAAAACTCAACCATGCTCGTTAGCGAAAAACCCAGTAAACCCAACATGTTCTTATTGATATTAGCTGCATCACAAATACATGTAGCTATAAAATAAAAAGTAAAAATCAGAGAAAACCAAACTTCTCCAATACCATGAACAAAGCAGCAAAAACTACGAGCATGCATATAAAAAACGCTCAGTACGAAGAGCAAAGGTATAAAACCTTACATAAATCACGAAAACTAAGCAAAAGGGCAATCAAATACACACAAAAAACACAGCATCAAAATATTATGGAAGACAAAAGCTAAAAGCCAAAGCAGAAGATACCAATACTCAGAGGAAACAAATATGTAATCAGCTACAAAACCTCTAAACCAACGAATTAAGAAGAAAAAAAAAATCAATCGAATAGGTTTTTGCACAAAAATTCTTCGAAAATTAAAAAACAAAACAAAGAAGAAGAAGTAAATTCTAAACAGTTGGTTTTTAGCAAACGTTTTTGAATATCGGAGTTGGAAAAATTTTAGTACCTGTGGATGGAAAACGCTTCGATCGGAATTGGAATTGGAATTGGAATTTGGAATTTGGGAATTGGGAATTTGAAGGTGACTGGTGGGAGACGGTGGACTTGTTGGAGTGCGTTTTGGAGGAGAGATGGCTTTTGGTTCTGTATTTGTCTGCGTTTGTGTGCACTTACAGTGGGAAAAGAAATACTAAATTAGTGAATAATACTGAAATTGAGAAATATAAATACTTTTCTCTTGTTTTCAAGAAAAAAAATTATAAAATAAAAAATATATTATCTCTTTTTCTTTTAAATAAAAAAAAAAATTATTTGTTGAAATTTGGTTTGGGTTTGTTGATTGTTGTTGTACCAAGGTGGGTCCTTCTTCCTGCTTGGGCCATTGTTTTCAAGCCCACTAATATTTTTGGGCTTGACTGAGACTGCTTATACAGGCTCACAGCTGGTAAATCCCTAGCTTAATCTGTGGCCATTTTTGCTCATAAAACCCATTCATTTTCTGTAAACTAACATGGCAATGGTGGCATAATCACATCACATTTCTACCTAGGATTTCATAGAAGTAGACAGTGTTGTTGGCCCCTCGAGGTTAAGATCAGGCAATTCGTCCAACCTAGGTAAGCATGACCGACCAAGTCGTCCTCCAGAACCTTCAAAGTGTACGAGACGGTTTTCGTGGTTAGCATTGCATTATACCTTTGAGGAATGGTCGCAAGATCCTTATAATAGTGGTAGTAGAGTGTAGAGGATGACAATTCTTCTAGGGCTAGGATTCTTGGATGATCTCATATTTATTCTTAGTTGCCCTAGCCTTGGGCATGGGTCTAGGGGTCTAGTAGATAATTGTAGTCAATGGGTGCATCGGCCGAAATTGTCATACTTGATACCACTTTTCAGGCAAAAGTGTTTTACTTTTTCTGATACACCATAAAAGCATTACCTATTATTACACATCTCATTCGTACAATTATTTAGCAGGCAATAGTATAATCATTAAAATTATCTGCAATACAAAATTGTTGAACTTGTCAGCGGAAAGGAGAGCTGGTGGCCTTCTGGTGCCTTCCCTGAAAACAGAAAATAAAATTATGGGGTGGCCACGTAGGGTACAACATGGAGAAGAACCCCACCCACAGTAGCACACAGATCCCCATGTCACCAAATGACAGCCTGGCTTCGTGTCTCCTCCACCACCAAACCCCATAATTAATATTATTAATTATTTATATATAATTGAGGGGTTTGTTAGTTATACATCCACCAATGCTTTTTCATCATTTAAAGTTTTGAACAGATATGGCCCATTGCCAACACCCAATTTTTCTAAAACTGTTTTTAGGCCAAAAGAACATGAAAACTCCACGGAAAGGCTATAACGAGGAGTTTAAGGTAATGAGCTTATTTGAGAAATTCGATCCCACCATCAACAATGTGAGGAAAGCAATGGATTTAAATATTTTTAATGGTTTGATGGTGAAATTGAACCTCTCAAATAAACGCCTCATTCTAAACTCCTCACTGTAGAAGCTCCCGAAAGCTTCATAGGATACTCAATTCAAGCGAAACCCAGATGTTGTAAACCAAAAATAAATAAATATACATCTACATTTCCTTAAAAAACCAATCACATCACATTAATACTCAAGTAACAGAGAGAAAAGAGGAGATATCTAATGATTAATGATATATAGCATGGGTAAGGCATGAGCCCTGTAGTACAAAGTTAGGGTTGGAGGGAGAGATTATAGTAAGCCAAACACTCTCCACATCACTCTCCACATCACTCTCCACATCAGTCTATGATTAGATCTGATCTAAAGGTTAGGGTAGATATATATATATATGTATATTATTATACAAGCATTCCTTCCTTTCAACATTCACATCTCTCGCTCTGCACGTTTTCCAGCCCATTCAGCATATTTCCGACTCCTGGAAGCATCGACGAATTCAGTGACCACCGATACTTCATCCAATGGCATCTGTAACCAAGAAAAAAAGAGGATACCGTAAAAATCTAACTACTCATTCAAACAGCATATATGATGTTTACACGCTTGTATGCGAGTGAGCGAGACAGACCTGCTGCGATGTAAAATGTCGTTGTGCAACATTGATCAATTGTTCTCTTGTTGGATTAGAATTGCTGGTTAACTACAATTTCAAATTGCAAACTGGATTTAGTCAAAAGACATCATAAGCAGGCAGGTGCAGAGAGAAAATAGAGTGTAGGAATCAGCGATACCCACAAGGTTGAAGTGTCTGCAATACCTCCGCAATGTGCTTGTTCCTAGTTTTGCCAAGTTTACCCTCTGATCATCCGTGCAAAGGATTAGACAACAAAATAATGCGTGTGTAAATAGAAATTGGGATCATGAAGATTTCACTTAGACAACATAATAGTTATACAAGGGTAACTAGATATCAGATCATGAAGATTGCTTCACTAAGCCTGAAAATGTATCATTTAACAGAACAACTGTAGTGAGTCAGACGAGCATATTCAAGCAAACCATCTGGTATTACTTGATTAGGTCATCATAGGCAAAATGAAGCATCCAACTAGTCCAAAGGAGTTGAAGCAAAAACCTCCCAATTCAATATCGTTTTTTATTCCACACAATATTTATACCACTATTCCAAAACAAGTGAAAACATATTGGGACTCATTTGCTTGACGGATTAAAGGGTCAATGGCAAGAAGTTCATTAACATGGACAAATCATATAAACACCTAGATCTCTCCTTTGCAATTTCTTACCGGTTGAGGTCTGTGGATGGATTGAACTTCTCTATAACTTCCGCGATTTATTGACTTGGTTAATGTGGATGGAACATATGGCCTTGGATATCGAACTCTTGGTTTACTAGATTTGTGAAACTCAAGACATCTAGCTGCCCAAAGAAAAACAATAACAAACTTCAATATAGTTTTAAGTTCTAATAAATGCCAATTGAATATGACAAGAAGAGCAATCCCATCATCAAGATCTGAATATGGTCCCTCCTTGCAGAGAGGCTGTTTCCCATTTCAAGTCAACAACCTCCAGGTTGCAGTAGAACAACTCTACCAGTTAATATGATAACTGAAGAAATCAGAATTGTCATCAGATATGGTATAATGAAACTTACAGAAATCATTCTCCTTGTCACCATGGTCAGAGCTGCTGCTAGAGTAATCATGATCAGAATCATCTTCATTCCCTGTAGGATGTTCCAGCACACTCAATGCATTCCTTTGCAGCTTAACTTCAACCCCATTTTTCAGAACCTTGAATGGCAAAAATTAATGGGTTAAAATATGCATCCCAAATGCGGAGGAGGGTATTGAAGTGCAATTTTTTTCACAAACGCATAGACAAGTAGATATAACATCAAAAAACCATACTTCTTTACTTTCTTTTATCAACGAGGGGTAGGGGATCGAACTTGGGACCTCTTCCAAGATTGGGAAGAGAAGTACCAATAGACTAATAGCTATTGGGTAAATTCTCTAACCCTAGATTAAGATATAATTTACAAAATTGCAATTAAATAAACAGAACACATAACAGAGCTCTCAAAGGCATTCTAGTGACCCATACTTTTACAGTAATTTATGAATCAAAATGACATTAAAAGAAATACTTTGGCAGACATGATTGGTTAGATCCAGCAAGCTCATAAAGGATGAGAGCTCTATGCAAATGGTCGTCAATGAAACCCAACTAGAGAAAACTACAATTCCTATTTTGCCGTCCAAGAACGTAAATCTTTAATTGCTTGGAAAAGCAAAAACCCTCTATTACTCAAAGCAGAAAACAACCGTGCCTTGCTGGAGACTGATGCCTAATTTTATGGGATATTGTTAAACATAGAAATTTCTTTGAATTTTGTCCCATGAAGTTAAGACGTGATTGAATGAGTAAATGAGGAAAATTTGACACAACACAAACACAACAACAGTGCACAGACCTATTATCCTACGTACCCAGAAACCAGGAAAGTAAATAAAATAGTATTGGAAAAAAGAAAAATGCTTAAGAGTTCAGCTTTTCTTTTCCCGACCTAAAAAAAAACACAGTTGACCAAAGAAAAAGAAAAAGAAAAAGAAAACAACCCAAATAATCTAGAAAACTACATCAAAGCAAAAATTAGGCACAACAGTTCCAAAAACTAAAAAACAAAAAACAAAATGAAGCCCAAAGCCCACATAAAGCAAATTACGAGAAAATTAAATGAAAAGAAAGCAGTTTAGGAAAGTAATAAGAAAATACCAGCCAGTGCCAACCCCCAAGTCCAACAGCTTTCTTGACCACACCTTGCAGACCCACCAAGACAGACTTTGTTCTATTGTTTCCAGTGACAATGACCTTGGTGTGCCTGGGAAGAACTGAAAGTTCCTCATCCCCACTTTCCTCGCGAAAAGGCGATAGCATCCTAGAAGAACAGAGCTCAGGCTCCAGCATTCTTCCCAATTTGGATCAGAAACAATTAAAAAAACAAATAAAACCACTGCACAGAAGTGTTTTTAGCTCCACTACTCAATACCCAACTTCTGAATTGGCCAGTTTGAGAAATCAAAAACCATCTTTTCAATCCTAAAGACCTCTTTCTCAAATGGGTTTTTTTATTTATTACTAAACTCTAAGATGTTCCACTACTCAATACCCAACTTCTAAGATGTTCTCCTACCAATTAGGATAAAATCAAGTCTCAGTCTCCAACTAATTTGCACAGATAGAAGAAATTTTGTGCACCCATATAGCCAACAGAGGTTTTTGATTCTATTTTTGAAGAAGAAGATCCCAAGCTCCAATTTTGATCCCTGAAGCAGAATATAAATAAAGGTCATGTCATAAATAAACCCAGAGACATAAAGTGATTGGAATTAATTCTAATGAGAGAGAAAGAGACCCTTCTTCTTTATGAATGAGCAAATTCTTGAGGTCTGACACGAATTCTTTAGGGAAATGTTCAATGCTATGAGCAAAGAAAATAGAATCCAATCACTGGTTCACGGGCTAAGATTGATCGCATTAAATGAAGCACTGTTGCTTCAGATCAAAGATATGCTTATCATCAAGCTTCCATTTGCAGTGCCATCATGCAAGACCTGAATAAACAGAATATATATACACATGGATTAGTTTTCTCACAAGAATACTGCATTGAATATAGATTGAACGGAATTGTTCTCTATAAGAATTCATCAAAAAGTACGGAAAATTTTCTTTAGAAAAATATTAATAAAAGAAAACTCTTCACTCTTGTAGTGAAAATAAATCAGCAGTCAACTAAAAACCGAGAAAATATATCAGCACTCAACCAAAGCAATCCCAAAACCTTGTTTAGCAGCTGAGAAAGTTTCGGAAATTCAGAAATAAAGAAATCAAATTGAACTTAAAAAAAACCATGACCAATCTAAAAACTAAATAAAATAATTATTAAGCAAAAAACCGACTTAACTGAGCTAATCAGACAAAGCGTACAAAACCAACATGATTAAATAAAAGGAAAAAGGAAAAACAGGCACAACATTTTCGTTTGACTGTTTATGCCTCACTTTGGGATTTTTTTTTTCTTTAAAAGCTCAGCTATGCTTCAATGTTTCATTGACAACAACGAATTAAGAAAATTTGATTACATTATAACCATAGAACAAAACCATGACAAAGTGAATACCAATAAACCATAATCATAAAAACCAAGAAAAAACAAAATGAGAACAGTGTGTGAGCTAGTAACAAATTTATCAAATTTGGAACTAAAATCAGCAAGACATGAATTTGAACCAGCCCAAAATCAGAACTGGCTATGAACCCAAATGTGTCCAAAACCAAATTGAAAAACCAGATTAATACCTGCTTGAATGGCAGCAATATAATAAGAAGCTCTGAGAAGAAAACAAAAATCAGCACAAAAAACAGGGTTTTGAACAATTTAGAGGGATCTGGAAGATGAAAGAAAATGAATCAATTGAAGATTGTGAAAAATGCAGAGGCTTTTTTTTAAGAGTCAGTGAAAAAGATTGGAATTTGCTGAGAGAGAGAGAGAGAGACAGAGAGAGAAGGAGCACACTAAATGCTTACCAACTGCCAAGGAAACGACCTGCCATTTGCCGTACGGTCACGCATTTTGTAACCGGTGAAACCGGCTATTGCCTGTTGAAATGGGAGGGCCGGCTCGGCTCGGCTTTTGAAAGCTCAGAGATTGTTGTCGTTTTTGTCGTGTGATGGGAGCTTAAAGGACTGGTGCATGGCCCATACGTATCTGCTCCGTGATCATGTGGGCTCCTTTGTAAATATCTGAAAATTGTAAGTTTACTGAACAAAATAAATATTTACTCTCTCTCTCTCACTATAAAGCATAACTATTTCTTTTGGGTATAAAAAGGTAATAACTTGAACTCATAATCCACTCCAACAAAGTATAAAACAAAATCAAATCTTCCTCGTATTGTATATGGTTTGGTTCTTAACGCATAAACAATTTCTTTTTTCTAAGTAAAGGGTTTGATAGATTCAATGAAACAAATTCAGTAGATTATTTTAAGAAGTTATTGTTTTTCAACAAGATTGTATTTTAAAATTCTCCAATACCAAATTTCGTATCACGAACCCTAAGCCATTCACCTTAGAGAAGACCCAAATTCCGGTCGCGATTTTAAATATTTTTTATAAATTAAAATTTACAGCATCTATTATTTGAATAACAAAGAAAACTTTCAAGACTCACTAGTTCGTTCGATATAAGATTTTAGGGTGTAATTTGAAAACGTGCGAACATCACAAATCACATGTAGGTTTTTTGGTACAATTGTTAAGGTTCGATCTAAGACATTTGATTTTTGAGCATATAATTTGGCAAATATTTATCACCTACATTACACAATTACAATTAGACCCACATATGAATAAAAAAAATTGGTTTGCCGGCAAAAGGCAACAGCTTCGTAAATGCATGTGAATAATATAACCTGTTTGCCATTTGTCCGACAACTAAAATTCGAACGGTTGATATTCACTCTCTCCACATTCCTCAGCTCAGCTCTGGTTTCGTTGGAATTATTTGGGGCAATTCGGTCTTTTCAAAAGTTTACTTCGGGTCCACTTCAAGATTGGGAATAGGAGAAGGCCAAGCCATATTAGCCGAAGCCGAAGCCGAAGCGGAAGTGACCGTTCACTCGAGAGGGAGAAAACGACGTACACGTGTCAGAAACACAGCTGTGGGATCTTATCCTAGCAAGTGTACAATTCAGAGCACAGTGTTAAAAAAAAACCGTACTATTTACCACCAATACCATTTTATGTAATGTAATAAAAAAATAAAATAAAAAAATAAAAGAAACGGAAAAAGAAAGAAAGAAGAAAAAATTGCGTAAATTTGAAATTTGATTTGAAGTCCGCTCTTTGCTTTGCAGCAGCAGCTGGCGCGCACTCAAAGTCTCCTTCCTTCCTCACAATCCCGCTTTCAGATTTTTGGGAATTCAAAGCGTGGGGCCCCCTTCTCTCTTCCCCCCACATGCTCTTTTTCTCTCTCCTCTCTTAGGCTACTCAATCTATCTTCCCTCTTTTTTTATATTTCGTACGCGTACCCTTTTCTTCCTTTTTTCTAGTTTTCTCTTCAGTTTTCCCTCGCTTTTTCCTTCAAGACGAGTATCATGTTTTGGTGTTTGTATTCAAATGATATTGGCGATGAGGTCCCGAACATAAGACTTCGGATGCAAAATTTGTACCATTATGTACGATGTGTTCAACCAAAAATACATTTGATAACGATTAGCGGATTAACCTAAAATTGCTTGTGGAACATACAAAAGATCTTTGATGAGAAATAGTAAATTCACTTCTAACAAAAATGCTTTGCGTAAGGCTTTGTTTGGTTTACGGAAATGATTTGATGAGAAACAATTTCTCATGTTTTTCCAAGGGATAGGAAATGGAAAATTCATTTCCCATATTTAGTAATCCTGGGAAAGTAACCAAGAAATACAATTTTATTTCCTTTCACATATTTGGTTTGTATAGGAATGTAAAACAAAGTTTGTTTAATTTTCAAATTATACTCATATGAAATCAAATAAAAAAAAGAATGCATTTAATGTTATATTATAATTCTAAATTGTTAATGGGGATAAAATGATCATGAAAGATGTGCATTTAATGTTGGCTCATTTTCCCAAACTTTACTATGAGGAGGAAAACAAAACTCAAGGGGGGAGGAGGGCTTCACTTTCCCCCCTACTTTCGTATGTGCAAAGCAACCATTTCTCATGTCTACACTTACCAAACATGGGAAAGCCATTGATTCCCCATCCTCAAGCCTCCTTTCCCATGAACCAACCAAGACCCAAGTATTTTCTATCAAAGCAATCTCAAACATACTCGTATTCGTCACGTCTTGCCCCACGCTAAACCTACTAGAATGGAGCAAGAATTATATTTACCCTACATGCCTAATATGCTCTGTTAAGCTGTAAATCAAAATTACATATTCAAACTTGGGTAGTAATCCAGTGGTCCTGCTAGTCTGAGCAGAACCAAGATCGTTGATGAGGTGAAATCTACAAACATTTTAATGGCAATACCACAACATAAACTTGCAAGCTTGGGAGAAAGTTATCAACAAACAGCAAATATGACATACAAGATCTTTATGTGAAAGCTGCCATAATAGTGAACTAGTCAGGTGTCAGTTTGGAGCAAATTGTTAACATACAACACAAGTACAACAACATTACAGGAAACGATGGGTAAAATGAAAGGGCAAATTGTACTAAGATCTTAAAATCCCACATCATAGACATTAAACAATTTAATGCAGGGAAGAGCAGAACCACATTTGGATGAATTTGCTCTATCTAGGGTTTCTGCCACCTGACAAGGACCGTTCCCTGCGCCTCCTGTACGAGTCTGAATGTTCATCCACCCTCCTACTGTATGGAGAGCGTGATCTTCCTCGACGGTCCCTGGAATAAGGATCTCTGTCTGGCAACCGACGCGGTGAATAGCTACGAGATCGTCTACGATCACGATCATGATCACGTCCTGCATCTTTTTAACCAGGGTTTATATGAGATATGAATATATGAATAGTGCATATATTTATGGTAAAGTAAGTGTCTGAATGCTGTGTCAAAATGCAGCACTTTCCCATCTCAAAGGGAAAGAGGCACCACAGACTTGTCATAACAAGAACAGGATGAGAAGAATGAACATCATAGATTTCTAAGGTGATCTTTTTTAAAACTCATCTTTCAATGAACAAATCAAAAGGGAGGCTGAACAGGAAGGCGACCACAGATTTCTAGCTACTAGGCTCTACATCCAAAAATACACCCCGAGTGCATATTTCTCAGACCTATAGTTAACACACTAAACCTCTTGTGGTAGTGTGGCCAAAGTTACATACAGGCATACGAGTGACAAAAGTTCTAAATGAGAATTTGGTGTCCAACCCGTGTCATCATCTGGAAATAACATGGGTGCAGATGTGGCCCAAATTTAGAAAATGATGGCCCAAGGTCAGTGACAAAATACCATTGCTAGAAAAATACAATACTTAATATTGTCTGTACCTCGTTTATCTCTTAAACCTTGATACCTTCCTGGAGTTGGTGTCCTCCCTCGCTTCCTTTTTGCCTGCATATATACAAAAAATGCAAGATAACATCACGGCAGATAAACAAGTCAACAATTTACTCAAAGCAGTAAACAGTGCCTTCAATAAGCTGCTGCTTGGAACTACACATTACTTGAAGATAACTGGAAACCGCCATCCATGCGGATGACTATAATCCACACAATTGGAAGGTCCAGAACGGTGCAACTATTCTCATATTCTTAAAGTAACCCTCCTAACTGTACAACAAGTCAAAGGCATGCCATGCTAACCTACTGGCCGCAAGGAGATTTTCTGTCCAACTTCCAACGTTTATTTTAACAAATAAGATAAATAAATATCTTGGATTGACTAAGTAGGATAAGCCCAAAAAGAAAATGCAACAAGAAGAATTTACCATGTCTCTAGGGTATCTTAAATATTAAGGTTAAACGACCATGGCAGACGCTGTTGCCAACGAAGAAAGAGGAATAAAGGGGGTTCAACCCTCGGCAAAATAGTTGAATTTGAATTGATGAGTTTTGAATGTCGACGCAGAACTCATGTCGTGAATGGATAGTTTCAACTGTTTAGAGCTTAGATTGTGAATTCGATGAAGCTACAGTGACCAGACCTGCTGCCAAAACTTATCAGGCAACATTTCTGAAGAAAGCAAATCTTCATAAAATAATAATTGTAATAAAAAGTACAAATAGTTTAGCTGCATACTGCACAGTAACTTTCTTGATCCTTTGACAGAAGCTAATACCTTTTCCACAGTTACTAATCGACCTTCAAGCACAGAACGATTCAAATATTTGACGCAGCGTTCTGCATCCTCAACAGTTTCCATTGTGACAAACCCAAATCCACGAGATTCTCTGGTGCGAGGGTCTGTAACCAGATGGCACTCCAGAACCTGAAACCAGAGCTTATATGTAATTTTCTCGAAATATGATCTCTAATAAGGTACTCTAAGGTTATTACTTTCCAGATGGACGTAAAGCCATGACTTAATAAACACAGAGCACCTCTCCTTAAATGACCTAGTATTTAAACTCCAGTGAAAGAAAAGAAAGCACATTTTCTCGGCACAAACACTATGTTAGAAACTAGAACAGTTATTGTTTTTACAAGAATCACTTGCAAGGCTTCTCTTGAATCTCAGGAATGAAGAGTAAACAGAAAGGATAGCTGTTGAGTTTCCTAAGAAGTCACTCCCTTCTTTGGAACTCACAAGTCTCCTTTTGTTTCCAGGTAGATCCAAATATAAATTACAATAGCTAATTGAAAAACAAGGGACCAATTTCAAAATATGGTCCCAAACGACTGAAACTTTAATTATTTTCAAGTTGGTTCTTTCCTTACTTTTTCTTTCAAAAGATATTTGTGTAAAAAAGTTGCAATCATTTGAAATCCCCATAGAACAATAAATTAAATCTACATTAAGTTGTCTCAGGGTAATTTGTGTGCCATATACAATTCCAAAACTAAATGTGCAATCACCCATACCTTCCCTTCTTTGTTAAAGAATTTTTCAAGATCACTGGAGGTGACCCTTGTGGATAAGCCTGTTACATACAAATTGTTTCCAGGATTGGATGCATCAACAGATTGGCTCCTGGATCAAGAGAAACCAGTTTAATGTTAAACTCAACTCAACAAAGCTCAAACCCACTAATTCGGTTTGAATAAAACCACAAATATTCCAAAATGTGACCTTGAAAACAATTTACAAATTGAGATTTCCAGAATACCTAGAGCGACTTCTCCTAGACCTCGACAATGATCTTGACCGGCGGCCTCTTACAGGTGAAGGGGAGCTGTGTGGTGAAGCAGACCTAAGTCGATAACCACCAAAAGCGAATGAGACTTATAAGTTATATCCAATATGACTTATCTCATTATGAAGTGAACAAACTTGTAACTGCAAACATAACTTAAAATGGGACTCACCTTCTTTCTCTTGGGTATGGCATCTACGGGCACACACATAAAAACAAGTACACGATATTAGATACCCTTCAATATTATGAAAATTTCAGTGCAGCTATAAAGTGAAAATAGATGTCCGCAATGTTCATTCATACATGCAAACATTCATTCATAAAACCAAAAATGGGTCTGAAACCATATATTCAGATTCTGAATGTGTACATGTACATATATATGCATACACACACACAAACACAAAAAAGATCAAGTGCGCAAATGTATTAACTTTTTACTTTCTAGGAGGTGATAAACACACAACGAATACATAGTTCAGCTACAAATAGGTTTAATCGAGCTCATTGGAATGCAGAATTAAGTTTCCAAAATACCCATATAAAGAAAATATTTGAAATCCCATCTACTTTTCTTGCATTTTCTCAGGAACCAAACAAATTATACAAATCAAAATTTCAAACTTTGTTCTTTTCTTGTTAGATTTAACACAATAATTCGAAATACTCAGTATATATCTATCATGGCCAACATCTATTTAAGTAATTCAAATTAAAGCAGTCAAATACCAATAAATTCTTGAAAAATTGAAAGGCATAAAAATCCAAAAGGCCTCAAAGACCTTCAAAGCTCTAGGTTAATTTTCAGCGAGGAGATTGAAATCAGGGAAAATATTGAAGGTAGCTTTACCTCTGGGTGGCGGAATCGCTGAGTCAACTCAACTCAGATGCCCTAACGCGGTGGGAGGAAGACAGTCTCAAACCCGAAAGGAGAAGAAAACAAATGCAATTTGGAACGCTGCTTTGCTTTCTCACTTCCCACGTGCAAGTGGAAGAAGAAGCTCCAGCATTTAGTTGGCCACCCACGCCTACTTGACTCAGATTCCTTCTTTTCCTTTTTCTTTTTTCACCAAAAGTTTTATGCTTTATTTAGAATTAGAATTTTCATTTTTAATTTGGACAATCCCTACTTTTACAATCCACGCCATTTACAAATTACAAAGTCGAATTTAGAGAATAACATCCTTTTGGTCGAGTCATATTGAGAACCCAATCACCCAAATTTAAGTTCAAGGGTAATGATCAAAGTTGGTTTTTAAGTAATTTCCCTCATATTTGAACTTAGCCGAGAATTAGAGATAGCCTAAACGAGTGACGGTACAGTACTCACACAATTGTGTTAGAGGATTTAAATATTGTCACCTACCTCTTACCAAAGATACATGTAAATAATACCAACGGGCTATTGGTCTAACGATATTTATTTTCAACATTCGAACAATATCGGAAGAGGTCTCAAAATCCAAATATGTTAATGCACAAGTTCTAGCATATGGTTGATAATTTTCTGTGTAATAAACATGATAGGTTGACTGAATATTGAAGAGGTGTATGAAGCTATGGAAAACAGGTGGATCAAACAACACAAGTCCTAATCCAAAACCATGTTACTTGTAGCTCTCACTGGAATTATATATATAAAAATATGAAAAATAAGCAAGACCATGCATTTTAAACGTTTGATCTCCATTGGTTTTTTATGATGGTGATGGGAAGAAAGTGGTAGAATAAATAGTTTGATTAAAAGAAGGAAACTTTGGACCCAAGTTTCATCGGTCCCCATCATTTCTCCCAAAGAAGCTTCCAACGCTACACATGGTTCATTATTATGACTGAATTGTTCCATCCATTGAGAGAATAGAAAACTAATGGAGTTCTGGTATTGGTAGATGAGAGATTATGATTGTGATGGGACAAAAGCATAGGAGTGAGTAACCATGAAAGGTCACTTAAATTTATAATTGCACGGCAACTACTACAATCATAGAGTCACCAAGGATATAGAAAATTTTGCAAGTCCAGGCTCCACACCCATAAATAACTCCGAGGATAGTGCGTCTACATGCGACTGATTTTCAAATTTGGAAATTTAAGTACGTTCACAACGTGAACGATAGGAAATCAGTGCGCTCTTGTAATTTTCAGCTGTTAATGCAAGTCCCTTCACAACACATGCTAAGATACGGCCGGACAGTAGCCCCGTGTGCGCGAATATCTCCGTCATTTTGCATATAAGTTTAGTGAATATGAATGTGGATCTTTAACTGAGAGCCGTTGGATTGAAGTTTGAAAGCATCAAAGGTGTACCAAATTCCAAATTACAGACAATTATCTGGTTGCAATTGAAAATAGCAAATATTTTGCTTTTCCAATTATAGCGGTAGCAGCCTCACTGAGTTGTGAGTCTACCGTACACATTATTGCTTGTGAGTTGAAGAATTAGAGCAAACTTACAGAACCAGTAAATGCCACAGAATCAATCGGAAAATGTACATCGCATCGTTGAAAAAATAACAAGTACGTGAGATCATTTGAAAAGGGACAAAAAAAACATTAAGTAAAGGAAAAGAAAATAATAACAGGTTTAATTAGAGCTTTAAACAATCCTGGTACATTTCTCTGCATAATAGTATCGACCAACGAGCTGAACCCACACCCTTAGACACCAAGTCCAATCGAGATTACAACTTGTGAAACTATTGAAACATATAAAACCACAAGTTTGAACAATTCAAGGTCAATCTAAGTGGCAATGAGAAAGTTAAAGTACAAAGAATGGCAGAAAGATGACAAAAAACTCAATAGCCAAGGCTGAGTGTACAAATGCTAACAAAAAATAAGAAAGATACAAAAAAATATAAACATATAAAACAGAATCAATCCTTGAGGAGAGTCTCCACGGCTTCAAAGAAAAGAGGTGCCGTCTCTGGGCTTGGAGTCTTGATTGCAATCTTGACGCCGGGTTTATTGACAACTGTGGTCAGTTCAATTAAGAATGGTATTCCTCGAGGGATTTTTACAGAGAAATAGAACACATCCTGGTTGGCATGTTTGCGCTTCGCAATGAAGAACATGTTTGAAGCCGCTAGGCGGTCCAGAGTCGCTTCAACATTACTCACCACAATTCCAGGGAAGTCCCTTGTAATCTCATTTGAATCTGGAAGGGACCGCCATGTCTGCAATGGGGATATAAGCATCAGGTTTTGTTTGCTAGAATCAAGACTCTTAGTACAACCAATTTACAGTACCAGCAAATGATCAGAATCTCTATCAATAAGTTCTAGACCACTCTACTTTTCCACCTTTTTAACCCCCTTTATAACCTCTCTGCCAGAACTTTGTTTAGTAAAATTCCCACTTTTAACAAACAACCCACTTCATCTTCATTTCACCAAATCCTCTTGAGCTTTTTATTTAAAAGGTAAAATAAAAATTCATAGCATTGCTTTAGTAACGTTCCTAATGGGATGCTAGATGTCCATTGATGGTATTCTATCATCTCCCAACCTAGCTACCTTCTATGTTAACAAAACTAGGTAATTCTTAAATGGGTATATAGTAATAATATAGTCACGAAGTTACAAAAAACCAACAGCGATTATCCGCTTGATTTGGGGTTTTATATCTTAGTAGGACGTGAAGTTCCAGCATTGAAGATGCAAATGGCCTTACACTGAAGTTGAAAGGAAACAGAAGGTGCAAGATGATTTTACCTCAAGAAAGTTTGCACGCTCCATTCTCCCATCCTCAGTAAAGAAGACATGCAATGAGATTTTATCATTAAAGTACCAGACTGGTTGTTGGCTGTTTTTCACAGCAACCTGCAATAGTGAGCTTGGAGGACCTTGAGACATATTCTGGAATGTAACCATGGGCAGGAGAGTCCCCGCTGATGTCCCAGGTTGCACTTGTGGAACCTATTAGACAGTAATGTTTTATGTTAACATTTTATTTGGCGAGAAATCCCACTCAAAATCACATGAGTAATATCTACCTGAAGGGGTCCAGCAGCTGCAAGACCAAATGTATTTTTGTTGAATTGAATCATGAACCCATCTAATGGACTCTGTGTGTTGTTCTCAAACAATAAACTGTAAAATATTTGGCCTTCTCTACGTGTCAACTGAGCACTGATTTGTAAACCTTGACCAGTTGATGCTGGTAGCACAACAGGCAATGGAGGTCTGCAATCAAGGTCAGAAAATCCAGTAAGGTTTGTCGATAGTATGCTTTGTACATAATGAAACTAATGAAAATCTTTTTTTTTTATTTAAAAACTATAATTCATTCCCTCAAACAGCAGCTCATATATAAGTTTATTTTGAACTATCATCCACAACCATTCCATTCCACTTTACAAAGTATCTATGACATAAGTAAGACATTATGCAACCTCCTTTATACTTATACTTACCCAGCAGGAGAAGCAGGCTGATCCACAGGGACGATGGCACTATTTTCCAGGCCAATCAGATCACCAAGTAAATCTGGTACTGGAGCAGCAGCTGCATGTGCAGGCGAAGCTGGTGCAGGGGCTGCTTGTCTTGCTGCAGCATATGGAGCACCTGAACTGGTTGGTGGGGATGCAGCACTGTCAGCAATATGAGCAGGTGATTCAGAATTTCCTGTTTCACTACCATAGTCCTCATCTTCAGTTTTTTGGGTTGTGGCCTTCACACGGGTAACAAATGCTTCTGGGGGCTTGTGATACACAGAGGATAACGTGGCAATGTTTGCAAGAAGCTCATCAAGAAGAGATGGATCAAGCAGGTTTGAATCATCACTGATCACTGGCTTCTCAGCCAACACAACATCCTTGGCCGCCTGAGAAATAAGAAGCATGCCCATGAGACATACAACTCAATAGTACAGCCCCAACATAATACGTTATTCTAAGTTGTCAAACTATGGTTTTTCTAAAGGTTCATTGCAGGCCAATTATACATATGTTGCATACGCATGAACACTTTAATGGCAATCTGTTGCAATCTTCACAATAGAAGATTCCAATCCCCACGCCCGCCCCGCCTTCCCAAAAGAAAAAAGAAATATAAATGTGCGCTTGTACAAGTAAAAGAAAAGGCCATGTATGTATTGGATTGACAAAGAAACAAAATACTTCAAGTAAGACAGAGGGACAGAAATAGTAGGCCAAATATTAGCTATTATATTGACAAAGAAACTGAAAGTCGTTTTGGCCAAACCCACCTCTGGATCAGTTGATAAAAGGCGCCAATATATGTATGCCCGATCTCGTAAATCGGGATTGTCTGTTTCCACAGTAGCATTATTCAAAACAACCTGCACATATAAGTCTACAAAGTAAGAATTTTAATTAGATCATATCTAAACAATTTTGGTCCAAGTAAGCAAGGAAATACTTTCAAAAATAAATAATGAATACACCTTAGGCATTCTAATTCATAGTAAAAAGAGAGTGCACTTGCCTCTTAGATATTACATTATATTGCAACAATCTAATCAAAAATATAGTTGCTTCCTTGATGGTACTACACATTTTAATAAGTCATTTACTGAAAATGAAGGATAACAGAAGTCAAAGAGGATCAATCTCGATGGATAATACAAAAGCAAAACCTGTATCATCTGCTGTGGCCCTTCAGTCGGCTTTTTAAGGAAGAGTTTCACAGTTGCAGTCAGCAATTGCAACTGGACATGTGCAGGCTCTTCAGGGAAACTTTCCAGAAAGCTTTCAAGGAGCTCATCAGCATTGTCAATTCTTTCCGCATATTCACCAATTATCCAGATCATTGATGCCTTTTGAGGGGGGGGGGGGGGGAGAGAGAGAGAGAGAGAGAGAACACAATAAGTGAAAATTAGAAGGCTTAGGCAGTGAAACCTTTTTTTTTAGCAGGTGAAAAAGCAAAACCAGAAATTTTGAGCTGTAAAACTATTTTTTAACAGGAAGAGAAACATAAGTACCTTGGCCTCTGGTTCATCTAAAGTGTCTAGGCTTTCGCAGAGAGTTGCAATAATGGATTCATAGCTGTAATCAAGATAGAAATCCATGACAAAGTTTGGAGGGGACGAAGCCTTCATTATCACAATAATAACTATAAAAGAAAGAATCACACTAAAAACCCAGAACTTACGTATTCGGATATCTTCTAAAGATATCTTTGATGACGATAATGGCCTCTTGAACTACATAGTTTACTTTGATCTTTATCAGCTCAAGTAGAACAGTAATGCACCGCTCAGCTGCTCTTTCTAATTTGATGGCACAGCGACCAATGGCACGGACAGCTTTTCGAACAAAATCCACATCTACTTCTGTAGCATACTCTTTGAACTCCAACAAAACCTGCAGAAATGTTGAAGAAAGCATGATTTTTCGGTATGGTGGCAGCTGAAGCCCAGTAAGCATGATTTTGATTGTGACATCTTTCAACCATTCAAGTTTAATATGAAATAGTAAATCCTGGAAAGATTTACATACCTGGTCTATATTTCGGTCTGAAGCAAGCTTTATCATGATTTCTAACTTTTCCATCTTTACATAAATCGGATCATTGTACTTGCAGAAGAATACCTAGAAAAGAATTGAGAACTATGTAAGCTTGCCTTGCATGGTCAAAAACAAATATCAGCTACTTGTGTGCATATATGAGCGTGTACAGTTTTGGATCAAGCAGCAAGAGTCAAGACTGACAATGATTTACCTTTATTTCATGGGCAAGGATTGTAGGCCGTCTTTGTACTATAAGGTTGATGTTTCTCAATGCAACATATTGTATCTCAGGCTCAGCAGAGAGTAGTGTCACAAGTGGAGGAGCCATCTTTTTGCAAAGATTTCTGACGACATCAGTACTAGTGATAAGTTCCATTTGTTGGAGGATCATCTGCAAGTAAAAAGGTAGGGAAAAGACAAAACAATGATGGAAGTAATCAAGATTATGATAATTCAAAGCACAAGGACAATATGATTCAGAACATTAAAAAAAATGGAATTGTCACCTTAACAGCTGAAAGTACAACAGCACAGTTAGCATGTTGTAGTCGTGGTGTAACTCGCTCTACTATATTTTCAGCTTCACGAGCATCTGCTGCCTTGTATTTAGAAAGAGCATCCAATATGAAAACTTGACCCCACCTGAACATGTATCATAATCAAGTTAGAGAAACAACTGAAAAGGATCTCAACAAAGATAAAACAGAACAACATAATCTGCAGTGGCATAAATAGTAGGTCAGAAGTAAATGTATTCAATGCATAAAAATAATTGAATAAGTACTACTGACAGTACACATACTCTGTGCATTCATTTAAGGCGGTAAGGAGCTTTGATAGAGTGTGACTAGTGATCTCAAAGATGGGTCTATTACTATTCTCTTGAATTTCAGCCAGAGCAGCCACAGCATTTGCTACAACCATAGGATTATTATCAGATATCAAATCCTTGAGAGATTCCAGGAAACCCCTATCCTCAACTAACTCCGCATTTATGTCATAAAGTTTGGCAACACATATGGCTGCTGTCTTGCGAACATATGGATCATCATCCTGTCATAAAGTACACAAAACTAAGAAACAGATAGCAAGACTCAAGCCAAGTAAAATACTTTTCAAAATGTTGAGAAGTAAAGACTGCAAGCTGAAAACTACTAATACATTTAACACTAGGTTTCAATAACCAAGCATGCCCAAAAAAGTATTAGCTTGAAAAATCAACCTTGAGACACCTCTGAAGGGGATCACAAAGGTATTCTGTAATTTTATCGACACGAATGCAACCCATCGTCCGGACAGCTAAAGCACGAATCAAAGGATTTGGGTCTTGTGAATCCTGCATAATTGATCATGCAACACAAAGTTCATCAGAAACAAATGCGAGCATTATTATATAAAAGTTTACTTCAAAATAATATTAACATAAAGATGTTAAGCACATCTATTAAAAAGAAGGCTGTTGGAGGTACCATCAGAACAACTCAGCTGTCCTTAACGTCATACTTGGAACATCTCTTTGTCCATTTTAAAGACAGACAATAAGTATATTAAAGGGAGAATTGAAGACAGAGATGATGTTATTGACTTGAAATTTAAATATGATATGAAGAATCCCATTTCTACTTGCTTTAGCATGATAACCTCTTTTTACAAAACCTATATAATGGGATTTGTCAAATACGCACTCTTGAAGCATGCAATGTCAGCATTTAACACATATGCTTCGCCCAATAACTTATGATCAAATGACAACATTTCACCTCTATTTTAGTTCCCTATTTACTAGCATATAAGTTACCAATAAAAATGTCTGAATTGGCATGATCCATTCACATGAAGGTGTGTAGTGATGAACTGTAAAAGACTGGGGTTTCATTACAGTTTTACCTTGACAAATGTATTCACCGCAAGTATTGCTAGGTCAGGCTGGCTTTTAGCATAATTTATCAGATATAAATAGACCAGCTTCTTCAGCTCCAAATTTTCTGTTTGCATGCAATTCACTACATCTGTGAACAGAGATGAAACATCCTTCCCAACAGTCATTGCAGCAATCACCTTCTTAACAGCATCTTTTCTCTTATCCTATACAACAAACAAAAGAAGATTATGATCACAAAGCTTCTGATAAAGTAAAATTACACAAGAAGGATAATTCTGAAACGAAAACAATGAGGCAAGCACTGGTCAAAATTTTGGTGGAAAACAATACGGCCCTAACACGCACCCGAAGAAAAGAAAAACATAATTTAATGGTAAAAATAAGCGTTTAAGGTCACGAAGATGGGAATCAGACAAATCAAGAAGGAGAAATACTCATACACTAGAAAGATATTAGAAATGTCTACAGATCATGTAAAACTACAATTCACTTTACTGCAAGCAATCAACAATGCTCCGATTTGTTACTAGGAAATAAGAAAACGAAACCGCATTTTAATTCTACTCAATCTAAGAGAAGAATCTAAAAATAAAAGGGCAGATTTTCTTTTCATTTCCATCAGTTTCTCCCGCCCCAAACAGAACAGAAAGCTCATTAACAACTCGCACTGGATCCGAACAATTCTGAAACCCTACGACAGCATTTAAACAAAATTCGAAGAAATCAAACAGCAATTTAAGCAACAATTCAAAGCGTAAACTAACAGATCTGCTCCCAACAATCCTAAGAGTAAAAAACCTAATTGACTTAGATCATAGATCAATATGCATATATACATATGTGTTTGTATATATATATATATATATATATAGAGAGAGAGAGAGAGAGAGAGAGAGAGAGAGAGAGGAACCTTGTATTGAGAATTGAGCTCTTCCTTGAGCTCAGGGATTTCACCCTTCTTGGTGGTGGAGAAGTACTTGGAGTCGTGCCCGCTCATCTCTTTGCTCGAGTCGTCTCCTCTCTCTCTGTCAGTCTTCAACGCAATGCCTGAGACCAAAATGCTACGTCTAAAAGAGACGACAGAAGAAGATGAAGAAAAAGAAATAAACCGATGAAGAAATGGGTGTCTTAAATCCGAACCGGTGGGAGAAGTAGCTACTGAACCGGACCGTTTTTTGGCTTTGACTAGCAAGCTCACCTCCTCTAGTTGTGTAGCAATCAGCTTGGGGCCGTGGGGTGTGTATAGAAGAGACAATGGTGACATGAAAAATATACAAGTAATCGCAAGGCCAACATTACTGGTATTGATGTATGGGGGTGACTTATATGTAACGTGTTGTACGTCATTTTTATCTCTCATTATCATAATTGAATATGAGGGTTTACAAAGTTCAACCACCCTTATTCTTGCGCGTTGAGAGATGTCT
The DNA here is from genome assembly GCA_020521455.1 of Prunus kanzakura. NCBI lineage: Eukaryota > Viridiplantae > Streptophyta > Magnoliopsida > Rosales > Rosaceae > Prunus > Prunus kanzakura. The sequence goes on from BPUM01000836.1 coordinate 745,262, forward strand.
CAACAATTTTTAAAAATGTATTATTAGGTATAGGCGTATATTACTGATAGATTATGTTAAAATCGCTAGTAATCACAACCACGTCTTCATAACAGTTCATTCTTTGTAATTACTCAACACATGTCAATTATAATTCGCCTCATAACGGGCTAAATGACAAGAATACACAAATAACTAGAGGTTATGTTTACTAGTCATTAAGAAACAAGTGTTTAAGTCACCTTACTACTTGGATTGGCTAGGATGATTTTTTTATTGTTACAATGTTGCCCAAATTGCTATATGAAGTTTCAATCCCAACAAAAAAAAAAAACAAAAGGAAGTGTTATAGAAAGTCATCAATCTTATTTGGAAATTAAGACTGTTCATGCCATGATTCGTCAACTGCAAATGAACTCAAATTCAAGAGGAGGAAGAATCGAAAAAATGATTTACACCAATGTTGTGTTGTTGTTTTTCCAATTATAAAAAGACTGACATTAATTACCCGCCCCAAAACATTTGGTTCGCCTCAACCCGGTCCGAACCGTTTTAAAAGCCCAACACATGCCTCGCACGTGGCTTGATTACGCGACCATCGCTTTCGAACTTTGGCGCAGGCGGTTCCCCAGCAGTATAAATTCAACATAACCGGAGCTCTGAGCATTCCGATCTCCCTCAAAGCGAACAGAGGAAAAAGAAAAGCGAAGGAAAATAAAATTAATCAGACTAGAAATTCACCCTAATTCAATTTTCAGTTGCAAAAACAACAATGGGGCACGGTAATTTATTTCCTTTTTAGTGTTGTATTTTCCTTTCAGAATTCAGAGGAATTGACGGTGCCAATTATAAGTTTCAATCTTTCAGGTGATAAAGGCCGACCCAATAAAAAGCTCAAATTTTCTGCCAAGGTTTTGCTTCTTATTTGTTTCAAAACTCATTTTCTGATAGTTTTTTTTTTCTGTAATTTCTGCATATATTTATTCCGATGTATAGTGTTGATAAGTTCAGGTGTTATATCCAGGAAATCACAAACCTGGATGACGAAGACGCATATTTCGGTGGTGAAGATATCGACGACGATGTTCGAGATGGTGTGTATTTGCTGTGTTGTTCATAGACTGGTTTCCTTTTTTTACATTTGAAATTGGTTTTTGTTCTTTTGATTTTTTTATGGGTTTTGATTAATTTGGGTAAATTGTGACTGACATTGATTGATTAAAGGTGAAGGGAAAAAGAGGGACTTTACCAAGTTAGAATTGAAACCGGACCACATCAATCGGCCTTTATGGGCTTGTGCTGATGGCCGAATTTTCCTTGAAACTTTCTCACCTTTGTACAAACAAGCATATGATTTTCTCATTGCCATTGCAGAACCCGTTTGCAGGTATCAATTTTTGAGTCCAAACACAATTCTTATCACTGCCCATGTATTTATTTTTTGAATGATCAAACTTTTATTATTTACCGGGACTTGATTGATAGGCCAGAATCGATGCATGAGTACAATTTGACCCCGCATTCGTTGTATGCCGCTGTGTCAGTTGGTCTTGAAACGGAAACCATCATTTCTGTTTTGAATAAGTTGTCAAAGACCAAGCTCCCCAAAGAAATGATTGATTTCATACATGGTTCTACTGCCAATTATGGCAAAGTGAAGCTTGTGCTTAAGAAGAATCGGTACTTTGTCGAATCCCCATTCCCAGAGGCAAGAGTTTTATGCCCTAAACTTTTTCCAGTTATCAGTTATGGATACAAATGTTTTGGTTATTAAATTATTGTTGTAAGTGGTTTGCAGGTATTGAAGACATTGCTTAAGGACGAAGTTATATCTAAATCGAGGATTATCTCTGAGGTTTGCACCTTGGTCTGCCTAGAATCTGTATATTAACTTCATGTGTGTATATGCAGATTGATCGTTGTATTGAAATTTAGCTAACCATTTAGTTCTTTAACAGTATATTTCTGTAATTTCCCTTGTGTGTGAATCTGCATGGATGCACATGTTTTGACGTCGATATACATCTGAGTTCTTTTATAGGGTTCTCGTGGAAGTGATGGATTTACAATTAGCAAAACAATGGGTGAAATTGGAGCTGGTCCCAGTGATTTGCTAAATGAAGCAGAATTGGCAGCTGTGGCTGAAGAAAAAGAAACTCATGCATTTGAAGTCGATCCTACACAGGTAGCTTGTTTGTAATTTGAAAACTGAAGCCCCTTATTTCCCATTGTTAGCTGTCTCCCTGGGTCATGCTTGGTATCAGTATCTGATGTAATGGTCCTACTAGGAATAGGAGAATAATAAAACTGGAAAATAATAATGTGATCCTAGCAAAATGATAAAACTGGAAATAAATAACAAACAGGAAACCAAACAAGTAATGGTCCTAATCCCAATTCAATCTGTATCATTGGGTTATGCTACATCAGTATCACAGCGTAGACTCCTCTACTTTATCTTTCTGAAAGTGAAGCCCTTGGTTATGCATGCTTCATGCTGCACCATATGTTGGGTCACTTCTGACAAGGTCAGAATAATGGACAAGTCTGGTGCAGTTTCATATTATCCAAACTCCCCCGAAGAGATATACTTTGTTTCTGTATATAAATCATGAAATTTAATTTATTTCTTGGGAGGGATGGGGAGAGGCGTTTTCAGAAAGACATTTTGGTAATTTTCTCATGCATTTGTTGATGTGCTTAGTCTGCAAGTTGAATAGATGGGCTTGCAATTGTAATTTTCTAATGGCAATGTTCCCATCTATTTGATGTAATTAGGTTTCATCACAATAAACAGATAACAATCAATGAATGTGAACATATTGCTTTTTTTGAGACTCCTTTTATCTTTTAAGTAAAGCATCTTATCTTTGGATCTCTGTGGCTTTAGATCAGCATGGTATTTCAATGATTTTCAGGTTGAAAATGTTAAGGAACGTTGCTTGCCTAATGCTTTGAACTATCCCATGTTGGAGGAGTATGACTTCAGAAATGATACTGTGAGTTAATGACTTACCTTCTGCCTGCACTGAATTATTAATCGTTTACAAATCAACCATAATCTAGGAGTTTCTTTTTCTTTTATTTCTTATCACACCCATTGCTCTTTTCACACTGCAGGTTAACCCTGATCTTGATATGGAACTGAAGCCTCAAGCGCAACCACGACCATATCAGGAGAAGAGCTTGAGTAAAATGTTTGGGAACGGTATGGTTTCTTGCAAATTTTAGCATCATTTGAAGAGGTTATTTAATCATCAAAATTCGTTCAATTTAACTATGCTTGTTCCATTTTGGTCGGGATTACCATGCAAAGAATGAATAACTTTAGAATGCTTTTCAGTTTTCGGTAACTGTGTTTCTCAAAGAACTGTCTATAAGCAGTAGCATAGCGATGAAAAGAGAACATATCTATCTTGCATTATTGGACACATTTTTGTTTTCCTTTTATTGTTGACCTTAATTCCTGCAAAAAAAATATTCAGGAGTTGCCAACTTGCCATGGATTTGGTGTTGCTGTTTGTGGGTTTTTCCACAATGCTTTTCTAATGACTTAAGCAATGATAAACATATTTTGTTCTGGCTGTGAATTGGACTCTTTTTATTTCAACTTTGTTATTTAATATTTTAGGGAGAGCAAGATCTGGAATTATTGTGCTACCCTGTGGTGCCGGAAAATCTCTAGTTGGTGTTTCTGCAGCTTCCCGAATAAGAAAGAGCTGCCTTTGTTTAGCAACAAATGCTGTTTCTGTTGATCAGTGGGCTTTTCAGTTCAAGTTGTGGTCTACCATCCGTGATGAGCAAATTTGTCGTTTCACATCTGATAGTAAAGAAAGGTTCCGTGGAAATGCTGGGGTGGTAGTGACAACTTATAACATGGTTGCCTTTGGTGGCAAGAGGTCTGAAGAATCTGAAAAGATTATTGAAGAAATAAGAAATAGAGAATGGGGATTGCTTCTCATGGATGAGGTAATTACATTATATTGTGGAGTTTGACTCTTTACTTGTAATTATATTATGTACATCTCATATGCATTATAGAATATTAACTGTATCACCTAGAATGGGGATTACCTCTCATGGATGAGTTTTTTTTTTTTTTTTTTGGAGTACGACTGTTTACTCATAAGATTATGTGTATCTCTTATGCATTATAAAATACTAACTTTGTCCTTTTTTATTTAGGTACACGTTGTTCCTGCTCAAATGTTTCGAAAGGTCATTAGCCTTACTAAGTCTCACTGCAAGCTGGGTCTCACTGGTAAGTCTGATAATATTGGATTTGAACTATCGCCTACATTTAGCCTTGATCTTTTTGCGCTTGGAAGTCTTAATTTATTGATCAATATAATTGCAGCCACACTTGTGAGAGAGGATGAGAGGATCACAGATCTGAACTTCCTTATTGGTCCAAAATTGTATGAAGCAAACTGGTTGGATTTGGTAAAAGGTGGATTTATTGCAAATGTACAGTGCGCTGAAGTATGGTGTCCAATGACAAAAGAGTTCTTTGCGCAATATTTGAAGAAAGAGAACTCCAAGAAAAAGCAGGTGTGTCTATGTGTCTATCCTGAAAGTGCTCATACTTGAGGTTTGAGTTGTTTTTTTTTTTAATTTCTATTTATGCCAAGATGTAGCATTTTGTGTCAAGCAAGTCAGTTCTTTTTGTACAAAAGATTTCTTGTTTCTGTTGCATAATTCTTCTCTTTCATTTTCAGGCACTTTATGTGATGAACCCAAATAAGTTCAGGGCATGCGAGTTTCTTATTCGGTTTCATGAACAGCAACGTGGCGACAAAATTATTGTCTTTGCTGACAATCTTTTTGCTCTCGTGGAATATGCAATGAAACTTCGGAAACCTATGATCTATGGTGCCACCAGGTTGTTCATGGACGTATTTTGTATTTATTAACAGTGTTTACTTGTGCTCTCTCACATCTAATACTTGTTAAATCCTTGTGATTTCAGCCATGTTGAGAGGACAAAAATCCTAGAAGCTTTCAAAACAAGTCGGGATGTAAACACTATATTTTTGTCTAAGGTACTCTATCAATGTTGTCATCCTCTGTAATATGAAATAGATTCCCATTGTCTGATGGGTGGGTGATATGTAATTGCACTACTATGCACATTACTTGATTATGGGACTTCGTAACAAAATACAAAATAATAATAATCTACGAGACATAAGATGGGTTCTTTGCATGATGTGAGTTAAACCATGTTTTATTTTAGCTGATCACCAATTCGGTAAGAGCTGAAACGCTTACATGCCTTTACTCATCAAGGGGTAAGAAAAGCTAGGCGTGTTGTGTCAAAATATTTAAATTGTTGCACCCTTCCTTTTACTGTCTTTCAAATGAGTTATCAGTCTATTTAGATTAACTGAAATTTATCATATGTCACTGACAATTGGGAGATTTATGATATTTTATTTTGCAAGTTTTATAGAATTCGAAGCTGTCATAGTGATGTTTGATTCAGTTTATGTTAAATTTCAGGTAGGTGATAATTCCATAGACATTCCGGAGGCAAATGTGATAATTCAGATATCGTCACATGCTGGTTCAAGGCGTCAAGAAGCGCAGCGTCTTGGTCGTATTCTAAGGGCAAAGGTTTGTTTTCGTATGGATGTAATCATAGCTTTCTTCTGATTGTCTGGGTCATGCAAATGTTTTACAATTCTTTGCGTCATTATTAATGGTGATTGACATAATGTGCAGTTTTTCCTTTTTATCAAATCTGGAAATCAGATGAATCTTATGGTCAGAATCACTAGAGATTTTAATATTAATGTGTTATTGTACATTGTGATTGTGTGAACAGGGTAAACTTCAGGATCGGATGGCAGGAGGTAAAGAGGAGTACAATGCATTCTTTTATTCCCTCGTGTCAATGGATACACAGGTGTGCTTTTAAAAAATTTAAAAAAATTTAAAAAAACCTTCTGAATCTGTTTGAGGTTAAGCATGTGTAAACTTTTCCCAGCTGTGAATGTAAACAAAAAAAGAGAACCTTGCACAACCGATATATATCGTTTCCATTTTGTTAAATCTTGATATTCAATTAATCATCTGTTTGAATACAGGAGATGTACTATTCGACTAAACGACAGCAGTTTTTGATTGACCAAGGTTATAGTTTCAAGGTACATCATTTTGATATTTCTATTTGCCCCTTAAGTTTTTCCACTAGCTCTCAAAAGTTGTATCTCTCCTTGATCTCTACAGTTGTGTAATTATCTTTTAATTATATACTATTGACAGGTTATTACAGGCTTGCCCCCACCTGATTCTGGTCCTGAGTTGAACTACCACCGTCTTGATGACCAACTGGCTCTACTGACAAAGGTAGAATGTTGCTTGTTTCCTAAGCTTTCACTTTAAACTCACTCTTTGAATTAGTGATTTCCGACATGTTCAAGTCTCCCAGGTGTTGAGTGCTGGTGATGAGGCAGTTGGCTTAGAGCAACTAGAAGAAGATGCTGATGACATTGCCCTTCATAAAGCCCGTCGGTTTGGTGGATCCATGAGTGCTATGTCAGGTGCAAATGGGATGGTTTACATGGAATACAGGTATGCTAATCCAGTCCCCCTGCCCCTCTTTTCTTGTCATTGTTTTTACTATCATAAATAATCTCCTACTTTGCAGTACTGGGAGACACAAACTTGGCAAAGGCCAGATGAAGAGTAAGCCCAAGGATCCGGCCAAGCGACATCATTTGTTTAAAAGACGGTTTGGGTGAGAACAGAACGAATAGAGGAATGAAGATAAACGAAACCTGAGGCTGATGCTTCTATTCCTACTAATATTATGAGCAGGAATTCTGTATAAAATTCAGATTTGCAGCTATACGCATAAAACGCTGGTGTTGTACATACTTTGATGTTGGTGATGAACAATCCATGATCCAGTTCTTTTAAATCTTGCACTAATTGCCATTGTACTGCGCCTCTCAAGAAATTGCGTTAGCAAAGAAAATCCTTCGGGGAATTTGTATCGATAAGAAAAATCCACCTGAGTGGTGGAGTGTGCTTGTACTCCGGCTTTATATGGAGGTTCTCTGCCGAAGAAGATGGATAAGCTTAACGATATGCTCACACACTTTTACAGCTCCTGTAAAAAAATTTGAGAAACAATTTCTGGTACTATTTCGGAAGGGAATTTGTAAGCCCGAAAATTTGAGGGAAACAAGTTGCATCTCTTTTGAAAAGGTGACGTTGGCTCATTTCTGTTGTTATGTTGAAGTGAAAAAAAAAAAAACTGCAACTAGGGGAGTATCGTGTTTCCATTTTCCTCTTTCGTGTACAGAGCTATGTTATCACAAAATTGATGAGAAAATTATGTAGTATGATCGTCGTTGTCGAATGGTTCTTTGAAATATTACAATTCAGTTTTTTTGACCAAATGTCCCAAATGCGTGTAATCTTCCGATTTTTGAGACATAATGTATATGTGTTATTACTTTAAAAAAAAAAAAAAAACTTGTCTACAAACATATATGTGTTATAATATGAGTGAATTATTAACATTTACTGACAATCGCATTTAAGACTAGTTATGACTTTATACAGCCGTTTGCTATGTTGAATCGTAGTGGACTCGACTATGTTGTGAGATCGTATTAGGTGTGTGATTGGACTAAATTTAGTGTATAAAACAGGTAGGTTTTGCGAGAAATGTTGTATGCAACAGTTGTAAGCAACGACTTATGCTCTTCATATGGCAAATTACTTCGTTGCCTCTGTTATATTGCCCTTTCTTTCTCTCTCTCTCTCTTTTTATGCATGTTTATCTATCTTCCCGGGTTGCATTGCTACCCTGTTCTCTGTATCTCTCTTTTCATGTATACTTATATGCCCGGGCAACACAAGCCCGGTATTTTTACTTGGGGGCATGGAAGTTTCTCTGTTCAGGGTGAAGTTTATGATTTTGTGGATGCTGCAAAAGTCACTGATGTGCAGCCACAAAGCAAGCAGGGGGTGCACCATGTAATACATGTAGTAGTTAAGAAAAATTAGAAAAGTTATGCTGATTGGTCCTCCCATATGTTACCGTCTAGCTCCGCTGCTGAAAGCAAGCTGTGTCTGTCAGCATCAGGAAGTTGGTGAGAGGCCCCACAAGGAAAGTAGCAAGAGTTCAATGCATGCCTTTATGGATTCTTTTACAGTGACACGTAGGAGGGAATTTTCTTCTGGTCTGCAAAGACCTAATAAGAAGAGAGGGAGAGAGAAGCCTAAGCCCATTCCATTTGACTGCTTTTTGGGAACAGTCTTCTTCTTCTTCTTCTATTCCTTTGAACCCCCCATATATTATAAAGGATAAATAAAAGTAAAAAGCCACATCAGATCAAGATGCCCAACAACAACTGCTCATCACCAATTGCTCTTACAAATTCAAGTTCGAGAGAGATTGAGCTTGATGGGTACAAACAAAAGCAACATACTTGAACAAATCCAACTACAACACCTTTAGCTTGAAATGGACATCACTCCTAACGTCAAGTAGTGGAGAGAGAGAGAGAGAGAGAGAGAGAGAGAGAGAGAGAGAGATGGAGAATTAAACAATTATTTGCAGTAAAGGATGACTTGTTCTGACTGAGTGCACAATTCTGAAGAAAGTTATCAATAAAATACATAATTTATACCCAGAATCTTTCAAACTAAAAAGAAAACTGTCTATATGTATCCCATTTGTATCTTTCTTCTTCATATATTGGATTGGATTTTACTGTATCACCCTCTAACTTCAATTTCCTGTGATGAAGGAGAGAAGCCTAGTTTTCTTTCTTTGGGTTTTTATTTTCACAAGGAAAAGTTGCATCACCACCAGTGACTTAGGACAGTAGTTTATGAATAAAGTCGGTCCACTTAATAAACATATACCATTCGTGCACATACTTTGTTATTATATGATTTTTCTTGTTCAATCATTGCAAGAAAAATCACTAGTAAAGTTCTTTGGAACATGGAATTTTCGATGTACCAGCAAGGACCCTTTTCTTGGACCACCAATAGGCCAGCTAAATCAACAACTTTTCCCATCATCACTCATTCATTTTTTTCTCCACATCTTCTCTTCTTCCTCTAGAAAGCTTATTCTTCTCGAATATCTTTTCGTATACGGTGATCAAATTCGTTTCGTCAAATAACGCGGCAATACTTTATTATTCAAAATACGTACAAATTTTGAAACAGAAAGAATAATTAACAGACACGAACACACGTATCATTTGATTCGAATCTTATAATTCAGTGAGATTGATCCTTCAAACTAGTCTACTCCAACTAATTTATCAATTTCATCATCCCTATAGCAATGTAATGATAGGGTACATTGAAGTAGTTTAAAATACTAATTCTTGTTATATAGTGATGGTCAAAAAGAGGGTCTTTGGAATCATTGTTGTGGTTTATGATCAATTTTAATAAGAATTCTTTTTCTTTACTGCTCTTTCCACTCTCTCCTGCACATAGTATCACAGCAAGGGAGAATGATAATCAACTAGCTCTCTAGCTAATTGCACAATGATACATAGAAAAAAAGCACCCAATTTGGTTCACAAGATTCGGTCTTGTTGTTTTTTCTTTTTGGGGTTTCCATTGGGGATTTCTGATTAATTAGTGATCTAATCATAATTATGTAGGCTGTCCATCTGAAACTTGGAAAACTAGGGTCTTTCTCCGGTGCTTTCTCACTGGTATAATATAAAGAAAGGTTGCCATTAATTCTTCTAGCTAGGTAAGCTACTACTAGTACATTGAAGAAGATGCCAAGCTTGATGAGGGTTATGACTTGATAAAGAAAAAAAAAATCATTAAAATGATATGCCTTCTACCCTTTATGACCAAATTAAGCATCTATCTTTCTGTTTGCTAATTAATTAATTATTAATTAAATTATAATGATTCCATATTTATATTATATAGTACTGCTCCTGAAAATCTTCTCTGATTAGTGCTAAATCTTCAAGATTATTCATTCAAAATATGTATGGGTTCTCTCCCTTTGTTGGCATGCAATGCTACCAAGCTAACCTGCAGCTTGACGCATGGCTGGTTTGCTTTACATGTGACATTATATATAATGCATTTTGTGCCTGGAAGATTCAAAGGAAAAAGGATTCATATTGCTTTGAGTTGATCATGTTTTGGAATAAATACAAAAGTTGCATAATTTGAAGGTCATAGTGCTAAATTTTAGCTTCATGATCACCAGAATATATTCCAAATGTATATTCAGTTCATCCTGTGTTTCGTTTACTAGCTTTCATTTATGTCATACAGTTAATCCCAAATTTGACTGCTATAGTCCTACTTCCACTAATGTTACCTAAACTTCACCACTTTCAATATGAATTCAAAATTCTCACTATATTAAGAATATTATCTCGTGAAAGGGAAGTTATGTTATCAGATTATCAATCTAAATCGTCATTACGGCATTATATATGTGTATATTAATAACATTATCTAATCAAACAGTCCAAAATGTTATTTTATTGAATTATCATTCTAGAAGCATTCACACGTTCAACTTCAAGTGAAAGCAAAACTTAACTGATTCACAATTTAACAACGTAACATGCCAGACTGTCTAATAAAAGAACGCGCATTATACTCACACGTATATTGTCAATATATATGAATTGTACAAGTGTCATTACCCAATTAGAAGGGTGGGATGATGAACTTCATTTTTATTCTCTTCCCCTTTCCTGGGGAGAGTTTTATATTATATAAATATCAGTTTGTTTGTGATATGCTGGGAAGGGAAGGATCGTGCCATCCTCACTCTACCTACACCTGAAAGGTTATTTGTTACTGCTCGTTTTAGTGGCCAATGATTTGACAGCACTAAAAAGGGTTGAAACACTAATACATTATTAATTACTAGCCTAGGAAATTCTTTGACTGCCTGTTTGATTGGAAGATAAAATTCCTGCACTAATTATCTATACCACTAATTATATATATGATATTCCTTATATGAATGAGCTTTTCCTGCATTTTCCCAATTTGGTATATATGAAGGTGTTATAAAATTAGCAAAAAAAATAAATAAATTTCCCAATTTTTTTTAGAAGGAGAATTCATTCATAAAACCACATACGTACAAAGAGCGACATGATATAGTGGCCTCGTTAAAATCTTTCCTTGCGTTTACTAATATATGCGAAATCGTAGTTCCGCACTAAAACTCATAATTCAATACCTGAAAAATAAAATATGAAATCATTATAGAATAATAATTGATATCATACCCATTCGTTCTCTCCGTACGGTTTATAGTTTATATTAAAGAGAGCTTAACTAAAGGCGCGAAAGGATATCATTTTGGTTAAAAGCATATTACCAATAATAGAGTTTATTAATTAGCCTAGGTATTAAATTAATAATAATAATGAAGAGAAGTCCCATTTTACCATTCCCTCAGTGCAACATCATGTCTGTCTTTGACCATCTGATGTGGGCTACTAATGCTGCATTTTTCCATCAACTTAATCGATTGCCCTGCTGACAGAGAAGAAACCAAAAAAAACAAAGTGTAGATTAGCATGGGGTTTAGGGTTAAGAGCATCATGTCTGTGAATATATAGGCATTTTTCTTATATTCTTTCGTGGACCAAGTGACAAGTTGTGAATTAAATTATATCAAAGTTAGAAAAAAGGAAACCTATTGCTTGCAGACGTGCTTGCAGACGTGCAATCAAATTCATAGTCATAGTCATAGTCATATAGGGCTTGCATAATGTTACTAAAAGCCACTTTGTTGAAAGAATTGCTTTTTTTTAACGGCTGGTTAAGGCATATTTCTAAAGTACATGAACGAGAAGAAGTCCATTATCTTTTGAGCGAAGCATGCCAAGTTTAATGTACAACGTTAATTCAAAAGTGTGATCGCAACACTTTTAATTCTAACTCTCTTTTCATCCGTGTTGCGGCGATTTATTATAATATCATTGATTTACGCTTTGTTGAAGAAGATTATGAGTTCAAATTTCATTAACCATGATTGTTGAATAAAAAAATATTCTCAATCTGGTCAAATCACTTTCATCTTTCTTGGCTAAACAAGTCGTGGCCATATGGGTGGATCGATTAGGCCATTCATGACTTTTTTTTGTTTTAAAGTTTAAAAAATTGCATGAATACTAATTAGATGATTATGAAACAATAATTTTATCACTCCCAAAATACCATCGTATATAATTTTCTTATAAAAACGTAAGAGAAAACGTGCACTTCAAAATTTGTAAGATGAGTATTTTGAGTGTCAATAACTGTTTTCTTTTTATTTAGAATGATTATTTTTTTGTCTGAATTTAGAATGGGTAATTTTAGAGTTGAAATGGAATCTATCTTATTCAATAGTATCTTATGAGTGTACCTAATGTCATATTCCAAAGATGATCTCAAAGTTTTGCTTTTATAGCTGCCAATGGCTTGTAAAGTAAGAGCAATTTCTTGGATAAGCAAGTAAAATTGAATTGGAATATGAAAATAATAAAATAATAAAATAATAAATAATAAAAAAACAGTTATTTAGGTCTCTTTGCCCTCAACAGTTCTAATCAATTTTCTTGTGAGGATAAAGGCAAAAGGCATATATGCCATGTGATATATATGAAACAGTGAATTGCTGGCCCATTTGTAGGAAACTTTTGGTCATTTGCCTTATAAAGATTCATAAAAAATTTCTCCACCAACATTGTAGAGATGTTATTGGAAAGTGGCAACCATATTGAGCAAGCAGAAAGGAAAACAAATTAATTAATTAAAGGATAGAAAAACAAAAACAGAAGTCCTCTGATGCTCTTTGCCCCTTTCTGTGTTGAATGGACATTGCATTTCATTTTTCTTTTTGGAATGCTAAAAACATTCATAATCTGATCTTAATTACTGTTAAAATTTAAAAATTTATAAGAATATCACTGCTAAAATATTTGCAGAGCAATTACAAGCACTTATGTCATCATTTGGCATAAAAGTTTAGAAGTTTAGAAGTACTTACGGGTTATAAGTACTTTTTGGAGAAACTCTTGTCAAGTGCTTTTCCATAAAGCAATTTGATTTCTTATGAAAATTTCAAGCAATATATTGCATGCAGTGCTTTGGAAACAAACCATGTATAAAAACATTTCTTATTTATTATAGATGACGACATATATACAGAGGGAAGTTAGAAATTAATAATTAGAAAGACAACAAAAAAACTGAAAAAAAAAAACCTATTAGTAACTGACTTCTACCACCGACAACTACCCAACTACAACATTAAGTCCAGCAAAGGTGTCTTCTTTTATTAAACAAAAAGAAGGAGAAAAAATAAAAATAAAAACCTTCGATTCTTCTTTGCTTTACCCAGAAAGGCTTTTTAGTCATGTTGTGGTCCAAACCTAAATATTGTAAGAAAGCTCCTCCCGATACAAAAAGAAGCCTTTGTTGTTTTGCTCAATCTATCAAAGCTCAAAAGCCATAGTACTGAAACTGAGTTGCTCCAAAATTGTTCATAAACTCTCCTCCTCCTCCTCCTCCTCCTCCTCTCACTGTTCCATTCTCTTCTTCTTCCACATTGAACCCTTCCACCTACCCCAAAAAGAAAAAAGCACATCAAATTTCGGGTCACGATAATATTCTACTGTCGAACTTACGACGAACATGTAAGATTGTGAATCTAAATCGCACATTGAAATAAAAATAACATAGTCAATTATCTAAGAACATTACCCCTTATGCACATGCAACCACATGTACTATTCCATTCTGTGAAGGTTAAAAATAACAAAAATTGAAATGTGGAAAAACATATTTACCCAGAGTTCATCTTCGTCTTCTTCTCTGTTACTTGAACATGCAGCCTTCAGAACCTCACCAGTTTCGTCGTTGCGTGCAAATCTGCCACGTATGCGGGGTCGGTTGTCCGCTAGTGTTTTTCGACATGCATACTTTTTTTGGGTGCACAGAAGAAACAAACCAGCCACATTCAGATTCAGTTCAGAGACAAGAATTTAATTAACATGCATAAATTAATGTTGTTTCTAGATTATGAAGATGGGTTTGTGTAATTATGTTTGGTTACATAGAATCAACTAATTAAATTTTTAAAAAAGTTTATGATTTACCTTAATGGTCTTGTTGAAGTTTCTCTGCGACCTCTTGGCTCTGTACTTTGAAATTCTCTCTTTCCTCTCTTCTGCGCTGTACCTCCCCATTTTGAAGTTTGCAGCAGCTTCCTCCATCACCGAGCTCTCTCTCGGATTGCGGGCTGTTCTAAAATTCTACAAAGAATTTTGTATAAAAAATAAAAAAAAGAAGAAGAGAAGGGTTTAATTACACAGAGCAAATTAAAACAGGGGATTAATTAAATTTAAATGTGAGTTTTTTTAGAGTAAACTGACTTGCAAATCTCCAGTGCTAGAAACCCTTCTCATTTGGCCAGCTAAAAAGCTGTTTTCAGGAGAGCTCAAGGCTTGGTTTTGAAAAGTTGAAGATTCCATGAGAGAATCAAAGCAAGGTTGGAAGACAAAACCAGGCTTGCCATCGAAGGAGTTGCTGCTAAAACTCCTCTGCATAAACTTTGCCACATTCTCTGCACCACTGTAGCTATGAGGACCAAAAACTTGGTTATTACTATAAGCGTTTTGGTCAAGAGCTAAATGGCATTGCTCAGTTTTGACTTCCAGAGCATCGAAAGCAGAGAAATTTGGCAACCCATTTGCCAAATTTGCGCAGTTTTGATCCAGAGGGTTCAGATGGGTTGCTTGGCAAAGGCTTAAGCTTTCCAATTGGTAACTTGGGGGAGAAGAAGAGAGGATTGTTGGAGAGCTTTGGTCGAGTGAATTATTATGATGAGACTGGTTTTCAACTGGATTTTCGTTGCTTTGGTGATCTGAGATTGCTTGGAGGATGTCAATGTCTGAGAAGGGAGAGAATGGCTCGGAGAAGAACTGGTCTGGTTCATAAGAAGCAATTTCTGAGCTTGTAGAATGGCGGAAGAAGGAGGCATCAAGAACGTAGAGATCAGAGGAAGACATTGGAGCCCAATTCTATGGTTGAATTGAACTCCCAGAAAAAAATGAAACTGATGGAAGAAAGTTAGGAAGTTATGAACCGAGAGGAAATCTGGGGAAGTTGCAAGAAGAAAGTGTTTGCTTTGATTTTTGTGTGTTTTGGTTTTGAAACGGCCAAGCTCTACTGACACAAATTGAGCTGGTAGATTTTTTAAAAGGCTTTTTGGGGGTTACTGAGGAGCAACAAGACAAGGAAAAGCCATTTCTCGTCTCTCTCTCTCTCTCTTTCTGTCCCTCAAAACGAGAGTTTCAAACAACACAGGAAGAGACCAGTCCACTTCTCTGCCATGCTATAAAAAGGACCGCACTTTGCACATTTGCCCTCCTTGTTTATCATATTTAGAGAAGTTCTCCAAGGCTTTTTTCTTTTTATCAATTATCCCAACCCTTCCCTTTTTCTTTTGTTGGCATAATTTTATCTTTGCAAGTAGTAGATTTCTTTATTTGTTTTTAAAGAAGTCAAATTGATTAGGACATATTGAAACATAAATCAACTTTAAATGTACGGAAGATTGTTGTTGGTATTCGAGTTAACTAGTTGACCTGGATAAAAACAAACTAATCGTGAGATATCAACGGGCAAAAGTGATATTGAATCATAAAAAAAATACGAGAAATATCGATATCAATAAGAAAAGGCGAACAACATCAGTAAAATCATGAGATAATGACTAACTTATTACCAACAAAATCGAGAAGCACGTTAGCTATACAACACAATTGACGATGATTAGTTTTCTAGAAGAATGAGAACATTCTCATGATTGCGCGTTATTAAATGTTGTCAAAAAAACGTCTCAAGAGTGAAGTATATCTCATTAATCATAGAATGCGGTGTTCTCCCACTGTAACAACGACAAAATTGACAGACAAGATGCTTATATAAGGGTAAAAGACAAATTGTTGTATGTTGTGTAATCTTCTCACTTCTAAACATTGTAAGCATTTTAGATTTAACTTAAGAATACGAAGATCTTTGAGGTTTGCTACCCAACTTTTGTGGTTGGGGGACCTATTAACCTGAGGTTAATGGGCGTGTTTTGTGCGAGTTCACCCACTAAGGTCAAAGGTGAACATCTCACACCATGCCTCACTCAAGAAGGTTTCAATCAAGCAACCAATCACTTTAATGCCCTACTTAGTTATAAGCCCACACTACTAGGCTCAACAGAATACAAAGATCTTTGATGATAAACACAACACTAAAGTTACTTCGAAAAAACACTTTTCTTGAGTTTTTTATTTTTGTATTTTCATTTGAGATAAATAGAGTTGGTCAGTTAATATATCAAATGTTAAATCCGTGGAACTTGACGGATTAGACATTTATATAAAGGCAAAAGATAAACTCCTACATTTGTGAAACTTCCTAACTTCTAAATACTGTCAGAATATCATAAGATTTTAACTTAAGCACACAAAGTTCTTTAATTATAAACACCACACTAGTGTTACTTTCATAACATTCTTCCTTATTTCTTGCACTTGAGGTAGATAGAGTTGATGAGTTTCCTCTCTCAACTCATTTACAAACTGACTAAAAATTGGATTGTCTTCAAATGAGAGTACTCTTGCAATTACTCTCTCATTTTATTGGCTAATTATGGCAAAAGATAGAGAGTGATTAATTTAAATGTGACCAATATGGAACGTTAGTTAGATTGACCCAGATTTTTGGTATGCTCCAAAGTGGTTTTGAGTTTAAGTTCTCGTGATCATGGTACCTGTGTGTGAGTTCCCCTACCCCTTTCTAACTTTGGCAAAAACAAAAATGTGAACTATAATTAGGGATGACAACGGGACGAGATGGAGATGGATTATATATTCTCACAAAATAAACTGGACCTCATCAATTAATAATATGACCACTTACATACATGGGTTGATGAAGGGACACAAAGCAAAGCCCAACTCTCAAATACGGGCCCATGCTCAAATTTCCAGAAAAGCAACTTCTAGAGTAATTCTTCCACCCACAAAACTAATCAGCCCCACCCAAATTGACACATAATATGCAAAGATTTAGGACACACATGGATATTCCAGCCGGACCCGTAAGAAAAGGCGTTGACAGCCTGGCATTAGACCAATCAAAATAAGTTAATTGAACTTAATTTATATAATTCCGTGTTCATCGGCTTCATCGGAAATGGTTAACCGCGTAATACTTAATTACGTGGAAATTACGTGGAAATTCCTTTTCGTTTTTTAAAATTTTTCGTATCTTCTTTTTCTATTCGACGCAGAGTATTTTCTTTGGCTTATTACTTTTCCTTTCTCCCTTATACTCATTGATTTAATAAATAAATAATAAAAGTCTGCCGAAGACTTTGATTTTTCATTTCTTCCGTTGGCTCTTTCTTCGTCAGATCATCCCTTCTCCTCCTCCTTATTATAATTAGCAGAGCCGGCGGCCTCGCCAAAGTCGCTGCTCTTTCTCTTCTTCTTCGTCTCCTTCAATTTCTCTGTGAGTTGTGTACGGAACAGCAACAGCAGCAGCCATGCCGTCGCAGGAGTACATGGACAAGATGCAGGGGCGCCAGAACTATCGAAATCTCTGGCACTCTGACCTCGTCAGCACCATTCAGGCTGACACTCCCTGTACTCTCTCTCTCTCTCTCTCTCTCTCTCTCTATACATTTGATTGGTTCAGTATCTGATCTGCTGTGAATGTTTGTTGCAGATTGCTGCTTTGCGGTTTTTTGGTGAGTGCTTCTCGATCTGCTTTGCTTGCTTCTTTACCGTTGCTAGATCTGATTTCGTTATCAATTTCACTGTTTCACTTCCTATTCTGTTTTTCGTCATTCTCGTTGCCTTCGTTGACTTGCTCTTGCACACTTTGACTTCAAGTTATTTATTTATTTATTTATAAATTTATTCTTCAATTAAAGTTGGAAATTGAGTAATTCGTTCTGAATGACAAATGCTTGTTCCTCTGCACAATGTATCACTGCATGCTTGCTTTGAATTGCTTCGTGTTCTAAGTTTTACTGGATTTTTCCTTGTAATTTGAAAGCTATGCATCTTGTATTATTTCCTTAGGTCTTTTTATAGATAAAATTCATTTACTTATCAAAATGGAAAAAGAATAGAACAGAACCATCAGTGTATTCTATGGTGGCAGGATAGATGAAATTTTCCCAGCCACATCCTAAATTTTCACTACCATGGGACTAGTATAATATATGGTGTGGTTTGAATTCTTCTGCAAGGACAACTAATTTGTATAGATCTGCATTGGATGGAAACTAAAGAACACAGAGTAGAACAAGTAGCAACCTCAATGCACTAATTTTCTGTCATATGAAAAAGAGATACTATTTAATACTTTTGGTATATGGTTAATGCTATATAGACTTTAAATTAATTTTGATGTGTGTTGCCATGCCTTTATAGTTATGCATTGTCTTGTGATCACCTTTTGTCTTGAGAGCCAACTCCTAGACTTCTCCAATTTTCCATTTGGGGTTTTAACTTGGAATCGGGTCTTTGATTTCTCACCATATATCAAAAAAACTATTCAATCATGCACTGAAATTTTGCCGCCCAGTATGGTGCTTCTAATTTATTTTTGTTTCCCTTTAGTGCGCCATGTGCATCATACTTGCTCCGCAAACGGGCCCTGTATAATGACATGTCAAGGTAATTTATAATTTGAATTTCCTCGACTCTAAATCTAAAATTAGCTATGTCGCCCTTTCTTTGATAATTGTGCTTTTGCTCTCCATAGATATGTATGCTGTGCTGGTTATATGCCCTGTAGCGGTAGGTGCGGGGAAAGTAAATGCCCTGAATTCTGCCTGGCGACTGAGGTATAAGATTTAATTTTATGACACTTTTTTGTTTAGTATGCGCCTTAGTCAAATCCTTGGTGTAATATATATGTCTTACATATCATAAATTTTTTCCTTCTTACTAGTTGACTTTACGATGTTCTTAGGTGTTGCTTAGGTTCTTTCCTTTGATATAGAGAAGACACATTGATAGCTATTCATCTAACAATTATGGATGAGTTAAGTATTTCGCCCTAAGTCCTGTGCATATGGACATGATTAGATTTTCATTTGGATGGATCACATCCAGTGAAAAATACAGAAAGTTCAGCTCTGTGGGATAACACTAGGTGGGGTTTTCCTATGATTAAGGCGGGATTTCAGATGGCAGAAATATTAGGAATTAGAACATTTATAGGGGAAAACAGAAGAAGTATGGAAGAATATATCAAAGTAATTAAGCCTTCAATTGTTCACAACACAATGTGATGTTTTAATTCCTCCAAAATCTATGTTTTACAAGCGATACCTTCTTCATAAACTTTCAATAGAACCCCTACTGACTCATTGATGTAGGGCAGCGGCTATAAGCTGCTGTCCAGCGACCCAAACATACCCAAAATACAGAGAATAGAAGGATAAAGCAGTAGAATCGAAGTTGGAACGAAGATAATTGAGTTCTAGGGCAAAATCCCAATAGAAACTCTATAGACTAAAGTCTGAAATTATATTCATCAACAAAAACTAAATACAAGAGTCTCTTAATAGCCTATTTATACTAGAATATAGAAAACCTAATTGACATAGGAAATTAAAAACCTAAACAGGAAATTAAACCAAATCCTAGTAAGAATAGGAAACAAATAATAAAATAACCTATTAATTTAATATAACTAAAACTTAGCCTTATTGGCTGATGCCCACTTAGATTAGTATAGTCTATTAGTTGCTCCTGCATCACTCATAGAAATGGTAGACAACTCATTGCATTGTAGAAAAGTACAAGAAGACTCTTAAACAATTCAAAAAGTATTTAACCCAAATATTGGCTCTTAATAACTCTTGCCACTGTTAGACTAACTCTGAAATGACATCTAAAAATATACTGAATCTTAAAATATATTTAGTAATTACATAAATGGATTGGCTTTTTGTATCTTGGTCTACCTTGGAAAGCTCTTTGGACTGGGAATCTCTTGACTGAATTGGGCCAAAAGGGTTTCTCTTCTTGGGCTTATAGAGAGGATTTTTATTTTTCTAAGGAAGCTGGTATTACTGCATCACCTGATAGAGCCTCTAGATGCTTCTGTTTTGGCTAATTATAAGCTCCTGGGAGGCATAGGGATTGCAATACTACCTTTACACTATAGTTTCGTTAAGCATTGAGGATAGAAATTTAGTGCAGAGAGCAGAAACATAACAAGGTGGGAAGGGGATCTTTTGTTTCTAAACTCATAACCAGAATCGGGTGCATTTATTCAATGAGAACAAACCAATCCATATGTTGTCTGATTGCCATTGATCACGAATCATGACTTTGTCAAATTTGGATCTATCAATGTGTAATTTATGCCCAATTAAGTGCGCCTTTTAGTTCATGGAGTTTCACATTAGAAATTCAAATTATTATCAATTATTTCGAAAGAGTATAATGAGTGTCAAAATTGTTTTGCTGGTTTCTTGCTTGTTTGTTCCTGTTTTGGCTGTGTTTTTTCCCTGCTGTTTGTTTCTGGGCTCTGTGCTTGTTTCTTGTTTCTGTTGGTGGATTTCTTGTCCACTCTTTTGTTTGCCTTTCCCTTTTTTCTATAAAGTTTCTATTCAAACAAAAAAAAAATTAAGAGACTGCAAGTAGAGAGAGTCTTGTTGTTTATTCTTTCTTTCTTTGGGGTATGCAAACAACCTTTCTTAGTCAGTTGTATACTTGTCATTGTCAGAATTTGATTACTCATAGTTGGAGCTGCAGAGAGCTTCTCTTCCCATAGTTTCTAATTTGCCTACTATGCTTGATGTTCCAGGTTTTCCTGTGCTTTGGGAATTCAGTGGCCTCAACCCGCTTTTTGTTGCAAGATGAATTTAATATACAGACAACGCAATGTGATAATTGCATTATTGTAATCTCTCTCTCTCTCTCTCTCTCTCACACACACACACACACACACACACACACACACACATATTCAACACAGAGTATCTCTGTTTGGAAATCTTTATAGCAGAGCTCCATTGCACTTCTGATTTAAAGTAACCGTGTTATTCGGCTGATAGCCATATTTGCCCTTGTTAACAGGGTTTCATGTTCTGCCTACAACAAATTGCGTGCATTTTTTCCATTGTTGCAATGATTGTTGGGAGTGAAGAAATCTCAGAGGCATCTCAGTTACTGAACTGTTTGGCTGACCTGGTGTATTGCACGTAAGTTCTTTTCTTTTTCCCATTAAACATTCTCAGCGAACGTTGATCGGAAGTTACTGATTTTTCATTTTTATTTTTCTGTAGGGTCTGTGCATGTATGCAGGTAAGCAAGTGGCTTTTTCTTTTTCTTCTTATACTTCACATTTTTAACACTCCCAAATCTTAAGCTAGAACACAACTTAGATGAACTTCATTGTCAGCTGACTTCTGACTTGGGATATGCAGACCCAACACAAGATCGAAATGGACAAACGTGACGGTAAGTTTGGGCCACAACCTATGGCAGTGCCTCAATTCCAGCACATGTCTCGCATTGATCAGCAAGTTCCTCCCTCAGTTGGGTATCCACCTCAACCGGCATATCCGCCTCAGCCAGCGTATCCGCCTCAGCCGGCGTACGGGCAACCTTATGGCTATCCACCTCCCCAGCAGGCTCAAGGCTATCCACCAGCTGGTTATCCTCCAAGTGGCTATCCACATTCAGGCCATTAAATCTAGGTGATTTTTGGGTTTGAATCACCATCTATGGTGCCCTTTGTATTCAATTATCAATTATTGTCACCGTGAAGTTCCAACTTGTGCATCAACCGTGGCTCTTCTTGGAGTTTACTTGCAAGATGGTTGACTGATACAGTTACTCTCTTTTTTTTTTCGGTGCTTTGCCTTTTCACCTTCTTAAACTTGAACTGCCAGAACCTTAATACAAACGTGAGCTTCTTGTCCATCTTGAACATTTTTCTCTTTCGCTTTATGGTTGTTTGTGTGGACTTGGGCTAGTATATGAAAAATATCATTTCAGTTTATTAAACGTGAGCATAGTTGAACTTGGTATTGGAGTTGTTGGATTGCTGGACACCCAATGTATTATACTTTTTCTCATGCTTGTAGGAGAATTTCTCCTTTTAAGTTATTTAAAAGTATTAATATAAAAAATTGTTTCCTCAGCCATTGTCTTATCTTTTTGGGGTTTTCGTTTTCGTTTTCGTTTTTCTTTTTATCTTCACGGAATATCAAGATATGCAGTGCAAGCTAACAAACGAAAAAGTTAGATGAAGTGTTGTTTTATCAACTCGCAATTTAAATACATATTTGGAGTAGATCGACTGTATTGCACATCAAAGTAATGCGTGGACTCTGTTGGGTTTATTGGACGAATGAAAATAGATGAACCAGTCAGCTCTCTCAGTTTTGGTTGTAAAGTCATTTCAATGGTTAATCAAGTGCATAATATAAAATACTGAAAGCTTTGGGAATTTGAGATCAATACTTCATCAAACAGTAAGCTAACGTGTTTAATACCTAGCCTAATTTTCCAACAATTTAATATGTTTTTATTTCTAATTATAGCGGACGAGATCGAACTCTTGACCTAATTTAATTCTAATGTTTTTTTTTCTTTCCACCCACCCTCATCACTTAGAATTATTGTGAAGACCAACAGAGCCCACGGCTAAGTCCGAACCGACTCTAATGAATTGTGAACCACATGTAAGACTATGTATATCCATATTTATGACATATATCAAGTCATATATCAATTCTATAGTACTATGTATATTTATACTCATGACTTGTATCGAGTCACACAAACCCCACATGCCTAACCTCAATAATGAAACAAACCACAAATTCAACTAACCCACCAACCCATATAAATCTTGTACCTTCACGATGAGGTAAGGTAACACACTCAAATCTCTGTGATTAACCCAACTAATTTTAGTACTAAGCATGTTTGATGGATCTACCCAACCCAACCATCCATTTCTATCCTTTTAGCTCTTGCATTACGTTTAATCTTAATCTCTGAACTACCCTTGACGTTGTGGCATCGTGACCCTTTGCTTCTCTTTGTCTCAACCATAGCCCCAAAATTTCCTTTGGACCAAAATTATATTAGTATCTAAATTAATGGGAGATTCTCCGATCAATATTTAAGTTAAGGATTGGTTACGTATTTTTAATTTCGTTTGTTAGATTGTATCTAAAAGACTACCAACACATTTAATGAATGAAATCCAACAACTAATATTAAAAGTATGTAACCAATTCTGGACATAAAATATTTATTATTCCTAAATTAATAGTCTTGGCGGGCCCACGAACATGTTTGATTATATTCACTTTTTGACTGTTTTCATATATTTCAAATTTTTGCGTGTTGATTTCGTTTTCAAGTTGTCAACTTATCAAACTAATTTTCGTGTGGGCTTTCTCTTTTCCCACCAAATTAAAAAAGAAAAGGAAATACCATGTATATGCTTGTCGTTTGTAACTTGAAACAGACGCTTATGTATTCTATACGCAAATGGTGTATATGATTGAACCATTTTGTACGGATTCGATGAAGGTGAAAAACATGTCAAACTAATTCAAGCCGTGAGCTTTTACTATTATTATACTATTAAAGTTGGAGTAATGATGGAGACATCAAAACGAAATTCGAAATTTAAATCCTAATTCCTAAATGATGTGACAATGTTTTATTTTTAAAGTTCTAAGTTGGTGATTAAAATTTGAGAAAAATTTGAAAATTGTTATGTAATATTTTAAAATAATTTCTTGCACACTATTAGAGGAACACAAATAATTTTATTATAAAGGAGTTTTCGAAGATCAGAAGGGCGACTTACTGTAACATATCTTGTACTATATAATAACATTATTGTCTGGACCCTCAAAGAGGCAACAACCAAAAATTTTGATGACTCTAGTATTACTCATATGCATAATTTTTATTATTTTAAATAATTATGAGATTTTGGAATGTTCCTTTAGTTCTAGAATAAGGTATTTGAGCTAACAAGGTTTAATCCAATAAAAAATGACCTTGACTTGCAGACCAGAAGTCATAGGTTCGAAACCTCATTGCATCATAGTTGTGTATGTGTGAGAAATCTCTCTTTTTTATAGTTTAGACTATTGCATATACTCAAAAAAAGAAAGAAAAAAAACGCATTTGAAAATTGGAGCATGTTTTTCCTCAACAGTTTTTTTTTGTTGGAGCAGATGCTCTATAAAATGGAAGCACTCTACAAGAGTACAAAAGAAAAGAAAGAAAGAAAAAGAAGAATCTTGGACACCTCCTCTTCAAATTACTGGCATGGAATATCAACAATAACCCTAAACACAAAAGAAAATTAGAAAAATAAAGATATGTAAATTGAAAAATTAGAAAAATAAATATATAAAAATCGTAAAATTAGAAAAATAAAGATATGCAAATTGAAGAAAGTGATGTTGCAATTAAGAATTGTAATTACTTGTGGGGTTCAGCCAAAGAAAAAAGAAAGCGGAAGCCTAACCCGGTCTTCGAAAAAATGTACAAAAATTAGATATATCTAGAAGCATTAGGTATTTCTTATTAAAAAGAAAACATAAGGAGTCTGTATCATCAGTTTAAGAATCCCTTGTTGTTTGAAAATCATGCACAAGCGGTGGCTTTTCTCCATGCTACAAAGTCTTTCAACTCAATACTTTCATAAATCGCTCCCATAAAATCAACTGTCAAATCTTCAATCATCTAATCATTTAACGTCAAATTTGTGTATGGTTGTCAGCCAAATAATAGCTCATAATAGAATGCGGGGAATGCTAGCAACCTTCTCTCTAACCTTCTCCTTTGGACCTTCTCCATTTTACTCATGACATGTGTCACTTTCCATACACTTAAAATAATGTTATAAATGCATCACACAAGCTAAATTTTGTTTTCCAAGTTTACCCTTATTAAATATAATGATTTTTTTTTTTTACAACTTTCTTACCACCTTATTAAAAATAAATAAATAAAAGAAAAAAACATCAGTTTATTTTTTTGAAAAAAAAAGTGTTTTCTTTTTTTTAGTGAGAACTTTTTTTTAATTACAAAAGAAGTTCATGCTATGCTAGGTCAACAATTTATTAGTACAATCTATATTCTTTGGAAGAACGAAAAGCATATTTTTTAAATATAAAAAAACCCACGTTTTTCTTATTTAGTTTTTTAATATGGTGGAAAGAAAGTTATGCAAGGACTGAAGGTTTTATTAGCAACATATGTATTCTATGAAAAAACAAAAATCAAAGAGTTTTTATTATTATATTAAAACCTTTTTTTTTTTCTTATTTAATTTTTTAATAAGGTGGAAAGAAAGTTGTTAAGATATTAGCTTGTTGTAAAAAAGAAAACAACACATTCAATAAGGGTTAATTTGGAAAAGAAAAATTAGCTTGTGTGATGCATTGATGACATTGTTTTAAGTGTAAGGAAAATGACACATGTCAAGAGGAAAATAGAGAAGATCCAAAAGAGAAGGTTAGAGAGAAGGTTGCTAGCATTCCTCATAGAGTGCATACATGAGTTAGACCAGTTGGCCAGGACAGTGAGTTCGTCCTTCTTATACCCAAGTTCGAAACATTGTCTATGTAAATTAAATTAATTTAATAATACGGATCAAATGAAACCTAATTCATTCATGCCGGCACAATTTGTGCAAGGTTATGAAAACCATTTTATAAATTGATATACAAAAAAGAGAGAAGATTCCCGGGAAACAAAAAGAAAAAGAAAAATGATTCCCAGAAATCTGGAAAGATAAAACCTTGAGGGCTGAAACTGATGATGATATCACATGAATATTAAAACAAAAATTCTCCATGTTTTTCGTATATAGTGACAAGTGTAGTTCAAATCCACCCACATCTAAAGCTGCAAGATTTCAAGTTGGCACAGAGAGAGAGAGAGAGAGAGAGAGAGAGAGAGATAGAGATCCCATTTGATTTCAAGTCCATTTGAAAAGAAAACATCCAAACCCCAAACTAACCAAATCAATTAAAATAACCCATCACCAAAATCATATTTTAACCTTTTAGAATCTTAGTCACAACTGTAAAAGTTAAAAAATAAATAAATAAATAAACTGTACAAAACTATCTCATGGCATTTTTACTCAATCCTCATTTCATTTCCCATTTTTCTTTATCCAACAATTTCCTATATTTACACAGTATTACATGAACTTCGTGGTAAAAAAAAATTTACCACGAACATTAGAATTCGACTCAACTCAATTTCGAAATGGAATTGTGGTTGTAGATGTGACTGGAGTTTGATTCTCGTTCTTCTCTCGGGTTTTTAGTGCTACAAATCTAAACCATTTTCAGTGTAGGGATAAAAATGGTCGTAAAAATCGGGGATCCCAGAAGCCGCCCAAAGCCTCTCATTGAAATCGCCCTGCATATCGTCCGATATGAACGGCGTACGGCAAAGCGGGCACGTCTTCTGGTCGTAACCGACCCACCGGTCCACGCACCCTTTGTGGAAGATGTGCCGACAGTTCGTGAGGCGTCGTATCTCGTCCTCGCGCTCGAACTCGTACAGGCACACGGCGCACGACTCGGGCGGGTCGACCAGGTCCGAGAACTTGACGACGGGCAGGATTTCGCGGATCAGAAGGGCCGACGCCGAGTGGAACTCGGGGAATGGGATGGGCGGCTGGGCCCAGGCATTGTCGGGTTCGATGAAATCTTGGAGACCCAGTAAGGAGAAGGATGTGGATATGAGTTTTCGGATGAGACCCAGAAGAGAGAGAGTGTGGATGAAGAGCTTTGGGAGGAAGAGCTCTGTGTATCCCACCACCGGAAAACCCATTAAAGCTTTGAGCTTTGAGCTCTTGGAGCTTCTTATGGACTGTGCTTTGCTTAATTCTCTGTGTTTTGTGGAGATTTTAGAGAGAGAAAGAGGGGTAGGGAGAGAGAGACAGAGGGTGTGGAGTGAGGAAGAGGAAGGGTTATATAGAAGCCATGGATGAGGAGGATTGAGAGTTGTGGTTGAATGACATTAATGGCCTCCAAGTTTGTGGAGAATTACAGAGCCAAATCGTATTCACATTTATTTTTTGTACATATAGAAGAGGTTAAAATAGCTTTTGCCTCTCCTTAATTAATTAATCATATTCATTACTAGGAAAAACAAGATTACAGTTGTTTACACGAGAAGATTCAAGAATAGACCCTGGTCTTTTTAATTTGATTAAATTAAAATATAATTAAATTGGGTTTAACAAATCAACACAAGAAGGACTTGTTAGGTTAATAAATTGTAAATTGTAATTTAAGAGACAAGTAGCTTCACTTGTCAAAAGATTTAACGCACACTCCACGTCTTGTGTTCGAATCTGGTTGTTGAACCTTTGATAATCATAATGTTTGGTATAACCACATTTATGGGAGCCATTTTGTTTGAAAGTGCTAGAACTCTCCTCCTCCATTTTGTTTAGTTTTTCCTCTCTCCCAAAATAATGGGAGCCAACAACTACTTTTAGCCTTATTAGGAATTAATTTTCTAATTAAGTGAATTAGTCGAAGAAAAATCTGCATAGATAACTCCTGGACTATGAAAACGTGCCCTTTGAATACAAGGAACAATGATCACAAAAAATCCTGCGATTTGAATGGGGCATGTCCATGAAACATTTGTCGTGGCCCCTGACTGATAAAAGAGATGTGAGAATATTATCAGAAACAAACAATTTATGTTGATGGGTTTCTTGACGGCAAAGTTTCAGAGTCATCGATAGGGTTCATAGTTTGGAAATGGATTTATCAAAGCGGCACTCACTTAAACTAGATTTATGCCAAAGATTATGTCCCCTTGAAAATGAAGTTAGTGGATATAGTTTAGCCAAATGTTATTGCTTAATTTTAAGTTCTAGTAAAGCTATAACGTGGTAACGGCTGAAACCTTTAACATGGTTTGATCGTTTTGGTGAGGTATCTTGGAGTGAAAAAAATACGGCAATATGATTAGTTCATCCATTTCTGTACCGACATGTTATCAATACACTCCAACTTTGTTAAAATACCGAGCATCATAAGCATACAATAGTTTTGGTGCTGAAATGTTATAGACTTGAAGTGGGGCTAATGCTAATAGTTGCATCCCTTAATTTAGAAGTCCCCTCAGAACAGGTTAGACATCAACAAATCAAATGAATAAGGGGAATACATAAGAGCTGGTAAGTGTGATGAGTCTCATGACTGGCTATTGGTGATCATATTTGGTGCTTTGACAAATCACGGTGTCATTGTCCCATCTTAAATGGGATGGCAAATGGGGGCACCACCAATACATCAACTGACCTTATGCCTTTGATTTTAGACAGACCTTGAGGTATCCATCACTTTCTTTTCTCTCTTCACGCCCACACACATAAATGCATGACAATAAATACATCGTAACACAGTTGTATAATTTTCTGCGAATTCAAACGTTCTAAATTCATTATCTGACACGTACATGAATTCGATTTGTCAACTCAAATGTCCTATTCACACCATATATGCTAGATATCTAACCACTTTTTCACAAAGGACCCACTAGTGTAGTGATTTGGAGCAATTGCTCCTCAAAAAATATCATGGATTTGAGTCCTAACATTCGTGTAGTGTGTGTGAGTTTAGTAAATTATCGACGCTTTCAATAGGAAATGTATTTAAAAGCTTTGTACCCTAAGAAAAGGGAGGTTGAAAAATGGTTTTTGGTAACCAAAACTTTCCCTGCCATAATTCTAGTGGCTCCTTGATTACATGTCAGTCAGAACGATAACAGTAACAATTGCTTGGAAGGGGCCAATCATTTATAAAGTGATGAAAATCAAAAAATTCTTCTTTCATGTGAGAGAGAGAGAGAGGACAAAGGATCTGACAAAGGTGGTGGTCTTGGGGGTGGGTGGGGAGAGGAGAGGCCTGCAGGCCAACCATCCAAGCAGGATGGGCTGGAATCTGGATGATGCAGAGAAAAGAAAAGGGAGGCGTGGCAACATTTGAGCCCAAGTGGGTGGGGGTGCACCCAGCTCCTATTTCTCCAAAACTCCCTCTGACTTGTGTCCTATGCATCCAAGACATCTCTGGCCCAACAGACACATTCAAACACAGTCACCATAAAACTCCATATGCCCCCCCATATTCATATAATATATTTATATATAGAAAGAGAGATAGAGAGAGGATTAAGCCTGGTAGGGGCCAACTCACCTCACCCACCCCGACACCAAGTCACCACCTTTGCTCCCTTCTCTTGTCTCATTCACTGTCTTTGTATCCGAACATGCCCTTCACCCTTGACCTATTGCTTACCATCTGTCTATTATGATACTCAAATAATGGGCTTGTTGCTTGTGATATTTGTGCTTCTCATATTCCGTGTACATCCATCTATCTCATTCATGTGATCCATGAAATGGATCTGATTTTCTTTACATAATTATTCGAATCTAGAACGTATGAGTTTAATGCGTTGGATGCTTGTCATTTTATCAGTGAACCACGTATGCAGATTCCATTTTTGAGTATCTTAGTGCTAGAATGCCGTCGTCGATTTAATTACTTCCTGTGACTATACACTCATTGACTATGTATATGGTTTGCAACTTCATGATGGAGATTACTTTTGAAAAAAAAAATTCAAGCCAAGTATTGAAATCATGAATTTGTTGATATTTTGCAACCTCGTTTGGTAATGCTTTACTTTTCATGCACGTTTCAACTTTTAACCCTAAGCCATAGTTCTAAAAGTTCAAGCTGTTAAAGTTTGATGAAGAAAAACAATCCCAGCTTCATTAGCTAGGGAGAGAGAAAGGTCCCAATTCAATTGAGGCACAAGAGTAGACTAGTAGTAGGCAATTTGGTGAGCTCACTGGCATTCATTTGGCCCTATTAGGAGCAGATTAACATGCAGGTAGGCCAGCTAAATCCAACCATGATCACCTTAATTTAACTCTAAGCATCTTGTACTTTCAAGCAAGAGTGTACCTTTTTTGCACATTATTTAATTTAATCAATCAGGGATCATGTTTAAAAAAACATGATTTGTACGGGGTTAGTGCCAAATCTTGCCCTATAGCATATATAAAAAAACTATGATCATCTCGGCAGAAATTGCCTGCCACAAGGGCTAACTAAGCATCACAGACTTGTCTACTGGCAGGTTATAAGATCGAATTTCATCCAACCTTGCCTGTCAGAAAATGTCTTGAGATTCATAACACAATGTCATGAAAAATAACAAAAAAAACTTATATTTAATGGGACAATTAGGACCAACTTGCAAAACGGTCTTCTGGGGTCAAGCTCACTTTGACATGTGAGTGCATGATGATTATTGAAAATGACTAATTAATCTTAATTATTGTTTTTTTAATTCTGTTTTTTCACCCCCTTCCAGCTAGGTTTGATTTGAACCTACTTGGCCTGCACTTGATTTGGTTAATTATAAAAGACAGAGGATGAGCTAGATGAGCTTGCTAGGGCACAGCTGCTTGCTCACAAGCTGCATATGGATTCCTTTAGACAAGTGCCTGTGCCATGTTGATTTGCTTTTAGCAGAGATTGCTCGCAGCTTTACTGTATACCCACGTTTTGCTTGTGGAACAAACAAACCTCTAAAATAATTTTGGTGGAATTTCTTGGGGAAGGGCCCCTATTTATAAGCCTATAACCAATCAAACATATGGCAATATATAATGTGTTACATTGTCTTCAGTTGCCGTTATTAGTGAGGTCTAATAGTAGTCCTTCTTTGTGCCTAACCTATCTTTTTTTTTTAATGCTAAATGCTCTCACTTTCGGTTTATCATCTTTCTTTTCTCACTTAGTGTTGCTTTGATAAAATGTTGCGACTTTTGTTTATAAATTTTATTCCAATGAATGATTTGTTTGGGATGATAAAAAAAAATTGGGTATGAGCATATGTAATTTAGCTATTGCTAGAGTAATGATATTTACGCTCCCGATTTATCATCCGACACTTTTTCTATAAATTTATAGTACGAAAATACATGATGATCAAAATGGGTTCATCAGTTCAAACTGAATCTCTCTTTCTGCTGGCTAATGGAAAAACCACTTTCTCTTGAGCTAAGTGCTAATCTTTTCGGCCTAGCTAATTAGCTAGAGCTAGTTACTACAGTATGATGTTAAAAAAAAAGGGTTAGGTTTCTAGGGCTTAGGTTGTTGGGTGGGAGAAGCACTTGGAGAAAGAAGATAAAAAGAATTAAGACCCCAAGGGAGATTTTTGCCAGACTCACATCTTGATGGCCGACTGTAATCAAAGATAACGATATTAGCAGAGACAGTAGTCAGAATGGTGGGTCATCTTTGGCATGTGGGCATGTCTGGTGTTTTTGTACCTAACCCTACACTCCTCCCAGAATGTTTTTTTGTACATCTAGCTATCGATCTAAGCTCTACATGTGACTCTCAAGCCATGTATAAACTCAAATATTGTGCTTTTGGATTCATATGAGTAAAACTATTCAGATTTACTTGATACGTGTGGTTAGTAAGTGATTATACGATAAACATCATTATCACATTGTATGTATATTGGATATTTTCGATTTATTGAATTCGTTGATAAATTAAATCAAACTCATCAAACGACACATACTGTGGTGGTAGTGATGTTCACTAAATGATGGTGGATTGTTTTCTTTTTGTCAATGAAAATGACGTTTTTTCTTCTCTATAAGAGTTTTCTTTTTCGAGAAACAAAACAAAAACTGTCTCAAAACTCAAACACATATTGTTCTTAATCAATAATTTTGAAAAATGTTTGGCAAAATCCTAATTTATAGTGATTGCCTTCAAACTCAGAAGCTAATTAACATTCACAAGTACTGCAGCTGATTTCTGGTACTATATATTGAATAAAGCTTTCTTGAAATGGGGTCCAAAACTTGTGTAATATTCTAGTGCTAAATGGTATTTCAACAGCTAGAAAGATAGGGTAGGGACAAAAGAAGCAAATATATATTCAACTGCTATTATATATGACGAAGGATATTACTTGCCTCCTTACCGGTTAGGAGATACTCACATGTCACACTGCGATTGGCAGGAATGTAAGAGCTCCTACTTACTTGGTAAGGAGGGAAGTATTTTCCTATAATGAATTGTTTAACTGTCATTACAGGCTTAATTAATTATAAATTACTTTCAGTCATTTTCCACTCTATATTTTGTTAAAGACTTAAAAGGTATTGCTATCAGCCTAAGCCTATCATCACAGCAAATAAATAAATAATAGAGAAAGCTATTATATTATTTAGAAATGCTTTCATAAGGCTACTAAAAAGAACTTCCAAACATGCGCTAGGCTTAATCAACATCATGACAAATAATTACAAATACAATATTTTGGTCACAATCCATTTTTGGCACCCATCATGTGACACTTTCTTTAAGGTTAATCAACATCAAGACAAAATAATTACAAAATTCAATTTATTTATATTTTTATTTGGTAATGGTGGGTCTTAGTATAATTATGTGAATTTGCAACAAATTTAAGGTCAAATCTCAGTGATAGATCATTGTCCAATTTCCATTACTGCCCTGATCCAAAAGAAAGGGACAAGGAACTACCAAACTTTAAAATTCTTGGTTTTCATTGCCGCCGGGGTCTAGTACAGTGGAAAAAGGTATTGATCTGCAGACTAATGGTCTTAGGTTCAAAGCCTAACGACATCTTAGTAGTGTGTGTGAAAAATCCTTATAACTTAGACTATCCCTTAAAAAAATAATAATAATCATTTGTTTTCATTTAGTAATACAAACCCAAAGAGCACATTCCCTAACAATTATGCTGGACCACCACCATCATATTATTCAAAAAAAATAAAAGACAAGAAAAAGAAAGTAAAACTCTAAGGAGTCTTGGGCCCAATCTAAAAATGTTTTCCTTCTTGCCTTGGCTTTGGCTTCTTTTAGGACCTCATTTCTTTTTGCCCCATCAAATAAAATTGTAGGCAAAGGTAACTATTTTGCTCTTGGGTTAGAAGATTAACAAGTCTGTAGGCCCAGCCCATTTGATGACATATATAATTATGAGTGGAGTAAACTGTAATTTATTTACTTACCAATTAACAGTAGTAAAATGTAGGTAATTCATCCCAATTTGATTGTGGGTATAAACCAGTTGTGAATGAGGGATATAAATTTTTATTACTAGAAGAAGAAAATAATTGAATTCTGAAATTTTGTTATAAATGTGTAGAGATAAGTGCTCTACCACTAAAGCTATAACCTCGTCTTACATGCAGCATAAACATCCTCTTTTCCTTTTTTTCCATGGCCGATGATCATCTTTCTTTAATACTGTGAAAAGACACACACATAATAAACAGTAGAAGTATCCAAATATTTAGCAAAGATTTTTTTAAAAAAAAGTAAGAAAGAAAAAGAAAAAGCATGGTTTAGTGATGAACTTCTAGCATCTACGGAAGAGGGAGATTGAAAATTCACTATTAAACAAATAACTATAAAGATTTTCTACAACCCTAAATCACACACACAACCTTACAAACAGAATCCAAATTACACTCAAATTCTCTCCTCCCTTTCGATTAATGATTTGAGACATTTTCCAATTGGTAAACTTGCAGGATGCACTATTTGCAGCCACTGATTTTAAGTTTGAATGAAATTACATGTAAATTAGCCCAATCCCACCACTCACAATTAGCCTTGAAGCCCACTCAGATCCAATTTTCTAGCCTAATTTCTAACTCACCACGTACCCGTCTATAATGTCTTATGATGCAGCCCACATCTTTATATGAATATCCAAAAGTTAGTGTAATATGGCACATAACTTGAGGAAGTAAGGTATTGCAATCTATCAGCATTAGGCAAGTAAAGAATGGGTTGCTCTAGGAGAGCCGTGCGTCACATCTAAGGTTTCTTTTTGCATTCAGTCGCCATCTTCTCTCGTTCAGTCGTCGTCGCTCTCTCTCTCTCTCTCCCGACCAGAAATTAATTTAGTTCGGACTCGCGTGTTCTATTTAACAAGGGTGCTATTTTGCGAACCACTTTTTAACTTTGCTATATTAGAGAGGAGCGAGTAAGAGGTTTTTTTTTTTCACAGTTGGACTGTATAATCTCATTTAAGTTAGTTTCCTCTCTTCCTAAACATGGGTTTCAAGTGTTACTTAAGCTAGTCCAATTCAATGAGGCGTAACAAACACAACCTTACATGATTATCCTTTTCATCGTATCACATGATATAAGAGATAACCACATAATTGTGTACAACCGGTGATGTGAAAATTTTCTTTCTTGAGGACATCTCTGTAACCTTGACCTTATAGAAAGGTTTTAATGGAGTACTGTTACTAAACCTTATATAAAAAATGAGAGAATCCATATAAATTAGAACCCGAGGACATCAGCCAACACATTTGGTATGATGTCTGAAAGTTGAAGATTTATAGTTGGTTTAGGCAAAAGACAAAAAGCAAAGGTCTATGCTCTCAAGTGACAAGTCTTAACACACCATAGAAAAAATACGAATGCAAAAGCTAAAAGTGAAGTCTCTTCTTATGGGGCCTTTGCCTTTGAGCCCCAACGAACATTCGACACATCCAACCAAATGCTTGACCAAAAAATAAAGAATGTAGAAAATGGTTGTCTTTATTTCTTCAATGAGAGTTAATACTAGTTGTTCAACCTCTGCCACTCCATAAAATCATGCAATTTACCAAAATGAAGGCCACCATTTTTATCCTGGTAATTTTCTCTTCTACTTTATAGTCAAAGAAGAATAGTGAGTAACCAAAATTATTAGGGTGGGCCAAGACTTTGTTTAATTCTTACCTTCTTGCTTCTGTTTTTGGTGAGAAAGTAGGGAATTTTCCAATGGTGTTTTCTATACAGCTAAAAGCAAAAAGAGAATGACAAAGAGTTTGGTTGAGCAACCCATGAGAGAGATTTTGAAGGAAATTTTATATCAATGAGAGAGAGAGAGAGAGAGAGAGAGAGAGAGAGAGAGAGAGAGAGAGAGGAAGGCACATCAGATGAAACCAGGAAATGCCATGGTATCAAGTAAAGTGAAAGCAGAGATGAACACAATGAGTTGTGGTTGGAAAAGTTCAGTATATCTTTTATAATAATCGAACAACCTTTTTGTTTTCCGTTATAATTATCAAACTTAATAAAATAAATCGATCTAACTTGTGATTTGAGCACCCCCTCCTTCACTTTCTTCCACCTGTTGATGCAAAGTTTGCAAACACTTTTGAAGTCAGATATATTATACAGCGGAACTTTCATGTCACGTAGCTTGGAAACAAATTAAAGGTATCTTGGTTCCATACCATGCTAATGGATAGTTTCTTCCACGCTAATTATCTTTCTCATTACATTTGTCACTCTCGATGTTAAGATGTGAAGTTCGTATAAATAATAGGTTATTTCTATCAATGTCGCTACTATTGAAATTCAACACAGTAAGTGCCGATGTGAGTTTTCGTTTCTCGAATATGAATGTGTAATAATAACATAGAAAATAAGAATATTGTTTCATGGACCATGAACTTTTTCAAATTGCTTGGGGAATGGCTTATGCCGACCTATAGATATGCTTAAACTTTAGGCTCCTTGTGCAGTTATAGTGGATATATTACTAGCCTCTGCTTGGTCACTCTCAATCATTTTCAGTCTTTAAAGTGCAACATCAATTTTGTGGAGAGAGAGAGGAATAATTCAATACACCAACAAAAACAATAATCTAAATTATTACAGCTTAAACAGTGCAATCCCAACAATAAGTTCCTACTTTAATGCCATTATTAATTAAATTAAAATTAAAATTACTGTGTGAACATGCCAGGCAGAAATACCCCCATTTACATATTTAATCATTTTGGGAGACTCAAAAAGAGTAAGAGGAATGACATCATGAAACCCATGTCTGAAAAATCATCACAAATCAAATCCCTTTTGTACAAATGGAAGCACCCAATGGCCCAAAGGGACCATAAACCCATAAGGAGTGCCCCAAAAACTGAAGCAGGCAAGCAGATGCCAAAACCAAGCAAATACCAAAAACAAACATCTGGCACATAGCACAATCAAACCAATCACCAATTGAAGTAACCAATGAATCACAAAAGACATTGTCACAAGATTGCTGATTCTGCATCAGCATCAGCATCTGCTGCACAAAGAAAAGAAAAGAAAAGAAACCAAAACCAAAGCCAAAGCCAAAGCCAAATACTTTGTGGGGCTAACCGGCCATTCATCCTTTGCTCTATGTGCGATGCTTCTTCTCCAAACCCCCCCCCCCCTCTCTTGCTCTTTTTTATTCTGACACTTCCAAAGCTTTTGCTCTCAGCGGAGCCATCAAGAAAAAGAAATCACAAAAACCTCAGCTTTTCATCTCTTTCTCCTCTAAGCTCTCTCTCTGTGTCAATACTGACAAACAAAGCCAGATATTTAGGACCCTCTCTCTCTCTCTCACAACTTAATGCTTTCTCAGTCTCTCATTGCTGTTTTTTTCAAGTTTTTTACTTCTGATCCATCTCGTTTACACCGCCATTTTTAATTCACTTTCTTTGTCAAAACCCAAAAGAAAACTAGAAAAAATATACCCCAAAAAAGAAAAATAAAAAAGGATAGACCCATCTCTAAACTAAAGGACAACAGCAACAACAATTTATAAGGCACATCACATTTTTTTGCGATTTTCAATATTTCATGGCAGCTGCAGCCACCACAACTACTAGTACCACTACTCATCTCAAGTCTCAAACAAACCCAACTAAACCCAAACGCCGCAGGTGCCGCCAGACCCATCTATCTTCCTCACCAGCACCTGCTACCAACCCGACCCGAAAACTCGACCCACCCACCATTGTCTCCCCAGAGAGCTCCTGGTGCTGTTTTGCCTTAAAAGACTCGAAACCCGTCTCTGTCCAGCCACGCCCGCAACAGCCCAGTAACCCGAATCACAAATCCGACCCGGTTCAGGCTTGCCCATCTGGGCCATCTCCTTCTTCTTCGCCATCCTCGTTCCGGATCCGATTCGCTCCGGGCAGTCGCTCTCCGGTCATGGACTTCAGCCCCGCGTTGACTAATGGGCACTCGGGTCAAAACGACTCGTTTAATTCCAGCTTCACCAGATTTAATAGCATGCTCACGGCCGGGTTGTTGAACCCGATGTCGCCGCCGCCGCAGCCCGATAAGACGACCCGGTCCAGCCCGACCCTTTTCGAAATGATGGCCAACGAGCCCGAAATGGCCCAACCCAAGCCCCAGATCCACCAGAATGGCGTCGGTTCGGGAAGCGGGCGCAAAACCCATGTGGGTTTGGTCCAGGATAAGCAGGCGTTGATGATGCAGAGGGTTTCTGATCTCTTGCTGGGGTCTCGGAGCCCCGGGAACCAGTTCAACGATCCGTCGAGCAGTGACATTAAGCTCACGTTGAGCGCCAAAGATGGGTTCAGCGTGTCGATGAATGTGCACCGTCAGATTCTCGTTGCGCACAGTCGGTTCTTCGCGGTGAAGCTCTCGGATAGGTGGGTCAAGCAGCAGAGAACGACGTCGTCTTCGTCGCCGTACAATGTGGAGATTGCGGATTGTGATGACGTGGAGGTTTATATCGAGGCTTTGAGGTTGATGTATTGTAAGGATCTGAGGAAGAGGTTAATGAAGGAGGATGTTCCAAAAGTGCTTGGCATTTTGAAGGTAAAGTTCTAATCTTTATTTTGTGTTTAATTTTCTATTTTTTCCTGATTAAGTAGCATATTATGTTTGATTGCTTAGAAAGTGTAGCTTGGTACATAATTAGAACAATTTTAGGTGAGTGGGTTTGTATTTGGAATGAAAATAGATCAAAAGCCAATTGTTCAATTCAACTTTCTTTGTATCTTTTTTAAACTTAAATTTGTCTTTGGATTATTTATTGCAAGCCAAAAAGGACATCCTGATTATGTGAATGATGACATTGTGGTTGTTCCGCGTGCTTTAGGTTTCGGCTGCAATTGGGTTCGATGCGGGTGTTTTATCTTGTTTGGAGTACTTAGAAGCTGCCCCATGGGCTGAGGATGAAGAGGAGAAGGTGGCATCACTGATGTTTGAGCTCCGCCTTGAAGGCGTTGGAGCTGGGGAAGTACTGAAGAGGGTCTCTGTGGAAGTTGCTCATGGAACTGAAGAGGGTAATGACAATGAAGAAGTTCTTTTAAAGCTTCTGCATGTGGTTCTTGAAGGAAAAGATGAGAAGGCAAGGCGTGAGATGAAAGGATTGGTGTCAAAGATGCTTCGTGAGAATTCATCTCATAATGATCTCCGAAAAGAGTCCTTGTACTCAGCTTGTGATGGGTGTTTGCAATTGCTTTGCCACCATTTTTCTCGGGCGGCAGAGTCAGACTTGCAAGATGTGGGGCAGATTGCAAGGCAAGCCGATAATTTGCATTGGATTTTGGATATTTTGATTGACAGACAGATTGCTGAGGATTTCTTAAAAACATGGGCATCTCAAACTGAATTATCTGAGGCACATTCCAAAGTGGCTGCAGTTTATAGGTATGAAGTTAGTAGAGTTACCGCTCGTCTCTTTGTTGGGCTTGGGAAGGGGCAGCTATTGGTTTCCAAGGATGTGAGGTTCTTGCTTTTACGTACTTGGTTGGTGCCATTTTATGATGATTTTGCATGGATGAGGAGGGCGTCAAAAGGCCTGGATAGGCACTCAATTGAGGATGGTCTAAGCAACACAATTCTTACCCTGCCTTTAGCATGGCAACAGGAAATTTTGCTGGCTTGGTTTAATCGGTTCTTGAACTCTGGCGAAGATTGCCCAAATATACAAAGAGGATTCGAAGTTTGGTGGAGGCGAGCCTTTTGGAGGCGGAATGGTGAGCAGGAAAGGTCACGGCCATTACGAATTACAACTGCAACCATTGAGAACTCTTAGAAGTTAATAGTTCCACAGTGCAGGGAAAATGGTTCCCTTGGGTTCGGGTCGCTATACTCACCTTTCTTCTTAATTGGTTATCTTTTGATCGTCTTACTTTGAAAACCATGGCTGGAACCCCCTTATGGAGTATTTGGCTTTCAGATTGGTGCATGATGTTATGGTTTGACTGAATGTACCTAGGTTTAGTTGGGAAGACGATAAGACATTGGTGCATATCGGGGCAATGTTCATATTTTTTTGGGATAAAATTCAGAAATTGCTTGTTTAGTTCGATTTGTTACTTATTTTGGTCTGCCTGGTCATCTTCTATGGGACATCATTTATATTGGGTGACATCTAAATAGTGATTCTCTCTCTCTCTCTCTCTCTCTCTCTCTCTCTGTCTGTGAAAATAATGTTATTAGCGAACTTGTCTTTGGCATATAACAGTGGACTAAACCTGTTATATGCTCTACTTTGTAATATGCTGGTTTCTATAACCATATTCTCACCATGTTAGTTCTGGACTTAGGTTTAGCTATAACTGATTGAGTGGCTCAGAAGTGGCGAAATACGGATCGATTGATGGCTTGTTTCTGGTGTGGTGGTATATGGATGGAACGAAACAAGAGGGTTTTTTTGAAATTCTAGGGGAAGCAGAGGACTTGGGGGATGGAGTCCGTTTTGGACATCCATTTGGAGTCGTGTTTCCTTTGAATTCTGGGATGTCTCATTCATGCTCATTCGTGCTGACTGGAAAATGGATTTGCAATGTTACTTTGGCTTTGAATGCACAGCTTGTCCACTGTGTTTGTATTGATATAGATTTTTCTTCTTCTTTATCTATATATATAAAGCAAAAGGCAGAGAATGGTGAAACATTCAAAATACCAGAAAATGTCCCTGGTTAATTGCAAACATTAAGAATTAAAATTATTAATTAAATGAGGATAATATGGTAAATTCACACTTTTTCATTTAAAAAAATGTAAAATTAAAAGAAAAATTAAATAATGGATCCTATTTTTATGGAACACAAACTACCCATTATCTTTTTTAATTCTAAAATAAATATATATTTTTTTATAAAAAAGCCTCTCGCAGATGCGGAAGCGCATGCGGAGAGGCTAGTATTAATAAAAACTGCGCTTCTCATAAAAAATAAAGGAAAAAAAACCTTAATTTCTATCAAGTTAAAAAACGTTTGTAAATAAAAGAAGAACAAGAAAATGGAGATGCGGGGTATCGATCCCCGTACCTCTCGCATGCTAAGCGAGCGCTCTACCATCTGAGCTACATCCCCTTCTTGAAAGATTAAGTCGATTTTAGATGCTTGTTTAACTGTTATAATAATTTCTTCTATCAAGTAAAGTTAAAATCGTTTGGTAAAGCTTAAAAAAGAACAAGAGAATGGAGATGCGGGGTATCGATCCCCGTACCTCTCGCATGCTAAGCGAGCGCTCTACCATCTGAGCTACATCCCCTTCCTGAAAGATTAAGTCGTTTTTAGATATTTGTTTAACTGTTATAATAATTTCTTCTATCAAGTAAAGTTAAAAACACGTTCGACCAACGAAAAAAAAAAAAAAAAAAAAAAACCTCAAAAAAGAACAAGAAAATGGAGATGCGGGGCATCGATCCCCGTACCTCTCGCATGCTAAGCGAGCGCTCTACCATCTGAGCTACATCCCCTTTGTGAACGTTAAAATCCTTTTTGAAATTTTAACTGTGATTACGCTGTTTCCAACTCTCAATGTTTATTACTACATAACAATTAAATAAAAAATAAAAAAACGGCTAAGGTTGCAGGAAGGGGATGTAGCTCAGATGGTAGAGCGCTCGCTTAGCATGCGAGAGGTACGGGGATCGATACCCCGCATCTCCATTTTCTTTTCTTTTTTAAGCTTTACCAACGGTTTTAGCTTTACTTTCTGACCAGCAAAACCTCTATGAATTATGTTCCATATTTGTCATGGATTTTGAGTTTGTTCTCTGGTTTAAACTTCTCTGTAAAAATAAGAAGACGAAGAAAACACTTGAATTTCTTTTTTTCCTGACTTCTGAGGTTCAATACAACATGCTACTTCAAATATTACCTACCACATACAGAGTTTCTCCTAAGCTAAATCCTAAGCAACTGCTGTTTCTTACTATATATCATCTTCACTCGCTGCTGTTGATTTTGTTTTCATGTTCATCACCGCAATCGTTGTCGAAGTGCGAGAAGAAGGAATTTAGTGTTGGGCAATCATAGTTCAGCTCCCCAGGTTTTGCATATTTTTGCCTGAATTAGAACCCACACACCAAAAAAAAAAACACCAAGGTCAGAGTACTAAACAAAAATGAGACCTCATTACAATGAAATTTTGCCTTACCATTCCTGATCACTTAACATTTCATCTGTCAATCCAAATTCCCTTAGCTCTTCTTCTGTGTGGTGCACTGACAAGCTGTACCTGCAGATATCAGAGTTTTCTATAAATGTAGCTTAACTTCTAAATCTCAATTCCAAAGAACACAGCAGCAGAGGATTTAATTAATTACCTTCCACCATAACCTCTTTCCATAACGACCACGCCTCCATTGCCAAAGTTATTCAGCCTCTCAAATTGCTCCACTGTCCATTTGTACCATCTCATGAGAAACACTCTCAGTGTTAGGCCATGTGAAACTATTACCAAGTTAATGTTTGGATTTCTCTCCCCTGGTGGCTGAAATCGACCTATATCGATATCTGCTCTCAATGTTTCTCTGAATCCTGCATTGTCTCAAGAGTTCTGAGGCCTAACATTTCAAACTGATCAATAAATTGACAAAATTGTAGAAGCTATACCTGTAATCCTGTCATAAACATCCGCTGCAGATTCCCCATTAGGAAACCGGTAAAAGAAGCGACCGTAAAGCATTCGAATGGCTTTCTCTAATCTCATCTTCTCCCTGTCCTGAAAATTCCCTTTTCATGGAAAAAATTGCAACAGAGTCTTGTTAACATAGCCTTGTTAAAAGTAGTGTTCCAATTGTTTTTAGTAAATTGACACTTACCAAAGTCTTGCTCTCTTAGCCGAGGTTCTTCTCTCATGCCAGCAATTCTTGAGCGCTCAAATGCTCTTCCTAAACCCTTTAGGGTTTCAACTCCCCTTCTATAAGGGGACACATAAAAGTAGACCTTCCAATTATGCACTTTGTCTTTCTCAATCATTTCCCTGATCCTCTTCCCACATTGCTCAGCATCCTCCAACCCTTTCTCTGTCAGTCCAATCTTTGGATCAGAAACTCTTGTATAAACACTCTCATCTACATTTCCTTCACTCTGCCCGTGTCGAACCAAGATTATCCGGCGCGGTCTAGGAGGGGGAGTACTAGTAGCTGACTTCCTATGCAAGTGCTTCTCAGGAAAACTAGCCAACCCATTATCAGAATGTTCAATGGCCTCCCTCTGGCTCGTACAACATTGGATTGTGTTGAAGCTAAATACCCCATTTTTCAGTGGCTTACAAAGTGTGAGAGAAAGAGTTGCATTTCTTGGGAAGCAGGAATTGTAACACAAGGAAGCAGAGAAGCAAAACTGAGCCATTGCCATGAGCAGCAGCACTGACCATTAATTGAAGAATTTCTAGACTTCTAGTCATATACTGCAATATTCTGCTGAAATTTTATTTATTTATTTCTTAGCTTGCAAATCCAAGGCAAGTGGTCCTCTGAGCCTCATAATTTCAGAGAAAACAGTTCCAATCTTGAGGATGGAGCTTTCAAAATTTCCCATCTTAGCTAACATCAATCAAATGCCAATTTTCAAAAGAGCCTTAGTGTACGATTATAAATTGAACTTTATCTGACGCATAAGTTTTTATGTGGTGCAAATTGGTAGGGGACCCGTTTCAGGTTTTGTTGTTTTGTTGTGATAGGGTTGTTGGTGGAAACAGAAGGGCATGATGATCAAGTGATTGTGGAAAAAGAGTAAGGTGCTTCCCTCCCAGCAAGGTGTCTTTTGTCTTTCTGGTGGAGGGGACCAATCTGCATAGTGCCTTTGGGTCCCAGTTGATATGTCTTGTCCCGTGGGATGAGTTATTAAGTGTTGGTCAATGGTCATGCTCTGATTTGCACTGCAAATTATTTTTCGTCCACAAGAACTGAGAATAAAAAACAGGTATAATCCCATTTTGATTCTTGGAAACTTAAACAGCAAGGAAATTGTTATGGTGCCTTTAATTCTTTATTTGTTCTTTCAAATTTAACCAATTTTAATTTCCTTCCTGTTATGTCCAAAATGATGAAAATAAGTCAACAGTGACTTGTAGACCAGTGATGGTTCGAACCCCATAGCACCTGTGTGTGCGCGTGAAACCCCTCTCCCCTTTCTTCCCCTGTAGTTTAGACGTCGCTCGTATTAAAAAACACAAAAAGGCAAAATCAGTCTAATGGATGGACCCTTTTGCTTGTAAGAGTAGCTAGGCCTGATTTTGTATGGATCTATATATTTTATGGGCTTCCGTTCCCTCCTTAACATGAGGAGGCCCTTTTTTGGAGTTGTATAAATAAGAACACAATTTTGGGCTTAGGTTTGAGGCTGTACATTTTCCAGGTTAAGAAAAGTTGATGGTGCCTGTGATATTAGTCAACAGTGGAAATCATTTGTTACGCATGGAAGTTGTAGGGCAAGTTCGATTAGCACCAACCAATCATTTGTATCTTTCTTCTAGAGATTCTGAAAATCCCAAGTCGATGTTTGTTGGCGATTTTAAATCCCTAAAACCTAATTCCTTAGTCAACAAAGACATATTACACCTTTATAAGATTAGGTATGAGGTCCTATTCTCTAGACCAAAAAAATCTGTAGACTAGTCGTTAAGCAAACATAATCTCCTATCAACACTTTAATTATCAAATTCATGATATATGGGGTAGACTAAGAATTTCTTGTTAGCAAGCTCTTGACCATGACTAAATATATACTATACTAAACTTTGGTCAGTCCATGGAAATAAAGTATATAATGTTACCACAATAATTCATCAACATATGGGACATAATCCTAGAAACCCTTCAAAAGGTTGGTCTAGGTTGTCCTCCACACTATCTACATGGTCCTGCTTCGGCAGTTGTGCCCTAAGGGGATAAGGTACTATTCCAACATGCATATGCAATAAACCATACTAAAACACAATTGGTTTCTTGTCCTTGTCAGGACAAAAGAATAGTCCCCCTATTCTCTTCCTTGGTCAAAAATCAAAGGGGTAGGAGGTTTTTGGTTGTTGGTGGCACACTGTGCTAAGGTGTAGTGGAGGTTTGAATTTGAGATCATTGGTATGCAAGTCGAGGTTTCAACTAGACTAGACCCTAGTAGAAAAGAAGTAGGAGGTTTATGTGTAGTGATGAAGCAGCCTTGGGGAAAACTATGGGCTGTAAAATTAACCACCTATAATCTCTCCTTATTGTTTTCTATGCATTCTTGCACCTTGTTTTTGTCTCTAATATACGCAAGCTGTGTTCTAGGCCTTCCATGTGTAAAAGTTGCATTGGAAACCTCTATATATATATATTATGGTAAAAACACCAAATAATTTTGATAAAACTCTTTTGGAAAAGGGTATGTGCCCTTTTTATTTGCTAAAAGCGATGCTCATTGAAAGAGATGTTTTCGATTATTTAGAGGAGCTAGCATGTAGGAGTATAAGTATAGCAACAAACAAGAACTTTCCATTTGAATTCTCATCTTAGTAAACAATGAATAAAGTAGTTCAAGATTGACCCTTGGGATTTTTGACAAAATGCTTAATGTAGACAGTAATGC
Source organism: Prunus kanzakura (assembly GCA_020521455.1). Classification (NCBI taxonomy): domain Eukaryota; kingdom Viridiplantae; phylum Streptophyta; class Magnoliopsida; order Rosales; family Rosaceae; genus Prunus; species Prunus kanzakura. The sequence goes on from BPUM01000836.1 coordinate 790,004, forward strand.
ATATTTTAGGTTTCAGTTTCTACCCAGCTTAAACACACAAAAAGTAAATAAAAAGGTTATTAGGGGATGTTAATCTAAGGCATATTATTACGAAACCAGAAACCGTTAGAGGAAATTTATAGCTAGAATTAGCACAATGCCTATGAATAAAAAATACAAGATGCAAAAGACCCACTAGTGTAGTGGTTTGGAGCAATTGCTTCTCCAGGCAAGGTTTTGAGTTCGAGTCGTAGCATATGTGCAATGTATGTGAGTTTAATATATTATCACCCCTATCAATAAAAAAGGTCCTAAAAAAAATATAAGATTAAACATATAAAAGACATTGATATACTCTTTTCATATTGGGAAGAGCAAAGCAATGCCACTAGACCAGGAGCTAGTTGTTACATAAAAATGTACAGAAAAGAACTTCAAATTGATATTGTTGCTAATGCGGAAATTGATAAATTTAAATAATAGTACCTTCAATTTAATTCCAGAGTTGTTCATCAAATGATTTCCCGATCTATGTGCTTGATGTCTTGTTGAAAATAAATGAGGCTACATTTGAATCGAATGAAACACTACCATATATTTGATCAACATAGTTTGGTGAAGAAATTTGATGAGCAAAGCAGTACTCAAAAGAAATGATAATATAAAAGAGAGCTCCAAACAGGAGTGTGAAGAGGGTTAGAAACCAAGACCTCAAGTCAAGCAGCCCACTTGGGTTAAACTACAAACAAATAATATATGATTAAATTAATTTGAAAATTAAGTATTATTATATACAAAGAAAATAGTAGCTTTCGTTGGATAATTAGGTTAATTTGAATAATAATCATCCAATAACAAGGGTAGCAAGGTCTCTTAAGAAACTTGTTGTGATTGCCAACCCAAAAAGATTAGTATATCCAAGATAATACATGCAAGCTAAATTAACTTATTAGTGAGATTCAGCTCAACCATCAACAATGTAAGGGTGGAGAGAAAAAAACGAAACAAGTCTACATGTTAAGAGACAGATTTGCAAATCAGACAAGAAGCTAAAGGCTACTTATTTCTTTTGGGTTTTTGTCATTTTTATTGACTTTAGTCTTGTTGCTGACTCATCTTGCAATTACAAAGAAAAAATATTGTACATATCTTTTTTTGTTCTTTGATATCTTAGAAGAAAAAAAAGAAGAAGAAGAAGGTGATTTTCTAAGATATTTGTAGTTTTATTCATGGGCTACATGACGCAGCGAGATATAAGAAATAGGGAAATTGAACGATAACCCTACAAGTAATAATGTCCCTCGATCAACTCAGCAATGTGTTTTACATCACTACACTTCATGCAATGCAACATTTAGGGTATGAGAAAAAAGTGATATATCTTAAGTTGAATCTTTGCTGCATTTGAATTGAAGTCAATGAAAAATTATTAGCAAGTCACAGAGTTCTTGGACTTGAAAAACTTGCTCTGATCTTTTGATTGTATCTGCAGTCAAACGCGTGCAAAATTGAAAGCCGATGTATTGTTCTCTTTCATTTGTTTTGTTTCTGTGGTCTGCAAAAGTGTATGTATGTAAAGAATAATGGAGCATTTTTCTCTTCACGCTAAAATATGATATTTGTTTAGCGTTCACATACACGGACACACTCCTTTTTGGCTTAAGGTATGTGAACATTGTGGAAAAGCAAGAAATATTTTGGTGCCCTTTTTGACCTTGTTCAAACCATCTTATCTTGGTTCCGTTTGGGTTGGGTTATGTAAGTGCCGGGCTACTATACCGTCTCGTGGTGTTATAAATTTAACCAGGTTAATTAATAGTACGAATCTATTAAAGTGAGTCTCATATTAGCGAAAGATGTGTATACAGCATGTTACGCCATCAATGGTAAATGCACGTAGTAAGAATTCAGGTTAGCCGTGCACTTAAATCAAACCGTATCAGAAAATTCATTTCAATGTAAATAGAATATAATATCAATTCTTTTGTATGGAGGAAGCCACAAAGGAAATGGAATCTGTATAATTTTCTTGTGGAAACCAAAACAATTGATGTAGCTTGCATGTCATTTTTGGAGTCGTCTGTATGAGAACGACACCATGAGAAATGTCGCACACTAAAAATGTTTTTTCCTTTTTCTTTTTTGGCCAATCTCAATCCTTTAGAATTACAAATGGCTTTCACTGGAAAGCTTGCAAAAACATAAGATGTATGGAAGTAGGGCACTAGATAGAAACATACCCGTCAGAAACTCTCTGTCAAGGAAAATATAAATTAATGAAGCAAAACTTGGATTTGGGTTGACATTCCGAAGTTCCATATGCAATGAAATGAATCGATATCATTGGATTGTTATATATTGACAATATATTAATTTTGAAATGTAAATATTTCAATTATGTTAATACATGTCACACATTTTAAACAAACATGTTTCTCTTATCAGACAGTCTAATTTGTTACATTGAAAGTTATGATTGTTGAAAAGATAAAATCATGTCCAAATATATAGTTCATAATTTATACTACGAGAGCATAACACGTTAGATATATGGTAAAATTTCTCATCTTTGTGTGTTTGTTTTAAAAGTTAAACATCAATTGGGTTCTTAGGAGAATATTTTCTATGGTGTGCACCTCTATATATTTATCTATATGTATATAATAAAAAGTGTGTGAGGATACTAATATTCAATGTCATCTCCTTCATCTTCTTTGCCTAATGTCATTGCTCTCTTCCGAGTTTAATCTACCTTTGCCCTTTATGCTATTCTTTTCGGCTAACCATGTCTTTAATTATATTATTGAATTGGTCCTACCAAGTTGCACTTTTCCCCAATTCTTTTCTTTATCTACTTCATATGTTATTAGATCCTTCAGCAAATGCAATTGGGCAATAAAAACATACTTAATAATGGTGAAAAACCTCTTTAAAGTAAAACTGATTTTTGGCCGAAAAAAGTAATCTCAAACAGGATCTTAATTTAGAGATAATAATCAATTTTGAATCACAAAGGTAGTGGAACTTAATTCACAAACGAAAGTTCCACGTCACTACGTACATGCCTTACAATAACAAGAAACCTCTTTCTTTTTCCCCAATATATGTTCAAAGCCAAAATTCAAAATCATTAATGCATGGACTAAAAAGATGAAAAGAAATTAAGATTTCTCTGGTCATACTGTCCTGGTGTTTGTTCCTTACCGTTACATGCAAATCATTAAAAAAAATTTGAAAAATTCTAAGATTGCATTCATAATTCAGTAAAAAATGCCACTAGTCACAAAAGGCTAATACAACTAGCCACAAAAGGGCTATTACAATAACCGAACGATCTAATATCAGAATTAAGACAATCTGGTGCGCCTCCACTAGATCATTAATATTTAAGGGTGCTAAAAATATATATATTTTGGTGTATTCATTAAGGTTGAGTTTTCATCAAATTCCATTGTTTCACTTTCATTTGTATTATAAAAGAAGAAAGGGGTAGTAGACTTAGCTTCTTTCTATCTGTTAACAAATTGATCGATCGATCTAGACCCTTAATTGTTTCAATATGGATGAGTTGTTGTTTGATTGGTTTCTGGCTATTGCCCCAGATAGCATGCAACCAGATCTTGACATTCCATTCAAGAACAAAAATTGGGTGGAGATTTTGATGTCTAATTTTAACGGCTATGAAAACAAAAAAGGGCCATTTTTAACTTATACTTCGGACTTTATAAATTGATATTATGGCTGCTGGCCTACCACAACAAAATTTTCCATGTGGGTCGTCTTTATGCGCTACACACTAGTGCCAATTTGCTATTTTTCTTCGTCCCCTTTCCACCAAAGTAGGAATAAATGGAAAAAAATAGTGAAGATATGGTTACCCATCAAACAAGGGATGTTGTGTGCTTTCTACTCTAAGTTCTTGTCTAAGTGAGGATCTTGCTCTTCCACACTACTTAACTTTTAATATGATTAATTTATTCAATCACATGATAATTTTTTTTACCAAACAAGCGATAGTATTTTATTAGATCAATTGAAAAAGTACTGAGAGAGACATCTAATCAATTAGCAATACGACGGACATGGTAAAGCTTCCCTAGTGACCAGAGTCAATTCTAGAGCTGAAACGATATGGAGAGAATAAATCGCAAATAAATCACACAATAATTTTAGTTACCTAACAATTTTTTATAATCGCGGATCTTTGAATTTTATGATGAAATTTGAATTTATGACCTTTTTCAACAAGATGGACATTTTTCTATTAGCTAGTGTGTTGCTAAACTAAATTGCTATTGGCCGTTAACTCTTAATTTCTTTCAAGTTAACTAGTTAGAGGGATTGGATTGGATGGTTGAGCAAGTTGATTAGAGTATGATTATAATCTAACTTAGGATTATAATGATAGTTGTAATGGTGATTGTGATTCATTGGTGCCTTCGCTATCACATTTTGGCTTGCCAAACAAGGGGGAAGCAAGGTATTAATCTCATATATATGCAGCCGTCATTATGCCAAAGGATGGAGTTGATTATGGAAATAAATCATGATTAGGGATGACAAAGACAAGGGAGGAAAAGCAATAACCATTGTCATAATTCAATGGTAACGAAGGTCAAATAATTTATGGACACACATTCATACATTATAATATTCCAACCGTTTTGCATGCTCTGAAAAGAACACATATGATAATGCTATATCTTTATAGTTTCTTGCACACGAAATCATTTGAAAAAAATAAAAATAAAAAACCCTTGATTATATAGTTTTTTGACGGCCTTGATTGATTTGTTAATTAATCCCCTAAAATGTAATTAATAATGCTAATTCTGGAAACTGTGTAGAATCGCGAGGATGCATCTTTTTTAAGTAATTCGAAGTCTCTGCTTTTCAATAGAATAGCTTGCCTTTTTCTAGCAGTACTATTTCTTACCACCTTGCCTTTTTATTATTATTAGTTTATGTTAGATTTAGATCCAAGCAAGCAAGTTCTAGAAATTGGTGAAATCGAATGGAATCTTTGTGGAAGACCAATTTTTTCTCCTTGAAAATTAAAATTTTCAACCCCTAGCTAAAGCCAATATTTAATGAGTTTCCTATGTTGAACAATTAAGTAACAATCTTTAAACTAACACTCATACGGCTTGTGGACAACACTCAATTAAATTCGAGTTGAGGTCAAGTTTGAAGCTTGTTGCTTTACTCTTTCGATGAAATGATATTTATCTCTGCTTAGTTGAAAAAGATCTCATATGTTTGACTCACATGAATAGCGAGAAATACGATATCAAATCCGGTACTATCCAATTAGCACCAAGACTACTCTATGTCATGTAGCTAATAGTGCAGTGCCAAAATTTGCAAGGTACACTAGACACCAAATTGTCCCTACAACCATTATATCACACACACCGTACCCACCAATCCATTGGCTCAAAAGGCCCCAAACAATAACTCAACAACGGTAGCAAAATCAACCCCCTTGGATCTGCATTCTGCATCTGCACTTGATCATCATCATCCTCATCATGATCACATCACAAACTGTAACCTGTTCTTGTTCTCCATAAAAAAGCTGCAATACACAGAGTGGCCCTTTAGTGCCCTATAACTACTGTAGGGCGGGATGGTCCATGCAAAAAAAACATTATATAATTATTATCAAGTACCTTACCTTGCATTGCAAGGACCATGGACCACACTAAAAACTATATACTGGCCTATAAATACAGTTACAAGTTCCAAAAAACAAAACCCAGTTCAGAAAAAAAAACAGTGCATCAAATCTCAATGCACCACCACATTGCATTGGTCCAAAATTTTCCGACCTTCACAGCACCCGGCTTTTATGGGGTTTACAGCAACTTGACCCACCAACAAATTGACCCTCCCAAAAGAAAAAAAAAAAACACAGAAGAAAAAAATTTATGCCCTTTCAAAAGTAGGGTTGGTTTCTGGTTCGTACAGATTGCTTTCCTGGCCTAACATTCATGGAGAGAGAGAGAGAGGGAGGGTTGGTTTCTGGTTCGTATATATATATATATATATTGTCATATTGACAATTTGACATAAGCATTTTTGAGGCATTAACATATAAAATCTGAGTGAAAGTTACGTAAGGCTGAGGGCTAAACACTTCAAACTCCAGTTTTGTACTAGACTGGTGTGGTGTGGCAGAGAGAGGCCAGAGATGGATGGAGATGTATCATTTGAGGACCGGGGTTTGCTAAGTTACGCAAGGGTGCGTAGTGTGCGCTAGTACCTCTGATTTTGAAGGAAGGAGAGAGGGGGAAGAAGACAAAAAGAGGGGGGGGGTGGGTGAGGTCAGCGTGGTGTAGGCGTAGGGTAAGAAGGAGGAGAGAGGAGAGAAATATAAGGCAAGCGGCGGAGAAAGCTTCGTTTTTGAAGGACCACCTGCTTTTTTAACAGACCACAAATTAAAGCTGCGTGGGGACTCTCTGCCTTCTCACTCTCATTCTCTTCTGCGTGTGCCTCACATGTTCTTCTATCATAATAGTAAATTGCATACAAAAAAACATGCAACCCAATGATTATTATTTATTTTAAACTTCATTTGAAAAAAAAAATAGAAGTTTTTTTGTTTATATAGAAAATTATTTTTGAGTGAATTTTAGGATACGGGCTTCAAAAAAGAGAGTATCATTAATAAATTATGTTATGTTTGAGAGTATCAGCCGATTTAGTTAATATAGTTTTTACTTTCATATAAAAAATGAGATTAATCTCACATTATTGTGTTTGGCGACTAAAGATTATTCTTATGTTGGATAGGTAGAAATAATCTATTTTCATTTTTCAATTACAAAATCATACAATTTGAAAACCCACTTGAATTGACCCTAAAGTTCATATGATTTGTCTATTATTCAAAAGAAAAAACAAATGAGAACTTTTTTGTTTATGAAAATGAGAAACATGCATGGCAAACCGTTGTTGGAAACCTTTTCAAACAATAACTTGAAAACAATTCATTTGAATGGTATGTAAATTTATGGTTTTGGAAATGCAAACGCATAAATTTTTGAAGACGACTTGAAAATGTAGAGATTCTTGAAATTACTTTTGAAAATGAGACTTGTCCGAGAAAACAAAAGGGCTTAGCTTGTCAGGCCCTTAAAATCAAATTAGGACAAAACCTAGATATTGCCTAATGTTTTAAATCACAATTTGGCCTTTCAAAATACCCCCTAACCATTTCAATTTCCTTAAGAACATGTGGTAGGGAAGTTAACTTGAGGAAATTGTGGTGATAGGGTTGTGGAAGATGAGCAAATAGTGGGTGCGCGTGGAGTAGGTATATTTTTGTTTGTGTTTTTTTATTATTATGAAGATAAATAAAAAGAAAAAGAAAAGATGCTGGTCCCATGCAACAATGTGTTATGTGTAATGTGGTATAGAAAGAGAAGGGGGATGGGTGGGCTACTTTAATACACCAATTAATGACAATTAGATGGCAAAACATTGGACCACCTCATCTCGTCCTACACACAGTCCCTTATTTTGGGAACATTTTGCATAACTCAAGGCGCATCTATTCTCTCTCTCTCTCTCTCTCTCTCTCTCTCTCTCTCTCTCTCTCATTTTGTGAAATAAAAAGCTCCTCGAATTTTTGGGTTCATGGAAAAAAAGTTTACCCACTAATTAAGATGAGGAAAAAAATGAAAAACAACAAAAAGAAGGCAGGGCCACCATTGTCCTATCACAGGCGCATAGCCTCACTGAAACCCATCTGAAAAAGCCTGGAAACAACTCCTACATGGGAAGGACTTCTTGGGATTTGATCCCACCCAATCCGACCCAACTGAGATTTTTAATATAAAATGATCATATTATTTTGCAATTGGGTTTTTTTTTTTTCTTTTTAATTTTTGGTGGATGATTATTATTATGATTATGTGGAAGAGAAATGATTAAAGTAAAAGAAGAAGAGGTCATGTGGCGGCTTGAAGTTTGTGTACTCAGGCAAAGGACGATCATTACTCTGTTGTGGTAAAAATAGTTGTAGTACTAGTACTTTGCAAGGCAGGGAGGGTTTAAATATTTTTTAATGTTTAATTTATTGCATTAATTAAAGGGTTTTTCATGGTTTAACAGTAATTTAATATTGTTGGGTTAGGAAATAATTGAGGGGGGGAGGGTATTAGAATTCTCATTCTAGGAAGTCTATTTTGGAGGTATTTATATCGTGCATTGACCCACTTGAGAGAGAGAAGGAGAGAGAAAAGGAGAGAGAGGGAGGCCATATATGATGGAAATGAAATGATGAACATGGTTAGGGAAGGTCATCATCAGCCCTATCTGAACTTCTATTTCTGAGGAGATATATTTGATCTTTCTTCCTAGGTTGGGCTTTCATGGCTTACCATGTTGGCTTATTAGGAGAAGTCCTCTGAGAAAAAGGAGGCTACTCTTCTTCTCTTCCTCCTCCTCCTCCTAGCTCCTCCATCATCCACACCACCACCACCACCTTCCACCAACTCTATTTTCCTGAACAATCAACATATGCATATACTGCACTTTGTAAGCCCCTCTTCTCTTTTCTGTCTAATGCAATATTGTTAGCTTAACAGCAAGCAGCAAACTTTATTGTCCCTTCTGTTCATCTGATCAAAGTGATTCTTTTAATTTGGTTTTTTCATAAATTTTGGTTATTCATCTGGGATATTGATATTCTTCAGCTCTGCTCTATTGGGAATCTAATTAGTTTCTCTCTTCTTTTGTGGCAGGGGATCTTGTTGGAATTGTAATTGCAGAAAAAAGAGTATCTTTCAGTCAAAGAAAAGCAGTAGAGAGATAGAGAGCAAGAAAGAAGAAGACAGTAACTTTCATGGCTGGACAACTGAGTGAAGCTAAACCAAGGGACATGGTCTCTTCTTCAGTTGGGTTCTGCTACTCTGATGTATCCAGCAACCCAACCATTCATCAAACCCAGTTCACCAATCAGATCCAAGACTTCGGCTCCAACCCAGAGATCTTCAACTTGACCACAGGAATGGAGATGATAGGTTTCCCAAAGCAGAATGAAAGTAACAACAACTCAGCTATGTGGAAAGCTGGCTTCTTTGGCAAACCAGGGAACCACCAAGCAGGCCCATCTTCTTCAAAGACAATCAATGAGTCAACAAGTTCTGATTTTTATCATCACCAGCATGAGTTTAACAACAAGCAACCTGATTTCTCAACTGGGATTTCAGAAACAAGTAGTGATCATCATCAGAATCTAATGGTAGGACCTCAACATCAAGACTCCTCTGGGGCTTGGCAAGAGAATAGGTTCCTTGTTGATGATTCTTCTCTGAGGTGTGTGTTTCCATGTGAAGGAAATGAGAGGCCAAGCCAAGGCCTTTCCCTCTCTCTTAGCTCAACTAATCCTTCTAGTATTGGGTTGCAGTCCTTTGAACTGAGGCAGACCAATCAGCATCAACCTCATCAACAAGACCAACAACATGATGATGAAGAAAATGATGATCACATGAGGTTTATTTCTTCTGCTTCAAGAGATAGTGTTGGGCTCTTTGGAAAACCATCAGCAAATATGCAGCAGCAGATGAATATGATGCAAGATGGGTTTTTGGGAAAAGCTACAGCTTCTTCAAGTCTTCATCCTGAAGGGCTGTTCCATCTCAGAAACTCAAAGTACTTGGCTCCTGCTCAGCAACTTCTCAATGAGTTTTGTAGCCTTGGAACCAAGCCAAGTACTGATCACCACCATCCATCAAAGCAAAAGCCCCACAAAAACAAGCTGTGGGAACAAGAAGACAATGGCACTACTAGTTCTTCAAGAAACAAACAATCCAATATTTACTCCCTTGAATTTGTGGAGTTGCAGAAGAGAAAAACCAGACTGCTTTCAATGCTAGAAGAGGTAAACATATACATGTCTTTCAATATTTATTCATTTACAGTTGAAAGTTAAAATTTTTTACTGGGTGGTGGTTGATTCTTGAGCTAATTAAGCAACTTGGGGTCCTTCCAATTAATACCCACAATTCAATATTTCGATTTTTTATTTTTTATTGTTTATATTGGAAAATTTATAACTTGAGATTCTTTCTCAAACCCATCTCTACTGGGATTTTATCATCATGATCATATGTGTGTTTGTTTTAGGTGGAGAGAAGATACAAGCACTACTGTGATCAAATGAAGGCAGTGGTCTCGTCCTTTGAAACTGTGGCTGGTGCTGGGGCTGCCACAGTGTACTCAGCCTTGGCTGCAAAGGCCATGTCACGACATTTCAGGAGCTTGAAAGATGGGATTGTGACTCAGATTCAGGCCACAAGAAAAGCCATGGGAGAGAAGGATCCAGTGGCTCCAGGCACAACAAGAGGTGAAACACCAAGGCTTAGGATTCTTGATCAAACACTTAGACAGCAGAGAGCTTTCCAGCAGATGAACATGATGGAGAGTCATCCATGGAGACCTCAACGTGGCCTTCCTGAGAGATCAGTCTCTGTTCTTCGAGCTTGGCTCTTTGAACACTTTCTTCACCCGTACCTCTCTCTCTCTCTCTCTCTCTCTCTCTCTCTCTCTCTCTCTGGGTCTTTATATGAGTAAACAACAAATTAGATTTTTGGGAAGAATCAATGTTATGTGAAAAGAAAAGAGAAAACAACAAACACTTTGCTGATGTTGTTATGTTGATATAATTTTCTTAAGGCCGCAAGAGTTTTGTGATCATCAAGTGATATCTTGTATGGTCTCAATCATTTTGCCATTGAAAAAACAATAGAAACACTTTGGTTGTTTCTATCCACCACCATTCAGATTCCAAGTTTTTCAATTTTTTTGCGTCATTTTATTTTCAATCATTTATTTGCTTGATATTTTCCTCGGCCCCCCACCCCCAACTCTCTTTGTTGTATATTCCTTTGTGGGTCACTAGGTCTCATTCTACTTCATGGGGAAAAAAAAACCACCATATCTCTCTTTCTCTCTCTCTCTCTCTCTCTCTCTCTCTAAAGAAGTAACAGTTGTATTTTTAGTTGTTTACAATACAATAGAAATAAAAGAAAGTAACAGAATGTTTTGTGAAACTTTTGCAGGTACCCAAGCGATGTTGATAAACATATCTTAGCCCGCCAAACGGGTCTGTCAAGAAGCCAGGCACGTCGACATCCCCCTCTCTCTCTCTCTCTCTCTCTCTCTCTCTCTCTCTCTCTCCCTAATATTATACAAATTTCCCCACCACTTAATTTATATTATTATGGGGCATATCTTCTTAGGATCCATAGTTTAGTTGAATAATCTATGTTTATATCATATTATAATTCGTAATCATTTATATTATAATATGAATCCGTGTCACCAATCATATTATATATGTGATGCCTTTTGTTGTTACATGGTGTTTCAACAGGTCTCCAATTGGTTCATTAATGCAAGAGTTAGGCTATGGAAGCCCATGGTTGAAGAAATGTACTTGGAAGAAACAAAGGAGCGTGAAAACAACATGAACAACTTGACCTCCTCGGATGGGATCGCAACAGACCCCGGGGACAGCAGCCGATCGGGTCAAAACCCGCTTCACACCCGACCCGAGGATCAAAAACCCACGCCCGACCAGCTCGTCCGAATAGACTCCGAGTGCCTCTCCTCCATCATCACAAACCCAGAAAAAAACCATGACTCCAGAAGCAGCAAAAGCACCCTCTTAAACCACCACATGCACCCACAACAAAGTTTTGGGAGGGTAAATGAGTCATTTGGGACAATGGAGCTGGATTTTTCATCCTACAATCACCATCAGCAACACTCTGGAGGGACAGTTTCTTATGCCAATGATCATCATCACAACCCAAATCAGGGTTTCAATGGTGGAGGCGTGTCGTTGACATTAGGGTTGCAACAGCATGGTGGGAATGGGGTGAGCTTAGCATTCTCTCCTGCCTCACAGAGCTCTCTATTTTACCCTAGAGATCACATTGAAGAATGCCAACCAGTTCAATACTCTCTCCTAGATGGGGAAGGCCAGAATACTTTGCCCTACAGAAATTTGATGGGGGCACAGTTGCTACATGACTTGGCAGGATAGGCAGAACATTGCTCAACAGTTTCAAGAGGTTCACTATGGTTTAATTTAATTTATGTCACAAATATGGTGAATTGGGGATTGGTAATAGATAAAGTAGTTTTAGGTATAGATGGATATATATAGCTAAATACTTGATACATACATAAAAGGCTATACTGGGTTAGGCAACAATTATATGATGATCTTCACTTTCATGGCAGCTGGTGTAGTTTTTTTGGGTCCTCTCTCTTTTTTCCTTTTTCCTTTTTATAATTGTAAGGACATGTTTATTATTGGTAGGCTAATTCGGAATTGCCTATGATTTGGTCCAAAATTATACAATATTTGTTTGCTCTTATGCATGCGTAGAATATGATTTTCCAGAGATTTTAACCTAATTAAGTAGTTATATAGTCATCTCTCTTTAATTGCCTTTCTCCATTTGTGGTTGGGCTAAGCCAACCGACGATTGATTGAACCACTTGTGGCTCTTTTTTTAGTGAATATTTGCTTTTTTTGTGGCTCTCTATGTGGTGGAGACAATTAAGTTTAGCAGCACAATTTGGTGTTGGATCATCCTTATGTAGTTTCTTGGAGACTAAGACATTTTGCTAAAATATCGTGATCCTTTTTTTGTGTGTGAGTGTGTGTATTTGTGGTCCTATAATTCATGAGCCTCGTGAAGACGATATTTTCATGCCAATAAGAATTGGTCACCTTTTTTTGATTTGTCAACTTTGGGATTGGTTTATGCTTCTGCTTTTGCAAATGGAAAAAGTTGCTTTTATTGGTCACCTTTTTAGGTAGTGTGAAGGGCATTAGGGTTTTGGGATACAACTACCCTTGTACGTGCACCCAATCAAATTTTTCAAAATCAACCAAATTTCTCCTTCGCATGCAGAGTGTAGATCCCAATCGAATACTTCACCTCTCTGTGAAATAGATCGAATTACTTCACCTCTCTGTAATATAGATCGAATACTTCACCTCTCTGTAAAATAGATATTCATGAAATATTGCATGCACATATAAAAACAATTTATAAAATTCACCAAATTAAGATGTTTCATATCATGGAAGATGTCAATTATAAGATACATTAAAAGATTATATATTGTTATTACCTATCATATCGTTTCAGCTTTTTGGTTTACTTAGGTCATTGGGGAAGTTTTAACTCGTGTCTGTCATATTGTTATTGGGATGACTCTCTTTACAATCTGTGTCATTTATACTATTATTCCTATTGATCTAATAAAATTCTATCGCCTGTAGATTGCTTTGTCAAAAAAAAATATATAATTAAGGAAAATCTGTACGGAAGTACGTGGTTCAATTCCAATAACTATCTGAAAGCTATGTAAATATGCATGATTATATTATTGACATGCAACAAACAAGTCATGCATATGATCATGTGATAAATTTGAGCTTGACAAACAAGCGCATGATTTTATTCTTTTTATAGGAATGGCCCCCCCCATTGAATTACGCTTTCCCGAGCACAAAATTCAAGGTGTTTTTTTAAATAGAAATTGCTTTCCACAATATATATATATATATATATATATATATATAGCTTTGGTGGAGGGATTTCTCAAATAAATTATTGAAATTTTAGTACTTTGTTCAAACACCGTGTTCATTCATTTTGTAGGACATCGTTAGATGTCTAAAATGGTTTTTGATTTGTCTAATTTTTTGCAAGAATGATTTATGAATAAATACTTTTAAAAAATAGATAATTTCGATTGTTGAAAAAAAAATTTGTAGGATACCCTAAAGGGTGTCTCTCAAATAAAATTATTTTGAGAAATCTCTCAATAGAAGGGGACTGTATATATATATATATATATTTGGTTCATTGGTAAGTTGGTGACACAAAGTAGTTACAATGGTTGAAGGGTTCTTCTATAAGTACATGGCAAACCATATCTTTCAACCGTTGGAACGGTTGCAAGACAGTTGCAATGGTTAGTAAAATGGTTTTTATTTTGTTTTCCTTATGAAAGATTTGGTTCTTAATTACATGCACATTGAGGGCGAACTAAAGTCAGGTTTTCCATGCCTAGGTATTCTGAACGGGTTGACAATGACTAACCACAACAACATTATGGAGAAGTTAACAGAATATACCATATTTTTCAAAATAAAATTATTTAGCGACTGATCAGTTATAGACAAGAGGGCTTGTTACTTGTAACTCCTTTTGTTTTCCAAATACATTATGTATCATGTGATTGAATTATTGTGACTTATGAAGGTACATTGACAAAGGAAGGAAGATCGGGTTTTAAATTCTCGCTAGCGGCGAGAGTCATTTGGAATTCATTTCAAATGGAATTTTGATACTAATAACTAGTCTTTATTCTAGTGACACTTTATTTCTCAACATTATAAGAGATCTCGAGTTCGAATCGCTCTTCCGTGTTGAGAAAAACTGAGAGATATAGACGGTCCTATTTAGGAAGCACTACTGGATAAGGACTGGTCCAATTTAGGATGGGCCCTATCCTTCTTACGTTTTGGACAACGAAGCCAAATCAGCTCCCAGAAGTCATAGAGCAGCCAAATCTTATTGGGCTGCCAGAAGATGCTGGCCCCTGGCCTGGATGTGAAAATTATCCAACTCCCATCCGGCTGAAATTTCAGCGCTTCATTATTGTTTGTTTGTTTTTTAACTTTTATATATTGGAATGGTTGCATAATAGAAATTAATTGGAAAATTGCAAATTTAGGAAATGAATATAAATCAGGACATGAGAGTATTTTTGCTCACCACTTTAACTCAAGAAGTATCATCATTACCCTTCTCAACACTTGACGCGTGTCCATGAGCATAAATATGATTCTATGAATACAAAGCAAAGAGTTAACTATAGTTATGTTCATGGGCACGTGTTTAGTGTTGAGAAGGGTGGTAAGTAAAGATACATCTTGGGTTAAAGTGATGAGCAGAAATATTTCCTAACCTAATCTTAACGGGTGTTAAAACATTTGGGCTTCAAACACGTGTAAGCAAAGCATAAAATTCCAAATGAGCTCAGCCCCAAATTGAAACAAACTAAGGAAAACCAAACCGACTTAAATCGGTGCAGTTTGGTTCGGTTATAAATTGCATTTCCAGTAAAAATCGAATCAATTTAAACCAACTGCAAATTGAACCGAACCGACTCGTGCTCGGCCTTAATAATTATTGTATAAAAAAAAAAAAGACAAAACAATTGCGTAGGATCCTTTGTAATGGCAGAACGGGAAAGGCCATCAGAGATTCATAGGCCAGGGCAGGGCTGGTTAATATGTGCAGCGGAAATGAATTATTACAAATAGGGAAATGGGGTCCAAAGAAGCTAAGGCTAGTCTGAGATTCGTAGGTCAAGAACCACTTAATTACTAGTAAAGTTTAACTTTAGAGAGTAAAATCAGCTGCAAACAATTGTGATTTGTGCCTTTTTTTTTTCTTTTTTTATAAATATTTTATTTTTGACCAAAAACAAAGAAAAGACAGGATGAATTGATAATTGATGCGTGTGAAGGGATATGGTTATGGGCCATGGGTCAACAGACCTGCAGGGACCCACCTCAATTCACCTCGTGAAACCCTAAAAACCATCTCCCGACACATTTTAGGTGGTGGATGGGCCCATCAATGTGGGCCCACTTAAGGTTTTAGCCTCGCTCTCTCACCCACCCGGCCTTCAAACACAAAGGACACCGAAGTAGGTCAATCGCCCTAATTGATTTTCTTTGCAAGTAGTTTAATAGGGTTTGAAAAAAGAAAGTATTTTACGTGCATTGATGGAAAAACAACTAACGAACATATCATATCATGTTTTTATGCACCGACACTTTTGTAGATGTAGTTTCTCCTTTTCTTTTTCATTCTTTTTTTGTTCATTTCATTTTATTATTATTATTTTTTTAATACAAGCGATAATAGAAAAAAGGGGATAAGCTTTTGTAGGGTTAGCATTCTCTGTTTTGCTTTTGTAGTACAATGCAGGATAAATGGTTGTGAAATGAGAATTGTCGGTCGATCTACTACTCGTAAGATGTGTATCCACATTAGAGAGTTTTTGATATTTGATAGGCATTTATGCTTGGGGTTTATTGTTAATGATCTCTAAATCAAAATCACTAGTTAAAATTGACCATTTTTATAAATAAATAAATAAAAAGAAAAGAAAAAGGAAAATTGTATGATGGATACTCTTGAAACATCTCATGCAAAAAGGTGTAGTGGACTATCTTTATGCAAAGAAACCTTATAATTTAAATTATGAAAAGTGATTTTTAATTTTTCATCATTTCATTACAAAATCCATTACCTTTTGAGCTTTCTTCTGCTCTCATCTTAAATTAAAAAATAAAAATTACAACTTCTGTTAAAATAAAATAAAATCCAATAGATAGTTGTAAAGCAGAGGGTAGGCGATTGTAGCCAATACTCCTCAAAATAATGCTTTTAAAATAAATAAATAAATAAATAAAACTTGTGTTGATGGATGAGGATAACGTTTGCCTCTTCAATAATTGATATATGCACAGCCAAATTTGCTTCTGTTAACCCATCAAACTGTATGTTTGGAAGATACATTACAAGTCAAATGAGAGAGAGAGAGAGAGAGAGAGAGAGAGAGAGAGAGAGAGAGAGAGAGACTATTACTTCTATCAAACTGTGTGCGTGCATGCACCAGATCAAAACTTGCCATACTTCTTTTTTATTTGTTACTGAAACATAGATACTATTACCTCTATTAATATAATAATATTTGTGGTCCTGTAATAAAACAAATATTATGCATAATTAAATATGTTTTAGCATCCTAATAAAAAAATTTATTGAAGCCCTCCCTCTCTGCAAAAGACACGAGTAAACTTCAATTTATATGTAATATAATAATAATAATAATAATAATAAAAGGAGAGAATGAAGCAGTGTTTTGTTCTTCACTTCTTCTGATGTTCGAGAAATCTAAACCATGCTAATTAAAATTCCTAATAGTACAATCAATCCAAGTGAGCTATGACTCATTTGACTTGGTCACGTTAGGTTTGTTTGTTTTTTTCTTTCTGTTGGCAACATTATTATTTTGAGAGTGACACCAGACACCATGGTCATGTTCCTAAATGTCAATTTCCCCTAATAATGCATGATAGGAAAAAAATAATAATAATAAGGTAAAGAATAAAGTTTGTGAGAAAGCAAAACGAAAAAAGCGGTGGGGTGGAGGGGCCAATGCCATTCGGGTGCTTAATAATGTGCCAAAGAATCATGCTACTAGTAGAACCTTTCCAATCCAATACCTCTCTATATTTCCCATAAAGGCTATGCCTATATCCTTAGCTGGATTTTACGAGAATGCGATTGTAGCCGTTAGATTGACGAGTTCATTCATTCATTCGGGTATGAAATCCAGTCATTCTTATAGTTCATTTGGGTATGAAATCCAGTCATTCTTATAGACGAGACGAGACGAGACGACGCGTTGAGAAAACCTCACTCTCAAAATCAAGAACGTTGCATAAAGTGCAACGGATAGAGCAATAGAAGTAGCATTTTGGATTGTAATATTTAACTTTTGCATATGTAATCCATGGAAAATCTAGGTCCTGCCAAATTGGTCAGAAGACAAACCCAACATGGTTAAAAGTGCAAGTTCCAGAAATGGAATGAATGAATTTTTGCCTCATGAAGCAACATAAGCACATGAATCATAGATTTACCCAATCACACCATCATATTCATACCAAACACCAACATGTATTGTTGTTGGGAAGAATTATAAATGAATAATTTAACTGCTCAGACAATTGTGCAAATGTATAGCCTACAACTTTTGTACATGAACATTCTTTTTTGCCTTTCTAATGATTGTTTGACAGTGGAGAGACTCCCCATGACACAAAATTTGGAATGTAAAAAGATGACAAATTAAGAAATAAGCCTAAGAATCAATTGGAGGATGGGAAAGAAGCAAGAAGAATAAAAAGAAAAAAGAGAAAGAAGCTGTTTCCATTCTACATTGATCAAATGGTGCTATATTTCACTGATCTCACCCTCTTTACATAAACCAACATCTATCACCATTGTCCCTCTCTTCTTTGACTGCACAACCCTGCAACAATTTCTTCTCGGAGACTGCCAATACACACACACACAAAAGAAAACAAAGCAAAAGAAAACACATCGATCAGTTTTCACGGACATCAAAGAGGCGGTGGTGAATTGTAGTGCAACAGTGAGTGTCGAAAATAACAAGTTCAATGGTGATAGTTTTGGAACAGAGGATGCAATACAAGCTCTTGAAAAATACTTACTCTCTCCCATAGATGCGGGTCAGGCTTCTTGTGAACCTCGACTTTGTCAAGATCAGCAGGATCAGCCATCTTCCACTTGCAGTGGGGATGAGGGACACGATGCTGGACGTACTCACTGATTGTTGAATTCATCGTAGCATTAACTCTTACCTTTGACATATAAAATACAAATGGTTTCTGGCAAGGATTTCGGCTAACTGGACGAGTGTTGAATGCATATGCTGTGTAATCTGCTCTTTTGTACCAATTCAAAAATGTTCGAGAAGGCATTTCCATCTCGCGCGGTGAAAAGACTCCTCGAAAAATTTGAACAGCAAATCCCCAAGAAACAGAAATGGTCCAACTCTTTGACTTGTCATAGCAGATTGATTGTTGCATGATTCCTGCTGAGTCCAGCTTCACTGGTACAAGAAGCCGCTGAAGGGCTTGAACGCGGGTCGCGTTGGGGAAGATGGGCTCAACCACATCAAGGTGATGCATTGTCACTAAGGGTGCCACCGGATGTGCTGCAAGGAGCCCAAACAGGTTGCCGTACACATCATACTGAGAGCCATTGAAAAGAAAGACACTCACTGTAAGTTCACACTAGATTGATATGAATCTAAAATTTAACCCTGAAAAAAAAAAACCATTACTAGCAAAGGAATGTACAAGCACACTACTGTTAATTCATTCAACCCCTAAAACTAGTACCACATTTTGCAAACTAGAGATGAGGCTCTTGCTCTATTTAATACACTAATTGGAAGAACCCCCAAGTGAAATTGGACAACTAGACTCAAATTTTCTTAACCAAAGCCTACACAACTACCAGTCAAACACTTAGTGCCAATTCCATAAATGTTTCACAATTCGGGCCATGTGGGCAACAAAAATAGGACGGCTTCAGAGTGAGCGAGAATCGCTCAGAAGCGTACAAATTAGGGTCCCATTTTAGCTGTCTCCATTGCAAAGCCAAAAGCATTACCATTCTAGAACACCATGTTTAATCTAACCCCTAGATTCTCCTAAAGGAATTTAAAGAAAAGAAAAAAAATACCGAAACCGACATTCACTAATGAACTCCCTCACTTGCCCAAATGAAAGCTACATTCATTCAAAGCACAATACATACTGGATTATACCGGCTTGCAACAGATTTGAGTCATTTGACAGTGCCTGCCATAATTATATGCCAAAATTGAGCTTAAAGTCACTCAATGTAAAAGAAAAATACCAACTGTTAAAAAAATGGACCACAAGAAAATTTTACCCTTTTTCCGAATAATAACTACCCCATAATTGGGTTGGCAGAAATTGAAGTTTTGCATTCAATATTCAAAGTTTTGGCTGTACAATGCTCAGCAAAGGAGTGTGACGTCCACGACCAGCAACTGCTCGTGGGCAAGAAGTTTGATTTCTGCGTGCAGTGAGCTGTGAGACAAAAACCTGGTCTAACCCTTTACACACGTGGGCCCCATCCCGTCACCTACGACCCGCGAGCATTGACAACATTGAGCAAATCACCCGCTTCATGTTGGATCCCGTAAAAACCAACGTTTCGTTTATAGACCAATATTATGGTCTAACAAACCGACACAAATCAACTATTCGACTGATATTTCCCGAAATCGGAAAGTAACGTATCGGGAACGGAATTATCGAACGAAGAAGATGATTAACAGACGCACGCTTTAATTAATGAAACTCAGTAACTTAGTAGGGAAGCCTAATTAAGTGCACCTCCATAATTAAAAGCGAAAGAGACACAACTTCGCCCAACCGACATTGACCCTAATTCGTATCGGCCGAAACTCTGAAATCTTCGTAGATTTCAAGTCTAATCCTACATTCCATTGCTGGAATTCAACCTGGGATTTCGAATTCAGAAAAAACCCAGCTAAAATCAAACCGGATTACAACTAATTAAAGCGAAAAAAAAAAAAAACCCATTTAATGTACGGACCTGGTGAAAGCCGAGTTCTTTGGTGAGTGGGACACCGAGTTCCGCCATGCAAGCCTGCATTCGGTCATCGGAGCCGTACAGTCCCGGGTACCTCTGTATGCACCGGTCTTGCATTTTGCTCAGAGCTTTAGCCAATGGGTAGCTGATGGCGAAGCCGCCGCCGCCGTACGCCATGCCGTAAGAGAAGAAGATGTTCTGCAAGTGGCTCTCCGATAAGCTCCCAATATAATAGTACTGCGTGTGGTCGTATTTCCTCAGGACCCTCACGAGATTGTCGGTGATGAAAACGGTATCGTCGTCCCCCATCACGAACCACCTCACGTCCTTGAGCCCAAGACGCAGCGTCTCGGAGACGATCCGAGATATCCGAATCGCGGACCGGTGCCCCTGTTTGTTAGTGTACGCGAACCCGGAGGTGTCGCCGGAAATTTTAATCGGCGGGAGGCCGAGGCCTTCCGGGTTTCTATCCTCTACTTGGCGGTCCAGCCAAACTATGCCTCTCATCGAGTTGGGCTTGTACCAGAGCTTGATGTAGTTCTTCCTCTG
The DNA here is from genome assembly GCA_020521455.1 of Prunus kanzakura. Taxonomy (NCBI): domain Eukaryota; kingdom Viridiplantae; phylum Streptophyta; class Magnoliopsida; order Rosales; family Rosaceae; genus Prunus; species Prunus kanzakura. The sequence continues at coordinate 810,832 of BPUM01000836.1, forward strand.
TTTCCAAAGCTTGGCGGAGGCGGCAATGCCGAATACGATGTCGTTTATCTCCGTCGGGTGGTTTTCGTTTATGGGTTGGTGGGTTGTGAGCTGGAGAACCTCGGCCGTCCGATCTTGGACGGCTGTGATGTTGGTGGCGGTGGCAGTGGAGGTGGAGGAGGAAAGGCGGACGGGGTTAAATGGGTCATTTTCATCGGAGCAGGCGGCTCGGGAGGTGGAGACGAGCTTGAGCGTGTAGACGATGTAAGTGAGAGAGACGCAGAGGATGAGCCAGACGAGGAGTTTAGGGGTGGCTCGAGATTGAGAGCCGGGTCCAGGAATTGGGGTCCCTGTGGAGCTCCGCATCTGATCCCAAATTACTTTCTCTTGATCTTTCTGGCCCGCTTTCATTTTTCTCAAGCCCCACTGTAGCTCCAAGCTCAACCCTTTTCACTACTCTCTCTCTCTCTCTCTCTCTCTAATTGCTGAAAGCAAACAAAAAAAATCAGGGGTTCTGCAACATTGGTGTTGGAGATTGGAGAATCTTTGGACCCTTTTGGAACCGAATTGGGGGAAATGAATGAGGGACTCAGATCTCTCTGGAATTTCAATCAGTGGTGGTTAAAGATTGGAACTTTATGGAGAAGAAAATAATAGGAGATCAATGTGAATGAGAGAAACCCAGTTGGGGAAAATGGGTTAGGAGTTTTGCAATTCAAGGCAATGAGAGTGAGGAAGAAGATGAAGATGAGTTAGATGATGGTGGTGTTGTTGTTGTTGTTGTTGCAGAGAGGTAAAGGTGAGAGCTTGCATTGCTGCCAGGTTGCAGAAGCCTCCACATCCCCGAATAGAGCTACACCGGGAAAATAAATATTTATGTTTGTTTTTTGTTCGTTTTTATTTTTACTTTTGATTGTTTTGCAACATGGAGGAGAGTGAGATGGGAGTGATTTGTGTCTGAGTGTTCAGATCTGTGTAGCGTGTGAATACGAGAGAGGTAGAATGTTTGGGGGTGTCGGATCTTCTAATATTTGGGTCCCACTGGAGAAGAAGACAGTGGAGATTCAATCTTGGGTTGGGTTTGGGTTGGGTTAGGTCACTTGCATTTTGGTTTGGGCGGTTTGGGTCAGCCTCACTGAGACGAGTGAATAAATTAACACTAAAAAAAATATTATAAAATTACACACGTATCCAATAAGGGCCTGAAATTTGTTTACTTACACTAATCTAAAGATATCATGTGCCTTGTCTTGGCCTAATGGCCTGATTGCAATTTGCTAATTTCTGCATTAGCCTCTAAATCTAAAGTTTTCTTTTTCTTCTTTTGGTTCTTTATCTTTGAATTTTATGGATAAGGCCATTTTCTCCTTCTTTTAACGCTTCTGTTGCAATTTTTTGAACTTGTTAAAATTATATCCTCAACTAATGAAGCAAAAAAGAAAAGAAAATATGTTTGTAATTTACCTAAAATGTTCTTCAAATTAGCTAAATTATATACTTTTGGTTTAATCTGTAAAACTTTAGTTCTTTTGCAATGGTAAATTTGAACTCCACACACTGACTCTTTACCAAGTACACTCTTAGTGACGGAATTCAGTGCACATTTTTACCAAGTACAAAACTGGCAGGGAAATGAAGCCTAGTATATTGTACAATTAGTGGTTGACTTTATATTTGTGAATACCATAATGCAATAGGATTTTATGAAACATGTAGAAGAGATAAAAACTAAGGGAGCCTAATACACTGCTAATTAAGTTTCGATAATCTAAGCAGTGAGAATGAGTAGATATGAGCTTAGTCAAGTTGGTTAGAGCATATGTGCTCCTCATTCTGCACTCGAGTTTAAATTCCCCCCGTATAATTTAAATTAATTTAATACATAATATCACTTGTATAAAAAAAAAACCCAATGAGAATGAATATTTTTTCAAAACGTACAAGTTTTGTCCCTTTACATGCATAAAATATAGTGCTCCTACTATTCTATCACATATCTACTAAGCTATGTTGACTTTGATGGTTTGAGAGTTCTCAGAAGACACCTTCACCACATTGACGTTTTGCAACCTTCAACTTGTTTACTGGGGACTTATGATACAAAAAATTAATCTTGCTTGTGGAGATTTCTCATCACACAAAAATTATACACTATTTTTTAGTCTTTTATAATATAATCAATCGTTACCTTGTGGAGATTTATAGCTAATGTGACATGAGATGAGCGGAATGAAATATTCGCATTATAATATGATCGGAAATTGAACTACAACTACCATCCTCATGAAGCTAATCAAGTGGATTTTCAATTTAATCATTTTTTACATAGATAATTCTTGAAAGAAAAAAAAATCTAAACATGAATGATTCTGATAATTAGATTACAGTTGAAAACTAAGATATCTTTATTTGAGAAAAACAGAGATAGAGAAAGGCTCCACGCCAAAAAAGACACAAAAAATATCCTTTCATTTTGGTTGCTGGCTATGGGGTTCGAACCCATGCGCACTTATGTGCAGAAGATCTTAAGTCTTCCCCCTTAACCTCTCGGGCAAACCAGCTTGGATACCATCCCGTATGCATTCGGTGAGTGATGCATCACTCATTTTTATTAATCTTATAGTAAATGGTTGATGTTTTTGAAAATAAATTAAAAAATGATAATGCGTCCCTTCTTACCCATAAGGAGGAACTTCTCCTTGCCTACTGATGTGGCTCAGCCACATTCTGACACGTGTCTCTCTTGTTAAGAATAATTAAAGAGTGCTACTATTTCCACCCCCTTGTCCTATTTCCCCACCCACCTTATCTTCAAAATTTTAAGGACAAATGTAGCCCTTTGTAAAATGACTTTTAAGGACTTATGCCACCTCATTAAAATTTAATCCAACATATTGAAATGTTTTCATAATCAAAAAGAAAAAAAAAACTCTAATGCAACTTAACAATTTGAACCTTAACTCTTGCCGTCATTTACTCTTTTTTTTTTCTTTTTTTTTCCTATCTCTTCAACCTCTCCCCCTTTCCTGTTTGTTTTGTTTGCAACATCTTTCCCCAATCGTTTTTTTGTTGTTGTCAATATCTCCCCCAATCAATTTAGTCTTCCTTTTTTTTCCTTATTTCTTAAACCTGCAGCCTCTCCACCCAATTGTAGAGGTTTGGTTTTTCCTTCTTCCTTCCTAAACCCTAAACAAACTCTCCAAAACAGAAGATTTTTTTTTTCTGTACTCTCTTTATAATGGCTTAACTGATCTTTACATAATAATCAAAATCGATCAAATTCAATTTAATTCAATTTAAGGTGACCTTTCTTTCTCAGCCCTGTCTTCTCATACGCCATCTACATTTGTCATTGCTTCGTACAGCCTCTCCTAACAAACCCTCCAACTCAACAATGAGACCACCCTCCAATTCTCGGGTTCCAACCCCGAATTTTCTCAAGCCACCACCAAAACCAACCAAACTTGGAGAAAGGAAGAGGGAAAAAAAACCTATACAATTGGGTGGAGAAACCGCAGAGAAAGAAAGAAGAAAAAAGAAAAGAAAAGAAGAATAACGATTGTAGGAGTTAATTGTTAAGTTCCATTAAGTTTCTTTTTTTATGTTTTAAATTATTGCATTTGATAAAAAGAAAATAATAATTAAAGGGTATTTTAGGAATAATGGTGGGTGGAAAGATAGGATTATGTGTTTTAAAATTTATATGTTGGGTGGAAAGATAAGGTGGGTGGGGAAATAGGACAGGGGGGTGGAAATAACAGCACTCTAATTAAATTGAAAAATAAATACACATTTGAGAATTTTATAAATAAAAAAAACAGACGTCTTATATTGTGGTTGAGCCACATTAGTCGATAAGAAAGAGTTCCTCCTTACGAGCAAAGAGGGAAGCATTATCCTTTAAATAAATACGACAACACATACTAAAGCACAACCCTTTCAAAGATTTTATTGTATAGAATAGACTAGCTACTAGCCAAAACCTTACTAAAGCACCCTCATATGACAACTCAGACCACGTAGTTGTGCGACTACCCTGATAAAGACTAGACCTGCTTATATTTTGGTTTTACATAACTCATTCATGATACCATCCATGTGAGTGTTATGCCGTATTCACCACTTACACGGAAGAATCGCTTGCATTCAAATCTTTGTTGCCTTCATTTTGCAGCAGAACCACTTACATATTACATGGCAGTGATTTTTCAGCTAAAAAAAGAACCATTTTGATCCACAACCTCAACCTAAAACAAACAAGAAAAAATGAGAATCAATCTTTTGATATGGACTGGCTCTTTGAAAAAATTATACACTATTTTCTAGTCTCTTATAATGTAATCAATCTTGCTTTGTGGAGATTTTCCGTATACCAAGAAAAACTCTCAATCTATAGCTCAAGTGACATGAAATGAGCGGATTGAAATATTTGCATTATAATATGATCGGAAACTAAACTACAACTACTATCCTCATAAAGCTAATCAAGGGAATTTTCAATTTAATCATTTTTTACATGGATAATTCTTGCAAACAAAGGAAAAAACTTAAAAAATGAACGATTCTGATGATTGGATTACGGTTTAAAAAATAAGATATATTTATTTAAGATAAATAAGGATAGAGAAAGGCTCCACGCCAAAAAAGAAAAAAAAGGCTTTCATTTTATTTGCTGGCTATGGGGTTCGAACCCATGCGCACTTATGTGCAGAAGATCTTAAGTCTTCCCCCTTAACCTCTCGGGCAAACCAGCTTGGTTACCATCCCACACGTATTTGGTGAATGATGATCTTTCATTTTTATTAATCTTATAGTGAACGGTTGCGTTTTTAAAAATAAATTGATGAATCAATGATTTAAACCTAATTAATAAATGTGCCCTTTAAAGATCTGATTGTATAGAATAGACTAGCTACTAGCCAAAACACCGCTAAAGCAACCCCATGTCTCACTCAAATCACATCGTTTGTCCTTTAGCTAAGCCTTAAAAATAGAATTAAAAGTTTGATTTCCCCTAAAAGCCATATTAATCTCTGATCATCGTGGCATCTCAGCTCACATAACTCTCCGACTACTTTTTTTTCGTTACATTGGGTGGAAAGAAAGTCTTTGGAATTTCGACTCTGGGTGTCAAGCAGGGGGAAGGTTGGAGGCCACTACTGTGGTACCTGCTCTCGACACTCTCCGACTACTTTCATAAAGACTAGACCTGCTTATAATTTGGTATCATATGACCCACTCGTGATACACTCATACTCCAGTCGCACAAAAGAATCGCTATTGCATTCAAATCTTTGTTGCCCTTCACTCTGCAGTAGGAATATCTGTCAGTTGGGGTGGCTGTCATAATATATTCCATTGCTGTTATTAACGGCCAGTATGTTGTATCAATGGGGACAAAGGAAAACCAAATCCCCACTCTTCTACAACAATCTAACCTATCCTTGAGCTCTGCATGGACCAAAATGGCAGAAACCAAAATATAAGAACAAAAGTTTGCACAGGCTAAAGACAGTGCCCGTAAAGAATCTGTGCAAGCTTAATGATTATATCGATTTATTATTTTCTCTCTCTCTCTCTCTCTCTCTCTCTCTGCAGCCTGTCTCTCCTCTTCAATTTGAACTTCTGTGGAACATCTGTTGGTATGGTGAGTGGGAAAGTAGTTGATGATGTGGGTGAACATTGTATCTGGATATTGAGCATCAACCCTAAGATTGACTGTTGATGGTGGGGCAAAAATTCTATTATCATATGATCAGTAAAAGGAATATCCACATCATCCATAAGTTCCGTTTGTTGATTTTAGTCTCGTGTGTGCGTGTGAGGCTCATAATGCATTAACGAACATTAGTGCACCCTCACCATTACATAATTCTTTAAGAAGCAATCTCATAAAGTTGATTGTATTAGTGACATACTTATTTTGTATACTTTGCTTCAAAAAGTTCTGTTAGCACCAAATCTCAATGATGAAATTGGAGCAATAACCGTGGAGGGTGCATAATTGGATTTATACTAAACTACTCTATCTGTTGCCTTTTCTGTTTTTCCTTTTTCTTAACCAAAATGATTGTACAACAGTTTGATATATTATCATGTTTCGAATCACACTATCATACAACCAGAAAATACTTTTTATTGGTCAAAAAAATGGTGGCAAAGTGTGCAACCACTCCGAGTCGGGATTGTTTACTGCAAAACCAGAAAATTCTTTCAATAATAATAAACCTGACATATGCAATTCAAATATAGGCCAGCAAAAAAAAAAAACAAAACAAAACTAGCCACTTGAAACATGTTAAACAACAAAAGTTTCTTGCAATAAACGTTAGGTTCTAAATTTTCTCTGGGAAAATAAAATCAAAATGACCAAAATGCATAAAAGCCCATATAGTTCATGGTTATCTCACTACCAGGTGCATTTAAATATGGACCAACACCATTATCATTATTATTATTATTTAATATAAGCGATATTCTAAACAAAAGGGAATGAGAATTTCTCACACTCAAATATGAACCAACACCATTGATTATAAGGTTGAAAGTTTTACAACATTACTCAGTGCACCACCTCTTCATGTCTTTTGGTAGGTAATTAAAAATGGAGGGTGACTCCACCAATCAATTGCTATTTATACCCTTCCTCAAATGTGCAGGCAAAGGAGTAGAAAGAACGGATGATTGGTTGGTATCTCACCAATCAATTGATAGTAAAATTATATGCCCAACCAAATGACACATTTGTTTGACATAATTTCGTGTTACCCACCAATATCATTCTTCTTTTGGGTTTTTAAGTTTGAAAAACCCCACTTCTTTACTTGTTAGTAGCATCAACAAACTTGACGGTGGGGTTGATGGATATAAATCTTCTCTTTGTCATGGCCTTTCTTGGCTTATAATCCAAGTGATCCATTAAAAGGACAACTTGGATTGGATTGGAAGTGAAGGGGACTGAAGACAAAGAGATAATCCGACTCTGTTATTTGTACCAATATCCGACCCTTATCTCACTATCATATTTATTGATCATCTCTATTATAAATGTGGATCCGACTCCACAACCTCAGTTACAAGAGTAATTTTTTACGTAAAACCAGTTGTAGACAATATAAATTACAATTCACAAAGGTGGATATTGGTCAACAAGGTGGTTAGTATTTACTAATTTACCAACTCCAATTTCTATAGATATGTACTAGCCTCTCCGCATGCACTTCCGCGCCTGAAAGAGGCTTTTTTAAAAAAAAAAAAAATTTATTTTAGAATTAAAAAAGATAATTGGTAGTTGTGTTCCATAAAAATAGGATATATTATCTGATTTTTCTTTTAATTTTAATTTTTTTTAATATGAAAAAGTGTGAATTTACCCTATTATCCTCATTTAATTGATAATTCAATTCTTAATGTTTGCATTAACCAATGTCATTTTCTGATATTTTAATTGTTTTACCATTTTTGACCTTTTGCTTGATATATATGGATAATACTTTCTTTTTTGAAATAAAAATTAAAAGAAAAAGGAAAGTTGCAAGCTTTACATATAAGGCTTTGGCCCAAAAAACCAGGGCTTCGTAGAAAAGAAAAGCCCACCATTCTTTCTTTTCGATCCATCAAAGCTTTTTAGCGGGAATGAAGATATCTCTGGACGCAAAAGCAGAGGAAGCTTCATTTTCAGCAAAACCATGAATGAAGAAGCTCATCGTACACCAACCTATCAGAGCCTTACTGCGTCAAGGTCTCTACCCAGAAGCCCTCCAAGCCTCCACATTAATCTCACCTCTCAACCCATTTCTCACAAACCAAACCTACGCTCTTTTTCTTAAGTCGGGTCACCGCCTCGACCCCTTCCTCGCCTCAGCTGTCATTTCTCAATTTGCCAAATTGGGTCTCTTTGATCACGCCCTTCAGTTCCTCAACGACACCCCTGACCCGGATACAGTCTCTTACAACGCCCTCATTGCTGGGTTGGCCCGCTCCGGCCGACCCGGACCCGTTTTCGATCTCTTTGATCGGTTGAGGCATGTGGGTCTCAGGCCTGATGCTTTTACATTGAGTTCTTTGGTGAAGGCTTGTGATGGTTTGGAAGAGAATGAGATTGCCCATGGGGTTTGTTTGAGGTTGGGGCTTGGCTATGGAGGTTTTGTGGTTAGTGGGTTGGTTGAGAATTATATGAGGAATGGGGATGTTGGGTCGGCTGAGAAGTCTTTTAGGGAGTGTTTGGTTGTGGACAATGTGGTTTGGACTGCTATGGTTTCTGGGTATGTTTGGAGTTGTGAGTTTGAAAAGGGTAGGGAGGTTTTTGTGGAGATGAGGGGTTTGGGTTTGGAGTTGAATGAGTTTAGCTTGACTGCTGTGCTTGGTGCATTGTTTGATGAGAAAGAGGGGGAACAGGTTCATGGGGTTGGTGTCAAAATGGGATTTTTATGGGGGTGTTCAGTTCATTTGAGTAATGCAATTATGAATATGTATTCTAGGTGTGGGAATAAGCAAAATGCCGCAAAGGTTTTCGATGAAATTACTGACCCAGATGTTGTTTCTTGGACTGAAAGGATAGGAGCTGCTTCTGATGGTGTGGAAGCTTTAGAACTGTTTAAAATTTTGCACTCTGGGGATTTGAAGGTAAATGAATATACAATTATAAATGTATTGTCAGCCATTGTAGGGCTGGGGATGTTAAATCCCGGTAAGCAAATCCAAGCACTTTGTCAGAAGCTGGGGTATTTACGGGTGGTTTCTGTTGGCAATGTGTTAATATCCATGTATGGGAAGTGTGAGCAGATTGGTGATGCTAGGTCCATATTTGATGATATGCTTTGCCGAGATTCTGTCTCTTGGAATTCTTTGATTGCTGGATATTCTGAGAATGGACTTGTTACTCAGGCTTTGGAGGTACTTCGTTGCATGCGTGATATCTCATTACAGCCTAATGGGTATACTGTGGCTAGCCTTCTTGAAGTCGCCTCCAACTTGAATTCCCCAAGGCTGGCAATGCAAATCCATTCACATGTGATCAAAATTGGGTTCATGGTGGATGACCGTGTGGTGGCTTGCTTGATAGTGACATACGGGAAATGCAATTGGATTGATGAATCAAAAAGGATATTTTATGATATTAACAAGATAAATTTGGTACTTCTTAATGCAATGGCAACTGGTCTTGTCCGTTCCGGTTGTCATGCTGATGCTATCAATTTGTTCCATATCTCGAGGGGCCTGAAACTTGAAGTGGACAGTTCAACTTTCAGTACTGTCCTTAAAGCTTGTGGTGCTATAACTGAGTTGGAACAGGGAAGAGTGATTCACTCCCTGGCTCTTAAAACTGGATTTGATCAAGGGAGCTTTGTTGAAAGCGCTATTATTGACGTTTATTGTAAGTGTGGAAGCATAGGTGACGCAGAGAAGGTGTTTAGACATGCTTCCACAAACAATTTGGCTTCTTGGAATGCGATGGTGATGGGATATGCTCAACATGGTTTTCATGATGAAGTTTCGGAACTATTCAACAAGATGTCTAAGTTGGGAGTAAAACCAGATCATATAACTTACCTGGGAGTTCTTACTTCATGTTGCCACGCAGGTCTTGTCAAAGAAGCTTTTAGTTACTTAAACTCAATGTTTGAGCGTGATGAGCTAATGCCACATATAGAACACTATGCCTGCGTGGTCGACCTACTTAGTCGACTTGGACTCCTAGAAGAAGCAAAGAGGACCGTTGATCAAATGCCCATTTGCCCTGATGCTCATATATGGCAGATTCTTCTATCGGCCTGTAACATCCATAAAAACATGGACATGGGGAGAGTCGCAGCACAGAAGCTTCTTGAGCTGGAGCCTGACAATGAATCTGCTTATATTTTGCTTTCAAATCTCTATGCCTCAGCTGGTATGTGGAGTGCTGTTGGAAAAGTGAGAAAGGAAATGAGGGAAAAAATAGTCTACAAAGAGCCTGGTTCTAGTTGGCTTCAAGTTGGAGGATTGCTTCATTACTTTTTAGCCGACGACAAATCACATCGTGATAGTAGAGAAATACATACGGAGCTAATAAGGTTGTATCGGCAAATGTCAGTGACATCAAAATTGGAAAATGACGGTCCAAGTTTAATGATCTATGACTTATAAAAACACATCATGAGAGTAAAAACATAAGTATTGAGCCATTCACATTGCTTGCTTAGCTACCCCTTCCGGCATCCTCTGGATTGACAAGTGAAGTACTTGCCATCTGATCAGGTTGGTTTTTCAATTTATGAAGTCCAGTCACATATCCTCTTGCGTTTAGTATTAGACCATATTGCGAGGTTTTACTATTTTATCCAAATATGCACATGTCTTCTTCCTTTTTGTTTGCACCCCCTCCAATCTCTATATAACATTGCTCATCAATTCTCTGTTCTTGGTTATGGATTGCATAAACAATTATTAACCTGCTTTCCAAGGTTATTTTCCATTGCTTCAACAGTTATGAGTATAACAATCAAACTTATAATATCGTCATGTTCTGCTAACATTGTGAATTGTGGCCTTGTAAGTGTTTAAAACTACAAATGAATTTAGCATCTTTGACACGAAAATATGCTTGAATGTTTGTTTCTGTTGTATAATCTGTGCCACTCGTGAAAGCCAGATATAGCCATTTCCTTGTCATTTTATTGTTTTTTTTTTCCTTTCTTTTCCCCAGTAAATTGCTATATGAGACTAGAAACTATCAATTGAGCTTGAACGGAATAAGAAAAACAAAATGATATAAGAAGAGCTAAATACATTAAGAAGGCAGTGATCAACTGATCATACATTTTTAGAAAATGATATGAATCTACAATTTCTACTGATCTTGCTCTCACTAAAAATGGGTTTTCCTGCTGCGCTGTTTGCGATCTGAAGAGGCTTTGGAGAGCACAGAGACTATGGAATGAATGGCATTTGCAGCTATTCTTGATTTTATCTGTCCCCGCTTTGGAAGAGGCTTTCTGCTTCTGAAGCTTTTGGCAATTTCAGCTGCAGGAACATCAGAGACCTTGCTATTCATTTTGCGATTTGAAGCAATGTCGAATTTTCTTTTCTTTTCTTTTTTGCTTTAAGACTGCTTTTTTTTGTTTGATGGATGTGGATAGAGTGGCATTGGTTGGGAGTTTATATAGAGCTCATTGTATCATCAAAGGATGGGGGTGGATTGATCCGGGAAGATCAGAGAAGGCTAGAAACAAGCTTTTTCAGACTGGTGTTTGTTAGGGGGCATGCCAGCGAGATTGTCTGGCTGTACAGAGATTCTTTTCAGCTCAACTTGAGACAATATAAATTTGTGTGATGATTTGGTGACTGATTATGATTGATTAAGAGTATTATCCGTAGTTTAATGCAAAAGATTGGTTTGAGCTTGTCTTAACTTGAACACGTGCGGGTTATGTAGGAGCTCTGGTGGACCTTGAGGCTGGTCCCTGGTTTTCTTTAGTGGATATGCTGAAAGGACTAGGGAGAAGACAGACTTTAAAACAGCGGTAAGAATTTAATGGTTTTTTTAATTATGTTTTTGTCCATGTTAACAGATAATTATATAATTTAAAGGCAAGTTGTGCGGATAACAGGGAGCAGAACATAATCCATTCATGTACATTTGTAAATTGTTTTCTTCTAATGAATGTCCTTGTTTTCAGGGAGACCTTCTTGGAAATGTCAAACGGCCATTCTGCTACCTACAGGTGAAGCTATCTTGTTCTATTATTTGAATATGTTTGTTTTTCGGTCGAATTATTTGAATATGTGTGTTGTATCACATGGTTGAGTAGATTGATCCCCTAGGAAAAAATCAAGTGAGATAGAGAGAGAGATGAAAATGATGAAGATTGTGACTGTTATTGATGCTCATTCCTTTTACTATAATTGTTCCTTATTATACCAAAAATGGAAAATAGTGAGAAGATCCATTTTAGACAGAGATTATGTATTGAAATTTATGTCTCAGCTGTCATCCATGGAATAAGAAGAAAGATTTGTGGTCATGCTGCTGTATGAAATACTTCACATGTGCTTGTGCTTCAGTACCGTGTTTTCAGCGTAGCCTGCAGAAACCAAAAAGAAAAAAAAAAAAAAAAAGAAAGAAAGAAAGAAAGAAAGAAAGAAAGAAAGAAAGAAAGAAGTTTCCTCATCTCTTTGGTTCTCTCTCTCTCTCAAACATGTGCACTGAATCAGTGAATCATCATGAATGCATTTCTGTATTTTAACAACTAACCATAGTGTTATCGTCAATATATCGATATTATTCCGATATTATCCCGATAATATCTGATTTTTGGGGGTCCGATATTTTAACAACTAACCATAGTGTTATCGTCAATATATCGATATTATTCCGATATTATCCCGATAATATCGGGAAGATATTTTCAACATTTTTATGAATGATTTGGGCAATATATCGAGATATTATCGATAATATCCCGATACAAAACCCAAAAATATTTATATACATTGTATTTGTGAAAACCATTTTACTCCTTCAACACTTTAACCACCATATCACTTATGTTTTTGTGAAAATACTAAAATATTTATATATATACATGGTTTTGTTTTGAATTATTTTTGCAAGAAACAAATTTTCACATGAGATGAGTAGTAACTGTGGTTATACTCATAACCAACCATTTCCCTACCCTTCATATCCCATTCCTATTGGGATGGAATCAAGCGACTCATGGAAAGAATCCGAGACTCAATCTTCAAATGATTTTGCTTATGGACAACATCAACCAATCTTGAATCCATATGGGTGGCATGTTAACAATTACATGCAAAACTATTTTGGGGATTTATCATTTACTCTTCAAAATATACTTACTCAACACATAGAGATAATGAAAATAGTGAAAATTTTGAACCTCATAGGAACTCTATGTGGTACTAAGTCACTCATGTATCTTACCATGCAATGTATAAAGTGTAAAATATTGTAGTAATTCATTATATATAAATGATTATGGTGTGTTTAATCTTCTTTCATTAATTACTACATATTTTCTACACTTACGGTGTTTGCCAGCTCACTATATAATCAACTTATCCATCATGCAATGCATTTCCTTCCAATTTTTTGTGATAAACTAATAGATAATTGACTAAATAAACATCCTGCAAAGTTTCAATAAAAATTTCCGAGTTTTTCTTATAATTTCCGTGGTTTTTATTCAATTTTTTCCGATACCGATAATATCCCGATATTTCCTGCGATATTTCCGTGTTTTTTGACTTCCGATATTTCCGATACCTCCGATATTTAAGACCTTGATTATAACAAGTGTGACACTATGTACATAGGGTTGCCAATATATTCCCATTGAACAACGTGGCACAAGTAGCTTATGATTTATTTCATATTTTATGTCTAGTACTTTGTTGATCACATCGACAAGGTAAATTCGATATGATGAATAATATAATCAATAACTCTGATACAAATAATTTTATTTTTATCGACTCGTTGTGATGCTTCAATGCTATATCCTCGGGAAAAAAATATGATTCACTCCTGATGTGGTGATACTTAGATTTCATACCAAGGCACAAATATAGGCAAAGCAATCTAATGGAACTAAACCCATGTGGCGATTCCTTGGTTAAGGTAGTGGTGCAAATGTCCCTTTATTCTTTCCTCTATTCTGTCACACTAGTCCCTTGTACATATGAATGCTACATGATAATTGTTTGCTTCTCTCTCTGTCTCTCTCTTGTTTCAACTTTGGCTGAAGGCAATGGCTAATGTTCTCAATTTCTCAGGCAAAACACCAAGTCAGAGAATGTGCCTCAAACCAATGGCAGGGCCAGCCATTGGTTCCATGGCCATTAAAAGAACACGCCAATTTGAGCAGAACAAAAGAGATGCTACGCAACATTGCATCTACGTGAAACGGAAGGCAGAAAATAAACAGTTAAATGACCACAGGCTCTTTCCTGTCATGGCAGCAGCACAGAGAAGCTCAGGCATATATCCAAGTTCTCCTTCCCCATCAGACACAATCAAGAAATTCTACAAATGCATCAATGAGAAAAACTTAAAGCAACTAGGAGATTACATCTCAGAAGACTGCTACATTGAAGAATGCTCTTTTAACACACCATTACAGGGCAAAAAGGTCAATGATCTTTGTTCTTCTTGACAACAACAAGATCATAGTTTTCCTTGCAACTAACATAACCTAAATTGCATTCTATGCAGGAGGTAATGAATTTCTTTGAACAGCTGATTACAGGCATGGGTCAAAATGTCAAGTTCTGCATACAACACGTGTGCGAAGGAGATGAACTTATAGGAGCAGCAAACTGGCACATGGGTATGTGTACTTATATATGCCATTGTCACTCCACCTGAAATAAATCTAGTTCCATTACATATCTTGTGCATCTTCAAACTGGGTTATGTTTGGTATTGCAGAATGGAAAGACAAACAGATCCCCTACACCCGAGGCTGCAGCTTCTTTGAATTCTCCAAAAAAGGGGAAAAAATAATACTCAAGTACAGAAAGACAAATGTATTTCTTTGGCTTCTCATTCTATTAAAGATGAACAATGCCTAACTGATTCTGATTGTCTACAGGAAAGCCCAAATTGTCATTGAATCACCAATCAAACCAGGAAGTGTAGTGCTGGTAAGTCTGCCAACTACTGTCAGAAAGAATCCTTTGGCCTCTATCATCACAATAAGGAAAAAAATTTAATAAAGTGAATATTATTGACCATTTGATTTTGTTCATTATGTGTTTGTCCCTGTGGAGCAATTCAGGGTCTGTTAAAGACAGTGACTGCACTCTTCGATGGTTTCCCAAAAACTACCGAATGTAAGCCGAATTTAGCTAAAAATTTCAAAACCTTAACTCATCTTATATATATATATATATATATATATATATATATATATATATCACAGCATGACATAACATCAAGATATTTCTCCTGCAGGGTTCCTAAAGAGTCCTCATATAGTTTTTCAATGGTTATGGAAGATATACACAATACTTTTCGCACCACTTGTAGACAGCTACTTAAGGCTTTGGAACCTTGCAGCTCGACTGCTCAGCTATGCATACTACATTGTGCTTTACATTGCGAAGTTTTTCTTCAAGTAGAGAGGATCAGACAATGCCAGCGTTAGAAGGACAGATAAATCACCTTTCAGTCATCATTGTTATCGCGACTCCACCACGTTTCTAGCAGAGAGAGAAGAAGCAATGGTCCGAAAACCGGTGGAAGGGGCGGAGGCCTGCTGAAGGCGACAATTGGTTCGGTTTTCTGTTTCGCAACAAGTCCTCCTTCGCCAGGATCATTGTTCCCTTGTCTCTTTGGTGTTGAAGTGGCCACAGTACCTACAATTAAAATGTATCATATTAATCAGATAAAGAACTTGTAATGCCATACAATTATAAATTTATAAGTTATTAACTATATTAAAAGCATAAAGAGAGAGGAGAGGGGGAGGGTGTAAATTACCCCATGACCCTTTCATAGGGTAGGCTTGTTTGAACAACTTGATCTTTGCAGGGGACAACGCAGCTAATCCACGCATGTAGGCTCTACTTTATTCTTCTCCTCACAATCAAGTAGCTAATATTCGAAGAAAAAAAAAAAACATACCTTTCAGATTTCTACAGAAAATTGTTCGCACCAATTTCAACAGGTTCATAACTGACTTGAAGGGTTTAGATTGGGTTTGGTCCGTACCTGGTGTGCGGTGCTTCAGTTGCTCTGCAACAACAAACGAAGAGACATAAACAGAGTATACAAAAACCGTTGCAAAGGGTTCCAGTTCGAGATGATTTTTTGTTTTTCTCGGCCAGACAGTTCCAGAAGGAAAGCCAATTGAAGCTTCGGGAGTTTTCACGTTTCGGTGGAAAAATCATCCGCTTGGATTTTTCTTTTCACCTGTTGACGCGTGTACTGATGATCCCCAGTCAAAGATCGCCACGTGTACAATTAAAATAGGGAAAAAAACCCATTGTGGGTTTCTTTTAAGAAACGACGCGTCGTATATATCATGAAAGAGGGAGTTGCGCATGTGGTTAGGTCGTTGAACTCAAGTTAGAGCAAATGCAAAAGCGAAAAATGAAAGTAGACATTGATGGAGCCCAAACAAAAGCATGGTTGGGAAGAGGCATTTTGGTGTATCTTTCAGAATAGCAAGTTTGGTAGTAAGCCAGTGCTCCCCATGACCTATTGTTGATGGAGACATGGATCGTGCAAAGAAAGAGCTGTGCTATATATTATCGTAGAGAACTAATTGTTGATCCATTTTATGAAAGTTTAATAGCTTTACGGTTAGTGATGGTCTAACATGGTATTCTTTGCAAGTGGTCTTAAACTCGATTCCTATTTCATTTCTTTTTGTTGGTTTGCAGGATGTAGTCTGACTGCAACTAGGTGTACTACTGAGTCTTGACAACTAAGTTTTTCAATCAGTACTTATATATCTAAGAGAGTTCATGCAGCACGCCAGCTCCGCTGGTGTGTGCCAAATTTTCAAAGAGAGAAACAAAAACATGAATGACGAACAGACCTCAGGTCCTTTACAGCAATTCCAAAAACAGCCAACTTATCAGCAGCACATAGTATACAACAAGGATGTTAATTTCCATGAAAGTAAAATCTTCTGCCTAACAATTACAACTACTTCTCGCATATGTAAAGTCCAACTTAATCACCTGTAAAGTCCAAGCAGATAGTACGTTTTATTATAAAAGATCTCGTTGGTGTTAGTAGAGCCACTCACTTGTATATTAGATTTCATTTTATCAATTTTATGATAATAGTTCAATAGATGGCAGCTTGTGATAAATAACTATAATTTTTAGTTTGGTAGACCGTTTAAGTTAAGTTTGTACGAATTGTTAGGTTACTTTGGATTTCAAAATCTTAAAAATGATGGGAAACGACTTAGCATTTTTAAAAAATTAGAAACAATATTCATGTGACCTAAACATAGGCCACTACTTACAATTCATGCATATATGTACCGGCAAGATGTTATAATCATTTTCTAAGTTCTGTTATATTTTTTTAATCAACGACGGAAGCGAGATTTGAGAACAGAAATACTACTAGACAAATAGTTACTTGAGCTTCACATCTTATGCATTGGTGTTCTTCGGATGAGATGATTGAAGAACAAAGAATTTGAAGTATTGAAATTTTCTTAATTAGATTTACATTTTTAGGAGCGTTTAGCCAATTTTGATGGTGGATAGGTTCCTACACGTCGACAATATTTGTCCTTGAGCGCTTTCTTGCACGTCTGTGGTTGCTGGTTTGAAGAAGTCTCTCACTCCCTTTCTATGAGCTTCGACAAAATGAAGCAATCACCAGTATTTAAAAAATTCAAAAAATTCAAAAAAATAGTATCAACTTTTGGATTTCTTAGTTCTGCGCAGGACTTCCTTTTCCAATTCTTCCATGCCCCCAAGCTCTTCTATTTCCTACATACAACATATCCAACAATTACTATTTCATTGGAAATTAAGAACCTTTGTTTCAAAGCAAGAGGCTTGAATATTTTTACCTTGGGTCCCAAGAACAACCCAAATGGCACTCCATTCAATATGCAAGAGTGATGAAGCTATTCAAATTCACAAGAAATAATCAAAACCCAAAAATAATGGCAATGTCAAGAACACAAAATGGGCAAAGAAAATCACAGAGTAATTTACATAATGGGCTGCAGCAACTTTTCGTAAATAAGGGACGTCTGCGATTGGCCCAACTGGAAATCTACGGTGCACAAGACCATCATGCACAAACATGTAAGCCATCCCAAAAGTTGTTATTCCTAATCCCTGTATCCAAAACAAACAAACAAAAAAACTTGGTTAACTAACTATTTTTCTAGTTTTTCTTTCATAAGAAAGTGATTGACTGATACCGGATATCAATCTACAATACTATTGATGTTATCGATTAAGTACGGGTAAATTATTCATAACCGATATAAAATAATCTTTTTATATATATATATATATATATATATATATATATATATATATATATATATATATATTTGGGAAATACTTACAGCACCAAAACAGAGTCCTGGAAACAAACCCTTGTTGAAGAAACCATAAGAGAGAAGAGCAATTGCAGGAACAACATTGATTATGGCAAAGATATCGTTGAGCTCGAAAGGGCCATCCCTAGCTTGGTGATGAGACTGCAAAAATAATCAAACAAAATTAAAAGATCCTCAAAACCAATCTTCTTCCTTATGAAAATTTAGATTATAATTGCAAATTTTATATAAAACTGACCTCATGCATATGCCACAGTGAAGCATGCCACAAAGCTCTATGAGCCCACCTTGCCCAAAACTCCATACCCACCTTTGAAACAAGCACAAAGCAAACAATTCAAATTTGTGAGCTTCCTTGGAAAACAAAGATTTCCCATCAATGAAATTGCCATGGTTTTGATAATCCATTACTTACAGCAGAGCCCACAGAGAGAGCAAATGTACCCAGCATTTCAGGAAGGATATATTCTCCAAACTGTTTGATAAAAAATTGATCAAAACCCATGTCAAGAAAAACAACAAATAAATAATGAAATAGCATTTAATTAATTTTCATTACCTCTGTTTGCCAAGAGAATCTGAAATATACAGCCATGGCAGCAGCTGAAGTGACTCCAAGGCTGGACATGATTGCAGCAACAAGGTAGGTGTTTCTCTCTGATCTCTTTCTCTCCAATCTCTGTGCCACACGTGGCGTTATCACAGTCCACCTCTCTGTGTTCGTCTCTTCTTGTGGTTTATGATCCTTCTCTGTTTTCTTTTCCATAACCAAGCGCAGAACGTTCCATCTCTTCTTCTTCAGGTGGGTTGCTGTTGAGGAAGCTAAAACAGAAGAGGGGATTGTTTTGGAGATGGGTTTTCGAGCAAGTAGACTTTTTTGGCCGAAATTGTATGTTACAGTGACTGAGGAAGCAGCCATGGGAGAAAAGCTCCAAGCTTTGAGTTCAAAGCAAATAGCTTGGCAATGAAAGAAAGATAGAAGCTTGAATTTACAAGGGTTGAGGAAAATATGGGAAATGGGACAAAAGGAAGTTTAGGTGCACAGGACAGGGGCATATGAGGCAGCTCCAGCCATTTTAAATGGCTGAGTTTTTTTAACTGAAGGGACTTTCTGTTTCTGGGCAACCATGGGGTCAAGGTTTGAAGGGTGCTATGGTGTTTGTTGCTTTGGGTGCAAAAACTCTTTTCTTTGCTAAATTACACTTTTTTTTGTAATTAAATATTGGTAGTTCTTGACTTTTATGTCTTCTTTTTTTCTTTAACTTCCTAAAACCACTTAAAAACATATTTCACAATCTTCTCTCCATGTGCTTTTAGTGGTTTGAGAGTGTTTTAGAAAAGAAAAGAAGAAGAAAAAAATGCATGCAATAGTCTAATTGAACCATTTTAGAGTGTAAGGATGGAGAGTTCCTTTCCATTTTCAGTTTAGAAATCAAACAAACTTTTGGAAAACAAAATTGAGATTCATGCTCTGCTCAACAACTTGGCCGAAGTAGCACCTATTAATCTGTTGTATATTTAGTATTTTTAGCAGGTGCTTTTGTTGGATATGTAACGTCAACCCCATAAGGGAAGGTGATAATTAAGTTGGAAGCATTCCAAATTTAAAAAAAGAACAGTATGTTTTCACTTTCTTAGAAATTTTACCAATCATTTGACCATCATTTTTGGCAAAATTGAGAGGAAGGGGGATGTTTGTTTGTTACTAATTTTAAGCAATTAACAATCTAATACTAATCATGCTAGTCCTCACTTTTGGGTGGTTCTTGGTGATAAATTAAATGAGGCCCTTTCCCTTAGTATACAATTGTATGGGCTTTTTTATTCCAACAGCTACAGATGGGCCTGGGCTGCTATAAAAAGCAAATGGATGGAGTTGTCCCTATGCCTGAGTTCAAGAATTAGGCCCCAAGAGTGCTTCAAAAGGTTCATGGAGCCTTAGGAAGCACTTTGATTTCTTTCACCAACAAAACAAACAGTTGCTTACATATCAATATTTTGGCATGACTTGAGAAGCTTGTGGCATGGGAGCTGAGCATTCATGAGTTTAGCATTAGAGTGAGAAAGCTTGGATTTCCCATGAGAAACAGAGGTTCAAAGCAAGGGGAGAGAGAAATTAGGGAAGATTTGCTGAGGGAAGAGAGGAAGAGATGAGGATGGAAGGATGGGTGGCTTGAGTAAATTTCCAGCCACTTGGTGAAAGCTTCGTTGTGCTCTTGGATGGTTTGCCAGAAGAGAAAATGAGAAGATGGGAGAACAGGGCTTGAAATTGAAGGTTCCAGTAGTGAGTGAGGATGTTGCTCGCTCTGGATGTGTTGTTCTGCTGGGTAGGAGATGCCCCCTTTTATAGGCGCTGGAAGCTCATTCTTCCCAAGAAACCCTAGTTGGTTCTCCCCAATTTTGTCAAGTCTTCTCCCTCATTTCCCTTCACTTCCTTTGATTCAACCCCTTTTAGTGAAAATTCCTCAATCCATGCACATTGGGATAAAGCATTTTGGGGTTCCAAGGTTTTCCTGCAGTTGGCCTATGCAACACCTTCATGTGGATGAGGCGCCCCTTACTTTTCTTCTTAGTTTTCCTACTAGAGCTTGCAGAAGAAAGAAAAATGGGTAGGGGTGTTGGTCTGAAGGGTATTTCACCTCTAGCAGCCTGCGCACATGGATTCCTTTTGGTTTTTATGATGGCTTGTCTTTGACTTGGTCTTGATTTGGCTAGGGTATTTTCAAGGGCGCTGGATATTTTCCACGATGTTGAATATTTTATAAGGTGTTGGGCTGGGCTATTTTCTAAGGTGTTGGGTCGTTGGTGTTTTATTTCCAGCGGCCTGTAAGTTTGCCTTAGTTTCGTCAAGTTGCTGGAAGCAGCCTATCTGGGTAGATTTGCTTTGGTTTTGACAATGTGCTAGATATTTTGACTGATGTGGGATATTTCCAAGTGTTGTAGGCCATTGGATATTTTCCTAAGGTATTGGGTTTTCTCTCTCATGCTTACCCATATGTTTGGGCTCAAGAAATGGACTTGAGTTTTGGTGATCCCAAGCAGCCCAAAACTTCCACTCTTTAGACCATCAATGGGTCTCGTGAATACTCGTAACCATCCATACCACAATCCGCTCAACAAACCTTAGACATTCGTGTGGCTTGGTCCCACTTAAGCTTGTAGTGTGGCTTGGTTCTAAGATAAAGGTTTTCCGCTTAGCTTTGCATGTTATTTGGCGTGCTTGTGCTCGAGCTTTGCCGTATTGTAATCGGCTATGGTCAGGCCAAATAGCACTCAACGGGATAATAAGCGTGAGTTCATAGAGTTAGTACAGTTTATGGGCTTGTTACAACCTTTCTGCTTGGCGGATTGCGTATTTGCTTGGCGTGGCATGTGGACCATAACTTGTGCAAGCATACATGACAAATTCTTGCGTACCCCAGTCAGGCTTCTTCCCCAGTTAAGTGTTATTTTGGGCTAGAAATATATTTGAGCATAACCTTGGATTTTTTGGGCCTTAACAACAATAAAGCTTAAAGAATATTTTTTTTCCTCATTCATTCGTTTTGGTTTAAACTAGGGGGTGGACATTCAAACCGAAAAATCGAGCCGAATTAGACCGAAAAAATCGAGTTGATCAAAAACCGAACCAGACCGATTTGGTCCAGTTATGGTTAAGGTTTTTGTAGTGAAAAAACCAAACCGGCTATGTATTTTTTTAATATTTTTATAAAATATTTAAGCCCAATGCTAAATTTCTAAGCCCATAACTAATCTTTTCCCACGCTCAACTCCAAATCACCTCTCTTTGCATGAAATTGGGCCATTTGTGAATTTTTAAGTCTTGAAAAATAAATTTTAGTTGAACTTTGCAAAAATTAAAAATAAAAAGATTCTTGTCCAAAACCGAAAATACCGAAAACCAAACAGGCTTGTGGTTCAGTTATATATATATTTTTCATCAAAATCAGACCATATGAATAGTTTCAGTTCTAGTTCCGATTTGGATGAGAACTTGACCAAATCAGACCATGCCCACCCCTAGTTTAAACATAATAATTTCATTCTAACAAAGCAAAGTACATGAACCATAAAAAACAAAAATCATATTTAGGTCCATACATAGTCAGATAGCATCTAACATTCAATCTCATTCTCATCTCCTCTTGGTCACCATCAATCTCAAAGACAAAGATCAAAAAAGAAAAATTGTGAGCTTTTTAGTGAGAGATCGATTCTTTTAGTGTTACAATATGAGAAAAGAGGGATGAGAGAAAACTGAAAATAATAGATTGAAGAGAGATTGGGATAATAGAGAATAATATGGTGGATTAAATAGAGAGCATGTTCCATGGAGAAACTAGCAGTAGGAGAACCAAAGTCTTATGGAAAGAGGAAAGCGTGGGGAAGAGAGGAAGCGTCTTTCTTCTGAAAAGAGTAATCGTGTTTTTCTTATTTTATTTGAGTGTGATTTTTTTATTAGGTTGGACGCTTGGTATATATATAATATATATAAAATTTGGGCCCCCTTATTGAAGGCCCATGTCCATCGCCCTTCACCACCACACAAGGCCGGCTTTAATACTAATTAGTGAATCAATTGGGTACAAACACCTGAGTTCTTGTTTTTGAATCTCTCCTCCTCCAATATTACTTTATAAAAAACAAGAGAAAGGTACAAACACAAAATGTGGTAGGGCCTATTAGGTTATGATTTTGAAGTTGTCCACGTCCACCCATGGCTTATTAGGTTCATGGCTTACTATCTAGTTCTTCCGGGCCCTTTTCTATTATGGGCCAAAATCTGTAATGGAATCATTTTGAATGGACTCGGAGCCACTATACTAGACGAGTTATGACCCAAAACAACTTAGTTCCATGGAGCTCTTTGCCTCTTCTAATTAAACTCATCACATACTCTCTCTCTATTTTTGGCATGAACCCATTGTTATGTTTTCCTAATTAGATCGGTGCACTAGATACTAAGTCACATCAGGTTTGATAAGGGTTTAAATTAAGTTGTACCTTGAGGCCCAAAACCTTGTGAAATAAGGAAAGGTTTTAGGGCCTATTAAGGAGTCCTATTTTTGTTTCCTTTTTGCGTGAACCGATTAAGTGGGCTTGGAAGATTAGTCAAGTCGGCCCTCGGTGATGAGTAGAGACGACTTGACCTAGCCCTATATAAGCTTAAGGCCCTGCTCTCATCAGATATGTTCTCTAAACCTATTCTCATCATAAAGAGAGAGCTGAAACAGATTCTGAGAGAGAGCAGAAGTTCTTGAGCCGTCCCTGATAAATTATAGGATTGCTGTGCAACGGATAGGATGAGTTCAGAAGCTGTGTACACAAAGAAGATGGCTCCAGGTATGTCTTCCATGTCTTCATACGTATTACATGTTTGTGTGAAAGATCTAGATTATATAACTAAGGAAAACTAACAGTTGGTATCAGAGCTTTAGGTTGTTCACACATATCTGTAATCGTTGTTTAAGCATGCCTAATCTGTTTACATAATTGGTTATGCTATATTATTTTTGGTTATGTTTAATTTTTGAAAATTGATTGAACATGTTTTCTGAAATATTGAGAATATTAAAGAATCTGGAAAAAGCATGTTTTGATTCGGTTTTCATATTTTCAAAACTTTAAACACGTTTTTGACCTAGCAGATCACCTTAAAACCCTAAAAATGCCTATATTTCACAGCAAAGCTGTGTGTTGTGTTAATTAGGTCATTCCCTATTCAGAAAGGTATTTTACGTCAAAAACGGACACTAAGAACCCCTAAAGTACTGTTCACGGCAGAAATACTGTTCACTGCAATTTTAAGGTTTTTCCTTATACTGTTCACGCAGAAACACTATTCACTGCAATTTTAAGGTTTTTCCTTATTGAACTATGTTTTGTTTGGTTATTTTTCTGAGCCAGATATATGTTTGTTTTTGTTCTGAGAATCAACAAATTTTTCATAACAAAACCAAACCTAAATACTCAAACCCTAAAGAAAATAACCGGAAATTGCATTATACATGAATTGCTTGGTAAGATTCTTCAACAAATAGAATCTATCTAGTAATTTATTTGTGATGGCACAAGATAACATGTAATTTGTGTAAGCTATAAGTAATCTCTTGCCACAAAGGTGTGATACTTAACTAAAGACGCTTGCATGTATTATTTGTTAGTTTTGTGAATGAAGTTAAACTGATTTCTCTTAACAAATTGAGAATCGGTTTCTAGGGAAGTAATATGTAATATGCTTTCGTTTGCAAATCCTTACAGTTATGAACACTCCCTCGATCAATTTCTCGCGAAATTGAAACACTCACTAGTCAAACCTTCAAAAGATGGAAGTTTGATTTTAAGGATATTCTCGGAATGAATGAGATCAATTATGATTTCACTCATGTTTTGTTTGTTTATATATCTTGTAGAACAACTCCAAAAGTTTGGGAAAAAGTAGAAACATTTGGCTTTTGATAGGTGTCACTCGTGTCAACTTGTCACGAATGGTATTCTAGTAAAGAATTTAGTAGAGCTAATTAAGAAGCGGCACGAAGATGAGCTGGAGCGGAAAAGGGTTAAGGCGCAGCGAAATTGTCGACCATATGGAGGACCCATAAGGATATACACGGCGACAAAGGACAGTCTCAAAAGTCTTAGGATCGCTATGAAGCTTGGTATATGCGCTTATGGGAGAGGAAGAAATATCAATAAGCTACTTCGATACAAGAATCTCCTAGTGCATTCTGTGAAACCTACGCCCCAACCTGAATCATATGTTGAGTTTTTTTATGCCACCACTAATAGGGAGATAGCGATACTTGACCCATTCCCTGCTAAGGAGAACAACACTTTCATGGCGGCGGCGGCACGTTGTGACAAGGAGGATTAGATAGCTGCCTGTTGTTTTAATTGAATTTTATTGGAGTAGTTGTTTTAAGTTGGATTCAGGATTTATTTTAGAGTTGGATGATGTAGTTTCTATACCCTAAATAAAGAGAAATTTTAATTTCTGTTTCAAGATTATTAAGACTTGGTTTTATTTTTGGATTTAATTAAAATGTTTGTATCTCAAAATTCAAGGACAATAAAGGAGGATTATATTGTCTCAATTACAATAAAGATGGTGAAGTTTTAATAGCTAAATCTAGTGAGAAAAAGATTAGAAGTGAAGGAATATCCACTAGGTTATGGCATCGACGTTTAGGGCACATTTCAAAAGAGAGAATGAAAATTCTGGTTAAGGAACAAATCTTGCCATCACTAACTTTTGGTGATGACGAAATTTGTATTGAATGTGTTAAAGGAAAGCTCACTATGACTAAGAAGAAATGTGCAACTCGTAGTAATTATCTCTTAGAAATCATCCACACAGTTATTTGTGGATCGTTCCCTCATCAAACAATTGATGGAAATCGTTATTTCATCACTTTATAGATGATCACTCTCGTTTTGGTTATCTGTATCTCATAGCAGAAAAGTCTCAAGCTTTTGAAATGTTTAAGATTTTCCAAACTGAAGTAAAAGGACAGCTTGAGAAAAAGATAAAGATTGTGAGGTCGGACAGAAGGGGTGAATATTATGGACGTTTTGATGAAGGAGGACGACTTGCTGGACCTTTTGCAAGGTATTTACAAGAAAAAATGGAATAGTTGCTCAGTACACAACGCCAAGGATTCCGCAACAGAATGGCGTGGCTGAGAGAAGAAATCGAACTTTGAAGGACATGGTTCTTAGCGAGATTTCTAAATCTGATTTGCCTACGTTTTTGAGAGAGGAGATCAAAACAACAAACTATAGAGTGCCTAGTAACTCCGTACCTAAGACACTTTTTTGAAATTTGGACTACCAGAAAGCCTAGCCTAAGACATCTTCATGTATAGGGTTGCAAGACTGAAACTAGAATCTATAACCCTCAAGAGAATAAGCTTGATCCTAAAACGATTAGCTACCATTTTATAGGTTATCCCGCAAGGTCCAAGGGTTTTAGATTTTATTTATCCAAATTATGGTACCCGAATTGTTGAGACTGATTGTACAAGTTTTTTAAAAGGCGATAGAGAGTTAGAATGCAGACAAATGGAGGGAAGCGATGTTGAATGAACTTGAAAGCATGAAGAATAATCAAGTATGGGAATTAGTTGAACCTCATAAGAGCCAGAAGTTGGTAGGCTCGAAATGGGTATTTAAGACAAAGAAGGATAAAGATGGAAGAATTGAAAGATTTAAGGCTAGATTGGTAGCCAAAGGATTTACCCAAAGGGAGGGAATTGACTACACTGAGACGTTTTCTCCAGTTTCCACCAAAGATTCTTTCCGCATCATTATGGCTTTGGTGGCACATTATGACCTACTTTTGCATCAAAAGGATGTCAAAACTGCTTTCATGAATGGTGATCTCGAAGAAGAAAATTATATGAGGTAACCTGAAAGTTTTGCAAAGGAGGGAAAAGAGCATATGGTTTGCAAACTTGGTAAGGCAATTTATGGACTAAAGCAAGCAAGCAGGAGGTGGTATTTCAAAATTCACCAAACTATTTCATCTTATGGTTTTGAAGAAAACATAGCTGACCAGTGCATTTATTTGAAGAAGTGTGGGAGCCAATTTATCTAGTGCTGTATGTCGACAACATACTCTTGGCTACAAATGACCACAATTTACTAAAGGACACCAATGAGCTACTTTCAAATAATTTTGAGATGAAGGATTTGGGAGAAGCTGCTTTTGTGTTGGGCATTGAAATTCAGAGAGACCGAGCTCGAGGTCTTTTGGGCTTATCACAGAAGACATACATTGAGAGGGTACTTAAGCGTTTTGACATGAGTATGTGTTCTGGACAGAAAGTTTCCGTTAGCTAAAGGAGATTTAAAGAAAGAGCATTGCCCTAAGAATAAAGAAAAAGAAGATGAGATGAGGAACAAGCCATACGCTTCTCTAGTTGGAAGCATTATGTATGCACAAGTGTGTACAAGGCCAGACCTAGCCTTGTGCATTAGCAAGATGGGGAGATTTCAGTCAAATCCGGGAATGCAACATTGGATAGCTGGAAAGAAGGTTCTAAGGTACCTATAAAGAACAAAGGCTTATATGTTGATTTACAGACGCACAGAGAATTTAGAGCTTGTTGGTTATGCTGATGCAAATCTTGGAAAAGCAGAGGATGATTACATCTCTACTTCAGGTTTTCTTTTCAAGATGGCAGGAGCAGCTGTTGCTTGGAAGAATGCTAAACAAGCTGGTGTTTCGAGTTCAACCATGTTTTCAGAATACATAGCTTGCTATGAAGCCACTTCTCATGCAGTATGGCTAAGGAATTTTATTAAAGACATTAAGGTGGTGGACTCGATCTCTAGACCAATATAGATATATAATGACAACACTGCGGCTGTTTTTCATTGCATGAACAAAAGGATGTCGTCTGGACTTCAGCATATTGACAGGAAATATTTTTAATAGTGAGGGAGAAGGTGGCGGACAAACTAGTCAGGTTTGAACATATTAGAACTCAAGACATGATTGCAGATCCATTCACAAAGTTTTTGCCTTCAGAAGCTTTTCTGAGACATGTTGAGAGCATGGGATTATTTCCTAGTTTTGATGCTGCAATCTAGTGGGAGTCTTGTTCTCATTATGATATTTACTAGTTTGTTTATTTTACTGTTTTCTGGATTAAGGGATTTGCATTTATGGTTGTTAATTTGGTTGACAGTTTTATTAAATTCTACCATTTTGACTATTTAGCTGTTTAAACTTATTATGCAATTTTGTTTATGCATATGAGTTTATGGTCTCTTTTGAGATACTATTGTTTTAATTAACATTGCGGATTGACTCTTGCTAAGTCGTAAAGGGGTACTTGTACTGAAATTGCATAAAGATTCACATTAAAGATCAGTACATATTAAGGTTCACGTTGTAGGTGCTTCATGTGTTTTGAGATTGCATTATGTGATTATAGATGGGCTGTTTTTAATAAAGAGAGCAGTGTTTGTCTATAGTTCGTTTTGTCTAATCACTCTTCACGGTAGCTTGAGGGGAAGGACTTAACTGTTTTAAACTCATGGCCAATAAAGATTATCAAACCTTTCGGAATACAGAAGCTTAGTATTCTAGTGCTTGATCTAGTGGGAGAATGTTATGTTTTCCTAATTAGATCGGTGCACTAGATACTAAGTCACATCAGGTTTGATAAGGGTTTAAATTAAGTTGTACCTTGAGGCCCAAAACCTTGTGAAATAAGGAAAGGTTTTAGGGCCTATTAAGGAGTCCTATTTTTGTTTCCTTTTTGCGTGAACCGATTAAGTGGGCTTGGAAGATTAGTCAAGTCGGCCCTCGGTGATGAGTAGAGACGACTTGACCTAGCCCTATATAAGCTTAAGGCCCTGCTCTCATCAGATATGTTCTCTAAACCTATTCTCATCATAAAGAGAGAGCTGAAACAGATTCTGAGAGAGAGCAGAAGTTCTTGAGCCGTCCCTGATAAATTATAGGATTGCTGTGCAACGGATAGGATGAGTTCAGAAGCTGTGTACACAAAGAAGATGGCTCCAGGTATGTCTTCCATGTCTTCATACGTATTACATGTTTGTGTGAAAGATCTAGATTATATAACTAAGGAAAACTAACACCCATTTCACAATATTTCTCATCAAGGAATACAAGGTTGTTCATCCTGTGTTTGTGATATGTATATATATATATATATATGAGTGTGTGTGTGTGTATATCATGTTGTATTGTGTTGTGCTACATGTCTAATAGTACACAAAATATCATACATTTATATATGAACATTTGTTGAGAAGATGTTTGCTTAAATGTCTAGCCCAGGTTGTTAACAAGCCAAACAATCTGTCAACATTTGTGCACTATTCTTATGCAACTGCATTTTGGGTATGTCAAAATATTCTCTGTTTCTTTACTTCAACATTTTGAAAAAAAAAAGACAGATATCATGATTAGGTCATTCTATATGTAATTGATTTATTCATTTTTACATGAATCCAACAGATTTGTCTCATATATTTTTGCATGTATGGATGGTGATCTTCCTCAGTCCCCATCATGTGGTTATCAATGGGGGATTCCATCTTTTGTACATTTGGGACCCACTTCATACTTTTACCTGTTAATTATGTTGAGTAAAAATGTAGAGCTGTTTTTATTATAAAAAAAAAATTATATATACAAAAAGTTTAGGGAGAGATTGGCTACTCTCACCACCAGCGACATGGTAGACCCACAATCTCGAGTTGGAAGGACTTACGCGTGACACCTAACTGCCAACTGCCATCTGCCATCGATATGGATTTATGTAGGCACTAGCAAGAACTGTTGGGACTCGAACACTGGTGGGGTTACACATAGTGTAAGGACCCTACCAACTGAACCATCATTAGGTACATGTAGAGCTCCTTTATTTCTCCCTCTGTCACAACCAAACCTACTCCCTTTTGGCAGTTCTATCCTTTCCTAGGTCATCTCAAATTTCCATCAATATTTCATTACCTTATCTCAATTTGTTCATATGACTCTTGACTCAAAAGCCTTCCACAATTTATATTCATTTTTGATTGGACAAGCAGCTGTGTTGTTCATATACAACCCCATTATTGCAGTGAGGAAACTTAGAAGTATACAAGTTTAGGTGCCTGAATTTCAGAATATCATAGGTAGGTTTATATGTGAATATTTTGTGTGGTATATATCTTGCTCAGTTGCTTAATGCTTAAGGTCTAAAGCCGAAAAAATAAAAACAATGGGTTTGTAGCTCAAGTGATTAAGAGTATTTATTCTTGTATGAAGTCCTAAGTTTTTGATTCCCCCTCCCCAATATCGGTTGTATCAAAAAAGGCCTAAAGACAAAAACAGTTCCTTAATTAACGTCGAATCGGATCTTGAAAGCAAAGCAAGTTAATGGTTATGTGCTAGCTGTGTGGTGAGGCCAACTTGTACGGATAATAATGTTGCTATGAATGGACATATGCACCTACACCTTGCTTTGCAAATATTTCAATGGGAAACCTGATAAATATCCTGGACCAAATAACCAAGTTCATTACTAGCGGCAGAAAATTTTCGAGTCATTTAGTCTTGTTAATAGATTCTCTAAGCAGAAAAAAAGAAAAAAGACATTAATATTTGAGGTGTAAGAATAAGATTTTTGTAATATATGAGGTCTTTGTGATGCTTTGATGTTCAATGGTCATTCTATTTTTTCCAACACTTTTTCATTGACTCAGTAGTCAAGTACTGGAATTATTGTTCTCTCATGCAAAACTCTGCATGCCTCGATACTTATTTCTAGAGGTCACGAGTTTTCATTAATATATACACTCTCTGCACTTTTGTAATCTCGTAGTTTTTATTTTGAGTTTCGCATTTTACTCCGAACAATTGATGTCCAAAACTACCTAGAACAGATGACATGACTGATCGAATGAATGCAGCTTTAACAAGAATTACGTACATTATTCATGCTCGACTGCATTTGAATGACTGGTTGACAATTATTATGTCACTTTGAGGGCCATGGTGGGTATCATATTTTGCTCCATCAACTCCCTGCAAAAGGGTTCAAACAAACAGCCATGCACTCGATGGCTGACAAGACCTCAACACATTAATTCATGCCACTTCAACCTCTGCCAAGTTCCTAGGATCGAAACTATATAAGCAAAATTATATAATTACTACTTTAGATGTTAGTCTTTGTTATTGATCAATTAAGCAAACTACTGCTTTGGAGTCAATCAAAGCGACGCCAATTAAGCATTACTTTAGGTCTTAAAATGAGGTAGTTTAGGCAATTAGGTCCAAGAATCCCATGAGCCTGTCTAGTTAATGACAATTAACATATTATGGATTACAGTGAATTTAAAACACATGATATATGCAAAGGACCCACTAGTGTAGTGGTTTGGAGTATTTACTCCTTCAGGCAAGGTCATAAATTCGAGTCCTAGAATCCGTGTAGTGTGTAATATATATTTTCTCCTGCTTTGATAGTAGTTAGGTAACTTATTATAGTTTGACCAAAAAAAAAAGGTAACTTATTATATCACTTATTTATACGTACTAATAACTTAAACAAGGGTTAGCATAAACTAAGTCATTATAACTTTCTATCTAGTTCTGTAATCATATACCACTAGTTCTATATTATGGTTATTATCGCTTTAGAAGGATCAAGCTCACTTTAGTTTGACATTCAACCAACTTATTATAATTGTATCTTGTTCATGTCCAAAAATGAAACCAACTTAGAAGTGATATGTCTTCGGTAGCGTGGACTCTATGACAGGTATATAAAGGAAAGCAAGAGGGAGTAGAACAACGGTAAAGCTTTAGGCATCGGTGTGGTAACGGTTGAAGGCTTTCTAATGCTTAAGTTAGCTTAGGATCAGCGGTGGACCTAGGAATTTTTCAGCGGAGGTGCAATGTTTAAAAGCTAAGAGTTCCAAAAAAAAAAAAAAAGACAACTAAACATCCTTATCATTTAAACAATACTAATATTATTCATAATTAATTAAAAAAATAACATTACAATTAACCTACAATTGGCGTTTGCTCAAGAAAAATATATATATATACATTCGACTTACTTTGGATTGGCGTACTCAAGAAGGAAAAAAAACGCAGGATTTCTGTGATGCACACACACTTTGATGAAATTGGGTGATGTTAAATTGGTCTTTTATAAAGAGAATTCCTAATCCTACTTAATTAAGGAATTCTGAAAACCCAATTGAATAAAGAGAGAACCCTCAATTAAAACCCAATTAAGATAGGAATTCTAGAAGCCCTTTGAAAAGCCCACAAAAACCCCACGAATTAAGCAGCTTTCTGTTTTTTATTTAAAAACCCTGGTCCAAAACGACGTCGTTTTGGCTAGGTTTTAAATTAAAAAAACAAAAAAAAACAGCGCCTTTTAAAAAGCCTGGTCCAAAACGACGTCGTTTTGGCCAGGACTTGTTAAAAAAAAACAAGCGCGCACCAGCAGCTGCGCAGCGCCCAGGTGGTTTGGGCATTTCATCGAACATGTAGCGTGCATCGTTGGTCTGAAGCAGATGTGCAACTCCAGCACCTGTAATGGAAATTTCCGGCGACCGGAGGTGCAGGTGCACCTCCTTGCGCCTGCACAGGTCTGCCACTGCTTAGGATGGAGTGAGAGTAATTGGACAAAGTAAAGATTCTAGTGCCAAGTTACATGCATTGGGGCAAGAGCCATATTTATAAACAAAAGATGTGGAGCACCTTGGTTGTAGTTTCGATGTGGGACTGTCGCCTGAGGGGTTGCCACGTGTCCTAACATGAAAGTGACACAACATGTGCCTTCGTTGAGCCGGATCGGCGGGTGAGGTTGCCGAAAGCTAACCCCTGCTCATGGTTGTTGTGACTATGTGAGTTCCAGGGATTGGGTTGGGCCATGTGGGCCTTTACGTTACAGGCTACTCATTCCACATGCCCAATTGAGAGGATCCGATAATATATGGTTTGAACATGTCTACCTTGCAAAGCAACTGTTTTTAAAGTCAATGTTTTTTTTTCTAAACAAAATATTAATTTTACTAATTACATGAAGTTTTTTTTTTGGTTATATTGGAGTTCGAACGAGTTCGAAGTGGGGTACCATGAGGGAGGTGGAAGTGGTGGGAACCCATTGACTAATTATAGGATGTTGACACATTAACAAAATACATATCGTGACTACAAAGTGTTTTCTCAAATTCGAATCTTCCATTCTCATTAATATAAAAAATAAAAAATAAAATAAAATGCATACCGTGCACCGTGCATACATAGTACTTCCTACCTACTACACAAATTTATAGAAATGTTATATTTAAGAGAGAAACTTCCATATATACATCATATATATACAAACGATTGTATTTACATGGAGATATATACATATGGGGGCAGATTCGTGGCACCATGTTTTTTACACAAGTTTTGACACAAATTTTGAACCATTAGATTTAAGCACTATTAATGGCTCAGATTAAATCTCACAACTAATTTATTATTATCTCTAAAATAATACATTATTCAAATTATTATTATTTTAATATAATAATTATGAATTGCACAGTACCCCAAATTCTACATCTCCCTTCCTCTCCATGCCTAGCGTTGGTAATCTCCTCCATAGCTTCGATGTGCCAAAAATCTCCATTTGCCTACTGCTAGTTATATGCAATTGATACTATCTATTTTGACACAGTTTATACCCAGATCGGAACAAAGAAATGCATATGAAGTTTGAGAAAATACCCAAGGGACATGGGATCGTGAGGATAAAAAAACACATAAACTTTCTCTCCACTCAGAATCAAAAAGGATTTGGGGGACTTCCCTGGGAGGGCAGGGTAATCATGCTCTTAGTTTCTTGAAATTTCATTGGGGATGATCACAATGAATCTCAATCAATTTCTTTTCCCCCTTTATCAGTAATCTCAATTTTATTTCAATATGTAATAAGTTAGCAACTAATTGACTAAGAGAAGCAGCAACCATGGCTCCTTTCTTTTTATTTTGGTTAACTGGAAATTCTCCATGTAATTAAATCCTAGAAATTTAGTCATATTCCCTATGCTTGATCCTTTTTTGTTTTTCTTAGCAAGGGGAAATAGAAGTTCTAATTTAGCAGCACCAGGAAAAAAAACAAAACAAAACAAAACAAAAACACAGAGATCAACCTTCCTTCTCCTTACATCAATCTTCCTTACTACAGGGTATTTGATTTTGCTATATGAGTTGGGTTCGTTGTTTCTTGTTATGGAGGAAAATGGTGTGTGGACTTTGATGTTATTTCAAAGGCAAAAAGAAGACTGAAGAGAGAAAAAAATGGAAAGTCATGAAAGAAGAAGAAGATGTCGTGAGAGCAAATGTTGATGCTTTTAGGAAGATGTGAAAACATAAATGAGGAGAGAGAAAATTGAATAGCAAAGTTAATTAAATTAAAATTTAATTAAAGAATTAGTTTGTTTAATCTTAGCCATTTATTGTAGTCTAATCTAATGGTTCAAAATTTGTGTCAAAATTTGTGTAAAAAATATGGTGCCATGGATCTGCCCCTATATATATATATATATCATGCAAAGAAGAAGGCAGTATATCCATCGGATGCCCGTTTCTAGATTAAATTTTATGCACCTTGAAATTAAGGGTGATTTATATATATTACTATTCAGTAAAGAAAATAAAGACAAATTAGGTATTGTGCATCATCATCAACATCCGAAAAGTATTTGCACACACATTTCTCACATAATTGTATATATTGCTTATATATATAAATTAGGGTTCTCTTCGTTTCTCCTATACCTAACAGCTTTTAAGATCGATCTTGAAATTAAGCAGCAGCAGCAGCAGCAGCCATGAGTAGAGGTGGGAGCTATGGTGGTGGACAAAGTTCATTGGGGTACTTGTTTGGCTCAGATGAGCAACAAAGCCCACCTCCGCCATCAAAGCCGATAACACCCCCTTACGGCATCGATAGCTTGGACACCGTCACTGAAAAGCCTCCAAGTACCCCTAACTCTGCTGAAAAAGAAAAGGCAGCAGTTTCCAATAACTATCACAGAGCTGAAGGCCAAAATTCTGGGAACTTCTTAACTGTAAGTTTTTCATATATTATATTAATTTATGTGCAAGATGTGCTTTATTAGGGAATTACCTGAGCTTACTTGTAATATATACCACATGATCTATATATATTTATTTCAGGATCGTCCAACAACAAAAGTTAATTCAGTTCCTGGTGGAGATTCCTCACTTGGGTACTTGTTTGGAGACAAGTGAAAAACTTCTGAATTTTTCTCACCTTCTCTACCTATATATATTTTAATGGCTAGATTATGTGGGTTTTGGACAAAACAAAACAAGTGTATAATAAGAGGGGTTCATCAGTCCCTTAAGTGTGAGATTTGCAAGGTAGGTACCATTTTTTTCATTTTGTTTTCTTTTTTTCTTTTGCGGGGGATGGGAAGACGAGGATCGATCGATCAAGAACTGGGTGTGATGATAAACTCTCAATCCTGGCATCTATGTGAGCTTCCAAATTCGTTGATACAAGATTAGGTTAGCCTGCTATATTTGAGTATCCTAAGTTTGTCATATAAATAAATCTATTTTGAGCTTATTTGGTGTTTAAATTTTGATATGGTTCAATTATATATAGATGTAGCTTGGCCAAAACGGATCCGTTTTGGTTTCTTTGAACTTTGAACAAAGATACCTCTCTCCGACAACTAATATTATCGAATTGGTGCTTGCTTTGCTTTTCTTTTTCTTTTTCTTTTCCCTTGTTTATCATGTAGAAACTATAATTTTCTGATTTAAAGTATATAAGGATTCTCACCCTTACCAGTACATGAGTTCATGTTTTGGGTCTGCTCTCATGATTTGGTCTCTCTGTCTTTCTGTTGTACTAATAAAAAAGTTTCCCTTGTTGGTTTGAATTCTCAGAATATATCTTCACATGTGTTATTATTATTTTTTTCATTTATGGCCATGGAATTAAATAAACAACAAATTCTTTAGTTTCCATCTGAGTTAAGTTCATCATTTTTTATGATATTAATGATTTTTGCAAACAACTTCATGTGTAAATTGTGGTATATGTAGCTATTTTAAATCATAGATTCATAAAACTTGAACAAACTTAGTACTTTCCCTTCTTTTTTCATCCTCGAACTTTGTTTTGTGTGTGTTCTATAATGGAAATTAAGAGTTTGTGATGGGAACCAACTTTTCCTTATATTGTGTTTAACTGAGTAGACATAAACCAACTCCAGCTTATACAAATATCATTTTGTTGAATCTTCATCAGCATTCATGCATCATCAACACAGAGAGAGAGAGAGAGAGAGAGAGAGAGAGAGAATGCAAATAGTAATTATGCTTAGTTATGCTAAATTATGCTTGACTCACGCACCTCGAGCTGAATATTACCTATATGCATGCTTATTATTGGCTAGTTATCTAGCTAAGTAGCTAGCTAGCCTTGTTGGTTGGTATGTGGGGCTATCATTTGGAGCACTCAACAACTAGCTCCTCAAATCCTGGATCCTGGTTTTCAGTGTTTTTATATTATAATAGTACTGTTATCTGCCTGACTAGAATATATAAGTGACAGGTGACAAACCAAGAGAGAGATGAAGGGCCATTTTTATGGACGTTCCATTAATTCCTACAAAATCTGGTTTTATATAGATGACTTGGATGGAGTTGCAAATCTTGGGCATTTAGAGTTTTTCTAGGTCAAAATTCTATTTAGACATTATTATCATACGGATGTCATGTATTTTGTATTATCCTTTCCTACTTTCCTGCTTGTTTACAATGACATCCGCACAATAATAACGTGAGAGAATAATTATATTTATGGAGTGTTGCTCAGATATCTTATAGGCTAGCCAGCATGTGTGTGTATATATGGCTAGCCTGCATGCGCGTGTATATATATTTGTATATATCTAGCTGTGTAAATACTTTGGCCCAACCTTGTCGTGCTCTCAATACAGATACAGAACGTACCATGCCAGGCACTAGCACAAAATAGGCTGTGCTAGAAAAAACCAGTTCATGCCTGACATGACCTATATTTAGTTTTTATTGTCTGAATAAAAAAGGCTCTTCAACGTTCAAATGCTCACCATTGCTCAAGCCAACAGCTCTTACTATACTCTTTTGCTACATATGATTTTCTTTGCTTTTTTTTTTTTTTGGGGTCAATATTTTTTCTTTCTATAACAAATACTGTGTGTTTTATCTTGCAATCTTCCATTCATCAAACAAAGTAGCTCAATTATTGCTAACCCAGACTAGCAACTACCTTAATAACTAACATCAATTTTATACACCAAATTGTACCATGATACGAGTAAAACAACCGCAAATATTTCAAACTTGGGTAAGGAGGTCAGGCTCCACTTGTCTCGTTATGGTGGGCCAACAGGCTTATTTGGGTTAACATTTTTGGTCCAAAATTAAACTTACTTGACCTTGGATTTGTCAGTCTCTTCACAAAAAATGTGTGGGCATACGGCCAGGCTTTCTTGGGCTCAAACGGGTTGACTCGGGCTTTAGACATCCTAGTTCAAATCTAATTAATTGAATAATGGATTGGGCTGGATTAGGTTTCGCATTTCACTTTACCCCATGTTATCAACTCCACTAAAAACACGGACATGGCAGGGATAGTTTCGTCTTTTCATCCTAGATGGATATTTTCCATCCAATATGAGAGGGTAACTTGGCAAATTGTGGAGCCCACCTCTATTCAAAGGCTAAAAAAATAGAAATATTAAGAGTATTGGTGCTAGGGATTTAAACCATGACCACTAGAACAAGTTGCGTTTTTGTGTAATCTATGTACAACGATAGTATTTATTATACTCTTATAAGAATTTAAAAAATGTTATATTCTTCCTTTTCCAGCAGTCCACTTTCTATTTTTCTTTTTCTTTTCTTTTTCTTCTTTCAATGTTTGGTCTTGCTTGTTGTAAGCCCTTCTAATTCATACATGCTGATGCATCTCTTCTAATTCATCCAAAGCAGTTGCTTTATTTGACATACTTTGCGGTGTAAGTCTCAGATTTTCTTTCCAATAGATAAAAAACCTCTGATATGCATAAAATTAAAGCATCTAGTCCCTTGTCCTGAGCTGGAAGAGGGGTGGGGGATAGTTGGGTTGGTGTAATATGGGGTGGGATATCAGTTGGCGTTTTGGAGTTGTGTGATTTGGAGTTGTGTGGTTTGGGGTTGGTGGATGAATGTGCTAGAGGTGATTGGGTGGCTGTGGTTGGTAGTTGTGTGGTGGTGGGGTTTGTCTGAGGAGAGTGGCTGTGGGGATGGGGTGGGTTTCGTGGTCTAAGAGAGATGGGAGATGGGGATTGTTGGAGTGGGTTGATCTGGTAGGTGGGCTGAGGTGGCGGTGGGGGTGCAAGAAGGTGAAGAGGTGGCGGTGACATCGAAGTGGGGATGGGTGGAGATGGCTGGTGAGGGTGGGGGACGAAGTTACTGGGGTTTTTTTGTGTGTGTATTTATTAATGTTTAAATTTTAATTATTTTACAGAATTTTCAATTTAAAAAATTGTTTTTATGCCATATGGGACAAAAAGACGAAATTACCCCTGCCTTTTGACAGGGTTAGGAATAGAGTTGACGACATGAGGCAATGTGAAACGTGAAGCCACTGTCAAAGAGGGTATATGGGATACTTTCAGTTTCAAGGTGCAAAGTGAGATTTGACCAAAGTTTTAGGGGGCATTTTAACTAATAAGCCTTTATAATATGAGTGAACGATTGTAGGTAAATGTCTCATAACATAAAGGGAGTGATAATGTCACGTGATTATGTAACGATTACACCAAAAAATGAAGTATAAAACTATAGCATCCAAACAAATGTCTCATAACATATCTCCACTAATAATGGCATAAAGCCAAACAAATTTCAGCATGAAAGCCGCAAACCTAAACACATCATACATGGACCACATCGTCCAAAACTACAAATACAACTACAACTTTTAAACTCTCACAAATAAAAATACAAGTAGAGACTTAATTACAAACAAAACACCTAGCTCACAAAAGAGTTGATGTAATCATTACAACCCAAAAAAAATGCAAAACCACTCGAGATGACAAAAAGTAGAGTCGCTGCCGTCGCCACCATGAAAACATGAACACTACCGTTGAAGCCCAGGTTAAGGGGAAAGCCGCAGCCACACTCCTACAAAAAAAACACACAAAACCCATAGATCTGCAAAAAGAAGCCAAACAACACCAAGATAATTAAGTTCGAAGCATTCCAAATTTATAAAAACAAATTATGTTTTCAAGTAGAGACTTAACTACAAACAAAACACCCAACTCACAAAAGAGTTGATGTAATTATTACAACCTAAAAAAAAATGCAAAACCAACTGAGATGACAAAAAGTAGAGTCGCCGCCGTCGCCACCATGAAAACATGAACACTACCGTTGAAGCCCAGGTTGAGGGGAAAACCGCAGCCACACTCCTACAAAAAAAAACACACAAAACCCATAGATCTGCAAAAAGAACCCAAACAACACCAAGATAATTAAGTTGGAAGCATTCCAAATTTATAAAAACAGATTATGTTTTCACCTTTCTTAGAAATTTTACCAAACATTTCACCATCAATTTTTGCAAAATTGAGAGGAATGAGGAGGTTTGTTTGATACTAATTGTTGGTGCAAAAATTAGACAGGTAGTTGTAGGACCAACTTAAAGATGAGGTAGATGTTGAAAGTGAGGACCCTCAGTATGTGAGAGCATTTGGTAGGCAAATAGACATGCATGCAAAATACAGATGTATGTGATTCACCCGAATAATGGGCTACGTCCACGAAGAAGTATGTTCTCATTATGATAATGTGTGTATACATTGTACATGGGGTTAGACCCAAAGAAAAAGAAGGATGCCGAAGGCTGAGAGCCATGGGCTAAAGGCTGAAGGTCGAAGATTGAGGATCTGGCTAAAGGCCAAGGATCTGTGGGCTAGCAAATGGGCTCATGGGTCAGCCCATAGGAGCCCAGTGAGCCATATAGGGCCCCAATAGCCCGCCCAGCTCTCTCCCTCTATTGAAGGAGAGAGGTCTTCTTTTATAAGTGAGGATGAGTCCCCTCTTCTTATATTTTGTCGATGTGGGACTCCATTCCCATTGCTTGGATTGGCTTGGGAGTGCTTGGGAGTGTTGGCTAGATATTGTACAAACACTAATCACAAGCAATTAACAATCTAATTAATGAATCAATTGGGTACAAACACCTGAGGTTTTGTGTTCGAATCTCTCTTCCTCCAATACCGCTTTATCACAAACAAAAAGAGGGTACACACACAAAATGTTGTAGGGCTTATTGGCTTATTAGACTCAGGGCTT
Organism: Prunus kanzakura; assembly: GCA_020521455.1. Lineage (NCBI taxonomy): Eukaryota > Viridiplantae > Streptophyta > Magnoliopsida > Rosales > Rosaceae > Prunus > Prunus kanzakura. Next base: position 850,765 of record BPUM01000836.1, read on the forward strand.
ATACTATCTAGTTCTTATTGGCCTTTATCTGACATAGGCCAAAGTCTTCAATGGAGTAATTTCTAATGGACCTGGAGCCACTACATTGGACGAGTTATGACCTAGATCACAACCTAGGGTACCCAAAACAACTAGGAGTTCTTTGCTTCTACGGTAATACGGCCATGTGGTACATCTTGTACACGTTTGAAATTGGTACTTAGGTAAATGGAGTAAATTAAAACTCCAATGGATAGATCTAAGACAACAATGATTAAATATTCCTAGTAATAATATGACATCTTGTACACGTATGAAATTGGTACTTAGGTGAAGGGAGTAAATTAAAACTCCAATGGATAGATCTAAGACAACAATGATTAAATATTCCTAGTAACAATATGACTAGTCGTCTAGTCATAGACCTATGAACAAGCAACATATACACAGATTCACAACACCTGCAATCCTAGAAGAAGGCTAAGTGACACTCTAGCACTCAAAAGGATTTGTCAATCTAGGCATCCCAGTGCTAGCAACAACTAGAGTGGAGAGTGTATGAACATTCATCATAGATCACAAGAGTATCAAACAAAGTATGACTAGTCAAACAAATACGAACACACACCAAAAATTGGTCACTCACAAACCCAGTATTCATCAAGCATCAACACATAAAATGGTGACCGAGAAACCCACCACTGGGAGAAACTGGGGGTCATCAATCTGACCATGTAATCCACTAAGTTAAGAAGGTTCTTATTACAAATTACAAGCTCAAGCAGTCCTAGGTCCATTTAGGAAATAAGCACTACCTCCCTGTGCACCATCCTTCTCCAACTTAGTTGAGCTAGAAGCTAGTTCTTCATGTAAATGACAGCTAGTCCATCAAATCCTTCACTCCATGGCACTGGCGAATAAACTCCAAATTGAACAGACAAAATGAAATATAGATTCTTAAATGAAATGGTCAATTCATTTAAGAAACCATATCTTGAAGAAATCCAACCAAGAATCTGATCTAGACTAAAGAAGATAACTAGTCATAACTGAACCTAGATGCAGATTTTAAAGAATAATATTCAAAATCTCATAATGAAAACCCAGATTTCATCAAGTAGAGAATGCAAAGTAAAAGTTTTACTCTAAAAAATTTTCAATGTGTGAAGTAGATTTCAAACACATAAAGCATATTTCAAAAATGATTTGAAAACCTAATTTCAAAAGCCATGAACCCTTTCAGACAAAGTAAAGAGAAAACCAAGTTTTCCAAAATAGTGCAAATGAAAGAGATGAGAGATTAAAACTTTGATGTGCAAAGGTATGGTAAGATTTTCTGAAGATAAAAAAAGTAGCTTTCAAAATGAAATCCTGAAAACCCATTTGTATGTCATGAACACTCTCATACAAACCAAAGAGAAAAACAAGTTTTCCGAAATGGTGAAAATGAAAGTAATGAGAGATGAAAACTTTGTATCACTAAACAAAAGTTTGAGAAATGAAAAATAAATGAACCCTAAAAGGAATTCAAGAACCCATGAACTCTTTTCCCAAAAAGCAAAATCTAATTTATACACAATCTCTCACTAGAACTTTCTCTCTCGCTCTCTCTCTAAAAATCCATATGAAAAATGTAAAATGAGAAAGTTGGTGAGTCCAGACGAGCCACAACTGTTTTGGTTGGTCAAAAAGACACTTGGCAGCCAATAATTGGACTTATAATAAGCAAAATCACGTGCTGAAAATATATGGCCTATATGACTAGTCATCATAACAAAGTATATGGATGCAAATGTTGATTTTCCTATTGATACCCATTATAAATGAATGCACAAATTACATTGGTTTTGTAGCCTCTTTAATGTTATTCAACTTTGTAGCAATTACTCAAGGCCTAATTTCTTCAGATAGCTAAGAGGAATTACATGAAGTGTACATTGGGCAAGGAAAGAAAATTCTAAGAATCCTCAACCTAACAACGTGCTATAATATAAGTGGATATTTATTGATACTATTCCCTAAAATGGGGAAAAATAAATCATGTCGTCCACCCATATTATAACATGTATACAAGATGTACCACGTGGCCATACTACCGTAGTATTCTATAAATTCTCCCTTAAAATTGAGGAGGAGCTCCTCCTTAACCAATGGAATTTTGACACTTGTCAAATTCAAACAACATTGACAAAGTTTCCAAATAAAAATAAATAATAAAAATTTGACAAGAGTGAAAACCACATTGGTTGTAAGGAGGAGCACCTCCTCATTTTTAAAGAGCCAAGTGTTTTCCTTTCATAATATGTCTCATCAAATTACACGGTTGTTTTGGCCAAAAATAAAATACAAGGTTGTTCATTTTGTTTTTGTGAGATATATATATATATATATATATATATATAAAAGGTGGTATATATAATGTGTCTCAGCCATTAACACAAACACCAAAGCTTCCACCTAAACCCCACTGCCAACAATATAAGGTGGTTAAGAGCACGAGAAAAGGGTTGCAGTCACGGTATTGGCTGATAGATCACAGGTGTTCGGTTGGAGAAATTATAGAATAGTACAGATGTACCACGTCAGTGTATGATACTCCCATTCAAATTTTGACATGTGTCCATTTTTGAAAAGAAATTAATTACTTTATTATAGCTGACTTACTTAACTTTTATCTTTTAAAATAAAATTAGAAAAATAAAAAAGAAAGAAAGAAAGAAGTTTCCAACAACCCTTCGTCCGCAACCCAAACACCCATAACCCCCAACCTGTGCCACCCCTCTCCTTGCTCTTCCTCTTCAAAATCAGATGCTCAGCAGACAAGGTAGAGGAGTGGCGCAAGTTTGAGTTGGAGATGGAGGGTTGAAAAATTCTTTAATTTTCTTTTTTAAGACTTTCCTAATTTTATTTTCAAAAATAAAAGTTAAGTAAGTCTAGTTGTAATAAAGTAATTAATTTCTTTTCAAAAATGGACCCATGTTAAAATTTGAATGGGAGTATCATATGTTGACGTGGTACATCCGTACTATTCTATAATTTCTCTGGAGGCGTGATTGTTGGGAAATTCTCTTCTTTTTAATGTTTTAGTTTTATTTTAGAAGATAAAAATTAAAGTAATGAGTACATAAAATTCATGCTGACAATATGTATGGCTATTTTCAATTCTCTCTATGTGATAAGTTTTTTATTTGCATATTGATGTGGTGTTCCAGTTGAGAAGGGCTTTGATATTCTATTTATAAAAGTGTAGTGATTGTTAGGACCCGATTCGAAAATAAGGAATATTCCCAAATCATGGTGTGAGTCATACCATAGTCATAAGAATAAAATCTTACAACCATAATATGATGAGAAATTGAGCCACAAATAATACAACTTTACTTAACATCACAAAATCAGAGTCACAGTAGCTCGTACTTAAACACACACTAAGATTTTTATCAAGTGGTTGACTACTTACAAATATTAATTACACAAATCAACAATAAAATCCTAGCAGCTTAGTTGAAACTCGCTTCCTCAAATTTCGTCTTGAATCTTACACAATCTATTAGGGTATAAGCATTTTAATGCCAAGTAGAGTATTGTCAAACCCCTCAAGGTCAATTATCACAGTTAATCAAAGTGTCATGCATCAAACAACACAAGATACAGAAATTATGCAACCATACAAGATGAATAAATTTGCATATGTGGTGATGCCATGAACTCACTCCCTTATAATCCCACTAATTCATACCTTAGGGCAACAAGCCTGAATGTCTCATACCATGTGTTTTACCACTGTGGCTTCGAATACCCTAAAATATAAACTAATGCCTATCCGTCCTTTAACCCATTTTTCTTTTGTTTTCGAAGTTCTCGTCTTTCACTTGTCATTAGAGGCCCTGCTCCCATCACCTCAATATATTCAAGCCCTGCTCCCGTCACTTGAATATATTCCACATTTTTTTTACTCAGATATATCTAAGGCCTTCTCCCACCCCTTAGATATACTTCAAATGACACACACACACACCCCCTAAACACCATTGTATTTATGATGCATATGTAATGCAATGCAAACATCATTTATCTCTGCATAATAATAATACATATAATAACAATAATATATCAGGCTTAATCACATGAATAATAATATTCACCCAACATCAAATATTATCAATGGAAAAACATCAATAATAATATTCACATATTATCAAATAATATTCATCGAGCAAAGCAACAATAATATTCATATTTATAATACTATGAGTAATGCTATTTAGACACACAACATTGACCACCTTAGCTGACCACCTTACGTGGCAACTGATGTGTCATGCCTTGTCAATTAATGAATGTTGCCATGAGACCACTTACTAGGAACGCTAGGGTTTTTTAATTGATATGACGACATTCATTAACTAACTTGGCATGACACATCAGTTGCCACGTAAGGTGGTCAGCTAAGGTGGTCAATGTTATGTGTCTAAATAGCATTACTCTAATACTATATATAAGCACCAAGATTAAAAGTGACATAGCCCAATCATTGGGAAATCAAGAAACCCTACCTCGTGTCCAGCTTAGAGATGACAAAAATCCCAGCATCCCTGACCCTAACGGGGGAAGATTTCGGGGCCAAACAGGTATCGGTTACGGGGATCCTCGAACTTAAAAAATCCCCGACGGGTATGGGGAGGGGATGGTATTGGCATCCCCATCCCCGATCCCGACCCAAAAATATATATGTTTATATTTAAATAAATAAATATATCATTATAATATTTATGTTTAACCCTAAGTTAACCTCCCTCTCCTAATTCTTCCTAATCTTCTTTGGAATTTCATATTGATGTGATTTTGAATAGTTGAGTTAAACTTTATAGTTAATTTGGATGTGTTGAATGATAATTTAATATGAAACTTAATATTAAACTATATGATAAATATTTTTTACGCAAAAAAAAATCGGGAATTAGGGGCGAGTATAGGGGATAGTCCCCCGACGGGGATGGGGACGGGGATTCCCCAAAACCTATTAAGATAATTTTCTTATTAAAATTCATTGGAAATAAGGAAACACGTTTAAGTGTCCTACTGGCGCACATAGACCTAAAATCCCATAATACGCTTGATAAGTTGTTCGACCCGATTGTTACTCTCTTAACCTCACGTCCAAGCAAGCATAGAACCAAGCATCAAGGAAAAACTAATATATTCCCCTCCTATAATAGTTATACTATTTGGGATGTTTAAACATCGATTTAAAACAAAAACTTCAGTTTTGCTAAACATTTGGGTTGGAACACGTTAACTTTGAAAATTCACTAAATATTGAGTTTAAATCAAAATAATGTAAAACTTTGCATATCACAACTAGTCATAGAAACATTAAAAATGTCGAAATTTGATAAAAATTAGGGTTAAGGAAGCATGTCAAAATAAAAATCAAAACAGACTAGGCTGTAGAATGTTCTTTTTTTTTCAGGTTTGTACATTTGTTTTGAAAAATCACTAAAATTTCAATTTACAACCAAACGAGATAAAACTTTTCAGATTTGAAGAAGATATGTGAAAGTAAAACATATTAAAATTTCATGAAAATCCAAGTTCAGGAAGTTTTCAAACACGTATTCAAAACAGGGCATGCGGTAGAATTAGAACAATTCCAACAACATAGTCTCTACTTTGAAATTTCACAAAAGAAATCAATTTAAATTCAAATGGCACAAAACCAACTTTGAAATAACCCTTAAGATATCAATTTTGATGTAACAAAATCCCAGAATGAAATTGGTACAAAATCACATCGAAATAATCTAGAACTTCACAGAAACACACTTTGAAAGAGATATATGTCATTGAGGCATTCTAACCAACACTTGATTTACAACTAGTACTCAAAGAGACAATATGAAGATGAGCTTCATACCTTCAAAGAATCATTTACTTGAGATAATAGTGGCTAATTTGATCAATGGAATGATAAGTAACAAGCCATTTGAGAGAAAGTACACATCTATAACAAAAAATTCAATATAATCAATTTACAAGTTTTGTTCATACCAATTTTCAAAGAGTTATAATGGTTGCATTTTGCTGACCTTTGGATATGTTATAAAGAGGAGAATTTGGAGTAACTATCATGAAGAAACTATAGTGTTTTGAGCTTTCGAAATGAGTGTTCTAGACTAAAACCGAGGGAATGAACTAGGGTTGAAGGCTATAAACAAGTTCCACTCTAAACGTTCCGAAGGTGACTATAGAAGTCCGATCAACCTAAACTTTTGATATGTTATAATAGACAGCATTTCAAACAACTTTGATGAAGGAATCAAAGTCATTTGAGTACAGGAAAATCACAAAAATATATTGAAACCGAGCATACTACTGTGAAATCAGGAAATGGTAAACTTATTGTGATCATACCAACTTTTCCTAGTCTGTACTAGTCGGATTGAGGTGAAATTGGAGCATGTTATAGGAATCATGTAAATGAACAACTTTTATTAAGGAAGGTTTCTTATTTGAGCTTTCGATATTTGAGTTCTCGGCTGCTCCAAGGAAGTGACGAATTTTGGATTTTGAAGGGGAACAAAAGAAGAATGAGGATGAAAATATTGTGAATGAGGAAGAGAGTGATGATACAACGAATGATGAGGATAAGAATAAATTCATAATTGAAGAGTCTTAGGCTAAGTGAGTCATCAACTTAGAAGAGAGTGATGATACAATGAATGGAGAGGAAGAGAATAAAGTCATGATTGAAGAATCTTAGGCTAGGTGAGTCATCAATTTAGAATAGGTGACTCATCCTTTCATAAATGGTGGTTTTGAAAGCTTGAGGCAAGGGGGGAAGAATGGGAGTAGGGTGGGTTGATACCAGTGGCGGATCCAGAACTCTCGGTTCACAGGGTCATAGTGTAAAAATGTCGAAATTTTTTGAAGATAAACTATTGAGGCATTTTTTTAGGACAAATGAGTCATTTCCTATCCAATTATTTAAAACTAACGTAAAACTAATAATAAATTTTTGTAAAAAAATGCAGACAAACATGCACACTAATACTCTAGCATCAACCCCAACCTACCCTAAAAACCCTCTGTACCCAAAAGTAGAAGGGTTTTTGAAGACTTTATGCATATTTGCTGGGATTTCATTGTGCATATTTGCAGCTTGCACAGAGGTAGAACCGGTGTGAAAATTGGAGTGTGGAAACACAACATTTTCATGTGTTGTTTCCTAGTTTGAAGAAGGAGCAAGGGATAAATTCAAATATGTTGAGGATTCAGGAATCGAAGGGAACTCCATTTTTGATTGATTTCTGCTTATTTTTCTCTCTAGTTTGCTTTTGTTTTTAGATTGAATGACATCCTGGTCTGAATGGTAAGGAAAGCATCAGACAGCGTCCTTGAATAACGAAAGCATGTTGGGATCTCATCCCTTGTTCCCAGAACCCATATTTTCTGGCATTCCACCTCGACCCACTTAATTATAAAAAAGAAAGGAAAAAAAAAAAACAAAAAGAACGAAAAAAGAAAAATATACAATATTGATGAAAAAAATATTTATCAACACATTATTTATCAACAACAAAAATATAACAATATCAATTAACAACAACAAAAGTATAACCAAAAAAATAATAATTGGGGGTTTTAGATGGAAGTATCGGTGCTGGATACTATAGAAGGATACGCTGGGCATTTGTTGTTTTGTTTTTTTAAAAGACCTGGCCCAAAACGACGTCGTTTTGGCCAGGTCATTTTAAAAAAAATTCCTAGCCCAAAACGATGTCGTTTTGCCTTGGTTGCTTTTAAAAGAAAGACAGGCACGCTGTGCTGCGCGCACAGCCTTCTCCTTCAACCAATTCGTCGAGCACTTGGTGTGCAGCTCCAAGAGGTCGCACCAGCAACTCCAAGGAACCTCCAAGCCTATTGCCATGGCTTCCAAGAGGTCGTGCGACCCCACTGACCCCACTGTGGCTCCGCCCCTGGTTGATACCCTCCAGGTTTCAGAATTTTTTTTTTGGGCATACAAGGGTATTTTGGTAATTATACACTCATAGGGGTATTTTTGTCATTTTTGTCCAACTTGAAATTAAACACACTTAATTTAATAATCGAAATCCAAAGTCACTTGATAAAATACCCATAATCATTCTCCGTCATAATATTATTTATCATTGAAATATGAAAATCTACTTTGAAATTTTCGGGGTATTACAGTAATAGATTGTTAAAGCATTTATTTATTTATTAGAAATTACGTTGTGTGATCAGCTTAGTTTTTTGAAAAAAAAAAAAAAGATTAGTTAGTTATAGGTGGGTCAATGTGTAAGCTTTTGTTTTGAGGTTTTTTTTTTTTTTTTTGGGCTTTTCACATATAAGCGCTTAATATATAAACATTTTAGAGAAAAACCCTACAAGTCCAAATACTTTAGAAAAACCTAATGTTGTAGTTTCAATTTTAAATGAAAAAATAGAAACACACTAAGAATTAATTAGAAATTGACTAGTTGCTAGCAAGGGCTTTTTTCTCAAATTGGTCTCTCTAATGGCATGTTTACTTATCATGAATGGGTATTGAAATGATTTAAATTACTAGTTCTCCTATGTTTACTAACACATGGGTATTGTAATGATTTCACTTCCTAACTTCCCCCGCATTTACTAATACATAAGAAATAAAAAAAATTAGGGGGAAGTAGTTGATGCATTTCCAATACCTTGATCAAGGAAGGAATCATAAATTTTTCAGTGTGTGGGCTAGCTAAATGTTGTAGCTTAACAAGAAGAATTAAATCTTACCTTTGTCGTTTGATTTCATTAAAATGTCTTCGTATCAACTGAATAAGCTTCACAAATGCAAAATAAAAAAATATAAATAATTAAGTTCCACGTATATATATGACCAATTGTTGAGAAGATGTTTGCTTAGATGTCTAGCTCAGGTTGTTAACAAGGTGTCAAGATTTGTGCACTAGTCTTATGCAACTGCATTTTGGCTATGTCAAAATATTTTCTGTTTCTTTACTTCAACATTAAATAATAATAATAATAACATATCATGATTAGGTTATTCTATATATAATTGGTTTATTCATTTTAACATGCATCCAACAGATTTGTCTCATATATTTTTGCATATATGGATGGTGATCTTCTCAGTTCCCATCGTGTGGTTATCAATGGGGAATTCCCTCTTTTGTAAATTTGGGTCCCACTTCATACTTTTACCTGTTATGTTCAACAAAGAGGATACATGTAGAGCTCTCCTTTGTTTCTCACTCTGTCACAACTAACCTACTCCCTTTTTCCAGTTGTATCCTTTCCTAGGTCATCTCAAATTGACATCAACATTTCATTACCTTATCTTAATTTGTTCATATGACTCATGACTCAAAAAGGTTCCACAATTTATATTCCTTTTTTATTGGTCAAGCAGCTGTATTGTTCATATCCAACCCAACCCCATTATTGCAGTGAGGAAACTTAAAAGTATACAAGTTTAGGTGCCTAGATATCAGAATATCATATCTAGGTTTATATGTGAATATATTGTTTGGTATATATCTTGCTTAATGCTTAAGGTCTGAAGGCAAAAACAATGGAATTGTAGCTAAAGTGGTTTAAAGTATTTATCCCTGTATTTGAGGTTTGAAATTTGATTCCTCCTCCTCACTATCGCTTGTATCAAAAAAGGTCTAAAGGCATAAACAATTCCTTAATTAACGTCCAATCATCGGATCTTGAAAGCAAAGCAAGTTAATGGCTGTTATGTGCTGTGTGGTGAGGCCAACATGTTCAGATAATAATGTTGCTATGAATGGACATATGCACCTACAACTTGCTTTGCACTAGTTGGCAAATATTTCAATGGGAAACATGATAAATATCCTGGACCAAATAACCAAGGTCATTACTCTAGCTAGTGGCAGAAAATTTTCGAGTTATTCAGTCTTGTTAATAGATTCTCTAAGCAGAAAAAATGAAAAAGACATTAATATTTGAGGTGTAAGAATAAGATTTTTGTAATATATGAAGTCTTTTGTGATGCTTTGATGTTCAATGGTCATTCTCTTTTTCGTCAAGTACTGGAATTATTGTTCTCTCATGCAAATTACTAAAAAGAGTAACAAAGGGCTATCAATCCTTTTTGCATTATTTGGGGACTGAAAACAATGCCTAATATGTAGTATCTTATAATAGTATCTTTTATATGGGTCCTCTAATGTTAATATGGTACGGAATGTAAATCTCCTTAACTTATTTTCCCAATATATACACTCTCTGCACTTTTGTAATCTCATAGGTTTCATCTTAAGTTTTGCATTTCAGTCAGAACAATTGATGTCCAAAACTAGCTAGAACTGATGACATGACTGATCGAATTATAATGCAGCTTTAACAGGAATATATATAATATACTCTATTCATGTCGACTGAATTTGCAAGACTGGTTGAATTATTATGCCACTTTGGGGGCCATAGGGGGTATCATATTTTGCCCCATCAACTCCCTGCAACAGGGTTCAAACAAACAGCCATGCACTCAATGGCTGACAAGACCTCAACACATTAATTCGTGACCACTTCTCTTGCCAACTTTCTAGGATCGAAACTAAGCAAAATTGTATATATAATTACTACTTTAGATGTTAGTTTTTGTTATTGATCAATTTGTTGGAAGTCAAGAAAACATGGTATTGTCCAAGGAGCGGAATCAGGAATTTATTATGGGCTAGCTAAAGTTATTAAATGATTAATTTTTTTTACTTACAATTTCTGTAGGCTTTATATAAATAAAAGTATACATTAGTATAAACCGCGCTAGTTATAAACACAAGAAATAAAAAAGGAATTAGAGCCATATTATTCACGAAAGGAAGAATTTCACTTAGAAAAATGGTTCTCTTTTTAAGCAAATCAATGAAAAAAAAACATTGGAGAGTTAAAGCTAAGGACTTTACCCTTATTGTGGGTTATTGGTGTTGGGACAATCTTTGACACCATATATAAACACGAAAAACCTCTGACTATGCGTATTGGTGTTGCCAATGTATGAAATTGTGTATTTTAATTTATTTTTAGGTTAAGATACTGGTTTATATAGGTTTTTTTTTTCGCCAAAAAAATAGTGGGCTACAGCCCACCGGAGCCCACATTGTGGTTCCGCCCATGGTATTGTCTTCAAAGAGAGCTCAAAATGCCACAAATATACTGCTTAAGAGCTCATTTTAATATATATAAAAAAACCCACCAGCTCTATCTGTTTTTCTAAAAAAAATAGTATCTGAATGAACTGATTTTTCCTTCTTTTTTTTTTAATAGAAAAAAGCAAAAACATTTTATCGAGGAAAATATGGGTAACTAGTAAAAAACCAGGCTATGTTCTGTAAGCTAGAAATACAACTCATCCATAGGTCCAATAAAAGACAGTAGGCCAATCAAGCTAGTACTCTATATCTATGCCCGCTTTTTATCAATTCTAATGTTCCATATATACCTTTATAAATGCTGTTAGACTCATCCATGCATTACCTTATTGATTTAACCCCAATTAAGCATTACTTTAGCTCTTAAAACGATGTGGTTTAGAAAATTTGGCCCAAGAATCACATGAGCTTGTCGAGTTAATGACAATTAATTATATAATTGGAACACATGACTTATTTTTTCCTGCTTTGAGGTGACTTATTATATCACTTCTATACTATTTACAAATAAAGCCGTGATTAGATCGAGAGAGTTTTATAATTGATTTTATGTTTAACTTGTTGAGAGCTTAATTCTCAATACTAATCAAAAGAGAGGAGAAAAAGTGGATAGTATGTGAGCTAAGAATCTAATAACGTTAACTTAAACAAGGTTTATTAGATACTAAGTCATCAACTTTTCTATCTAGTTATGTAATCATGTACCACTATTCCCAAATTATGGTTAATATCGCTTTAAAAGGCTAATCAAGCCTACTTTAGTTTGACATTCAACCAACTTATAATTGTGTCTACCTTGCAAAGCAACTGTTTTTGAGTTCCAAAATGTTAATTTTACTAATTATAGGGAGTTTACATATTAACAAAATGCATATTGTGACTAACAACCTCTAAGTCTAATGGTATTTCAATGTTGAAAGATAGGTCCCACTAAAATGCATAAGTTTATATAAATGTTATCACTGTCGTACATAACAACATATAAGATCTTATGTTGTCATACTGTGAATCTGTACTAATGATGTTGAGTGTTAATTGAACCGCACGATTGTAGAAGTTCATTTCAAGTATGACTACATGGGGTAAATTCTTATGAAGTTAAGGGTGATTGAGCTAGTTGACAATTCTAATGATTAAGTTTTTTAGTGGGTGATTTACATATTAACAAAACTTTGCCAAAGCTTTCATAAAGTAACACTTCAAGGGAGTTCACTAGGCAATTCTTAAAATATGATCCTTCTACCTAAGCATATGATTTATAAAACTACTAAGAACAAAGACTTAAGTTTCCAACGAATGTGCAAAAGAATGAGAGAAACTTCCCTACTTTCGGAGAGATATATAATATAAAGAGAAAGGGGTATACATCATGCAAAACGATTGTATTTACATGGAGACATACATATATGTTAGACAATGGCATACATACATCATGAAACAAAGGAAGTCAATCCATCGGATGCCCCTTTAAAAGATCTTGCTTGAATTATTATGAACCTTGCAATTAAAGTTGATATATATTACTATTCAGTTAAGAAAATAATGACAAATTAGGTATCGTGCACAGACATATTCCTCACATAATTGTATAAATATTTGCTTATATATATTAGGGTTCTCTTTCTTCCTCCTTTAACCTACAACTCTTTTGACAAGAGCTATAAGCAGCAGTTATGAGTAGAGGTGGGAGCTATGGTGGTGGACAAAGTTCATTGGGGTACTTGTTTGGCTCAGATGAGCAACAAAGCCCACCTCCGCCACCTAAGCCGATAACACCGCCCTACGGCATCGACAGCTTGGACACCGTCACTGAAAAGCCTCCAAGTACCCCTAACTCTGCTAAAAAAGAAAAGGCAGCCGTTTCCAATAACTATCACAGAGCTGAAGGCCAAAATTCTGGGAACTTCTTAACTGTAAGTTTATATATATATCTTTGTTAATTTATGTACACATATGATGTATTTTATTTGGGAATTTAATTATATTTCTGCACCTGATCTTGCTTCTAATATATATTTCAGGATCGTCCAACAACAAAAGTTAAATCAGTTCCTGGTGGAGATTCCTCACTTGGGTACTTGTTTGGAGATAAGTGAAGCACTCCTTAATTTCTCCCACCTTCTCTACCTATATATATATTGTAATAATGGTTAGATTATGTGTGTTTTGGCAAAAATTAAACTTAAAAATAAAAATTTGTGTGTAATAAGAGGGGTTCATCAGTCCCCTTAAGAGTGAGATTTGCAAGGTACGTACTTTTTTTTTTCTTTTTTTTTCTTTTTCTTTGGGGGGAATGGGAAGACGAGGATCGATCGATCAATACTCGATAAATTCATAGATACATAACCATATATATGTAAGTTTGTGGATTGGCTTTGATGCAAAATTAGGTTATGGCCTATATTTGGGTATCCTAAGTTTGTCATTTATAAATAATATATTTTGAGGTTCTTTTGGTGTTTGAATTTTGATATGGTTCAATCATTTGTAGAATTTTTTGTCTAGTGTTTGGTCAAATTTGGAAGCGCTAAAGTGACACTTTCCGTTTTGGTTTCTTTGAATTTGTTTAGAATTGTTTACCTCTTTCCGAACACTAATTAATATTATCGAATTGGTGCTTCTCTTTTCTTTTCCTTTCCTTTCCTTTCCTTTCCTTTCCTTTCTGTAACTATAATTTTCTGGTTTAAATAATATCTTGCTCTCCTTCATGGATTCTCATCCTTACCAATAGACATGCAATTCATGCTTTGGGTCTACTTTCATGATTTATAGAGAAACTCTCATGTAACAAGGATAGTACTTTTTGCTATTTCCGGCCAATAACGCAACGACACGTAAGATAATTTTTCCACGTATCATTGTGTTATTGGAGGGGATGGCAAAATAGTGCTATCCTCGTTATAGGTAAGTTTTTTTTGCATGATTTGGTCTCTCTGTCTTTCAGTTGTACTTTAATAAACTAAGAATGGGAGTGTGCCCTTGTGGGTCTAAAATTCTTATCATAACATATCCTTGCATGTGTTTCTTATATTATTTTTTCATTTTAATGCCATGGAACTAAATAAACAATAAATCAAAACATTCCATTTGAGTGATTTCATGTGATGTATAGAATTGTGTTTTTTTTTCCCATCCGAGTTAAGAATTTCATCCATTTTTATGATTACAAGGATTTTACAAACGACTTCATGCTAATCATGTGATGTATAGAATTGTGTTTTTGTTTTCCATCATGGATTCATAAAACTTGAACAAACTTTGTAATTTTCCTTCTGTTTTCTTCCTCGAAAATCTTTTTTCGTTACCGGAAAGGAAGAATTTGTGAAGGGAACTAAGGTTTCCTTATCTTTTGTTCATTGAGTGGAATTGGACATAAACCAACTCCAGTTTATAGAAATGTCATTTTGTTGGATCATCATCCTCATTCATGCATCAGCAATATGGTTGTTGTTTCTTACTCTATCTACTTCTCACCCCTATATATATACACAATTTATGAAGAACATGCTATGAACAAGGTTAAAAAAAGTGTACAAATTATCCATAATTTTCCAAATTTCAATCATAATTATGCTTAATTAAGTTGCCAAATGCCAATCATCAATACTCACACACCTCAAGTTGTATATATTACCTACATGCTTAACTAATAATAACTGGATACTTGGCTGTTAAAATTTCTAAACTGAGCACATCTAGTTAAGCTTTGTGGGGCTATATCATTTGGAGCACTCAACAACTAGCCCCTAAAATCCTGGATCCTTTCTGCTATCTGCCTGGCTAGGTCAAGAACATGCAGACAGCTGATAAAATAATAATGTAGGGGACAAGAAGATATATAATTGACAGGTGACGAGCCAAGAGAGATGCAGGGTCATCTGGTACCACTACTTTTACTGCCTACACAGATTTTTATAGGCATTCCATTATTAATACCTGTAAAATTTGATTTTATAGTTAAAATAGAATGAAAATGACTCGGATGCATTTGCAAATCTTAGGGCCCGTTTGATAACCATTTCAATTTTAGTTTTTAGTTTTTATTTTTTGTGCTAGAGTATAGAGGAAAATGAAAGTGAGAAAGGAAGTGAGGATGAGATTAAGAGAGATGATGAGAGGATGAGAGAGATGAGTAACAAAAGTGAAAACAAAATCATGAAAGTGAAAACAATTTGAAATAGATTTCAATTTTTAGTTTTTGTTTTCACTTTTATTACTCCTCCCTCCCATCCTCTCTTCTCATCTTCCCTCTCAATCTCATTCTCACTTCCATTCCCCCTTTTTGTCTTTTATACTCTAGCACAAAAAATGAAAACTTAAAACTAAAATTGAAATGGTTATCAAACGGCCCTTAAATATCTTTGAGTTTTTCTAGGTCAAAAAACATATATTCAACCAGCTCTCAAGCTGTTATTGCATGTAGCTAGTGTGTCTTCAAGAATTCACCAATTAACAAGTTTAATTAGTTTAACATTGTTTTTGTTGCATGCTCATATAACTTATAGCCATGCCAGGCACTGCGCACAGATGATAGGTTGTGCTAGAAAACCAGGTCATGCCTGACATGACCTATTTGGTTTTGTTTCGTTTTTCTCAATATTTTTTTTATTTCAACTTTCTATTTAACAAATTAATATTGTGTGTTTTTATCTTGCAATTCCTCAAACAAAACAGCTCAATTATTACTAACCTGACTAGCCACCACCTTAATAACTAAGATCAAATTTATACTAAATTGTAACAAATTTATCACAACTGCAAATATTACGAACTTGGGTAAGGAGGTCATCAGGCTTGCAATTTTTCCACTTGTCTCGTCATGTGGAAAAAGGCAACAAGTGGCCCAACAACAGGCTTATTTGGGTTGTCCAAAACTGAGCTTACTTGACCTTGGATTTGTCAAAGTCTCTTCACAAATTAAGCCCAATCTTCAGTTTCTTCTCACATTTTTGGTCCATGAGAGCGTATAAAGGAGACAGATTGAGTACGGAAAAACGACAAGTAGGACCACCCAGCCCACAAAAACTGGAAAATTTTTAGCTTAATTTTTACGTGTTATAATATGAGTGAACGACTGTAGATACACTTTTCATAACATGAAGTGAGTGATAATATTGCGTGATTGTGTGACGATTACACAAAAAATTAAGTGCACAAAAGACCATATGCATGTTTATTAAACAATTTATCTTCTTTAGAGCACTTCCAGTTGGAGGCCCTAGCCTGGGTAAGAGACCCCCAAGCCCCCATTCTTGTTTTCAGCACCCAAGTCTTGCCAGGGCAAGAGTTGGGCTCCATCAACCTGGGCAAGTTCGAAGGCAAGACTTGTCTGGGCAAGTTGACCTAATGCTGATGTCATTGTGACATCAGCAGTCAATTTAAATGACAAAAAAATTGAAGATAAAAAGGAAAAAAATACCAGAATTTTAAGAATTTTTTTAAAATAAATACATAGCCATATTATTCACTTCCCACACCAAAACTCTATACAAATTCCTCTCCTCATATCTCATGTGAAAAGTGATTGCCCTTGGGTTACCATTGCAATAGGTGGAAAATCAACAAAAAAAATTGAAAGAGCAGATACTATTCATGTGAATAGTAACAACCATTGCCTCCTCTTACGTTTTATCATGGCAAATAGATGAAAATGCTCTTATATTTAACATAAATATACATAAACATTAGTTTTCTGATCATAAAACAAGATTCTGAATTGCAATAAAAAGTTTAGGAACAGAGAAAAGTGGGTGGTGCATATGCAGATTGTGATAACATCAAAGAAAGAGGGCTTGGTTTGGCTTTCCTCTTTCCCTCCACTAATTAAGCAATGCCCGTGAAGAGCCGTCCACATTGCTCAAAGTCACGGGTGGATAAATGAAAAGGTATCGTGAAACTGTGGACCCCCAATCAAAACCACACGTCATAATAAGCCAAAATTAACTTATTTTCTTTATGCTCTAAAGCCATAGTGGGTGTCATATTACATACCAACAAAGCAACCACCGCAGATGACCTCACCTTTGCCATTTTATTATGGGATACCAAATTTTCTCAGATTCGATTGTTCAAATGACCATTCCTTCACAAGAAATTAGAAGATATCAATCTATAATCAGTGGCGCATTGTCAATGTATTCTATTAATGTTTTTGTCAATACTACGTGGATATTAGACTACTATATAGATAACAGTAACGCTATGAACACCAACTTGTATATCAACTTTTTCCCTACTGTTTTAGGGTTCTCTCCAATGTCACAAGGTGAGGGCAGCACTGACTTCCTAGTGTTTCAAGATTGTCGCCAATCTAAGGGCTACAAAATAACAAGGTAGATAAACAAACTTTCTCTAGAGGGAGAGAGAAGAGGATGAAATTCTACACATAAATAACAAAGGAAAAAGTGGGGATGCTTTCTATAGTGCGCACTGGGCATTCTTTGTGTTAGTGCTTTTTCCACATTGACACCATCATTAGACTACATACATATCTTCCAGCTTTGGAAGTTTTATGGAAAACGTGCTTCCACTTCTTAATATATTGAAACTGACCATGTGAACACCAAACAATGATGCCCTCAAGTTTCTTATTGAATCACATCACATGTCTTTTAATCTGATGCACCAAAATCCAAAACTTGCTTGTTACATCTTTTAATTGTGATTAATTTGTCAATCAAATCATGGTTATTACAATAAATTATGACCAAACTTAAGTAACATATGCATATAAAAGGCTTTGGTTAAGGCACAGCAAAGGGGGGTTATCCTTAAGTTTTAAAAAAATAAAAATAAGAATAAAATATTAAACATTCTCAAAGAATGATACTTTGACAAAGATACAAGCTTTGGGGTGAAAAGGGAAAACTAACTTTATCTTCCCCATCCATTTTGTTCTGCATTCAAACCAATCTCAGAAAGAAAAAGTACCCAAACTGCAACTTCTATATATATACACACTTCATTTTGCAACAAACCAAAAGACAAGGTTTGGGCAATTACCATTGTTTTGTATAATGAAGTTGTGGAAGACTCCCCTGACATCTCAGGTAAGCTCTCTCTTCCATTAATCTTCCTCTCCTCTCAACTCTACAAACTGTTTTTGATGCACCCATAAAAGCATTGCTCTTTGGAAGTTATGTTACATGAACTTTTCTCTCTTCTTTTTCTTGTTGAATTTACCCTATTGGGTCTGCTTGCTTTCATCCAGAAACCAAAAAAACTGCAGGCAATAATTACAGAAATCCCATCAGAAACTCTGTTTTTGATTTTTTGTTTTTCTATGTTGCAGTTATCTGAGACGGTGATGGCAATAATTGTTGTGGTTTTATTGGCCACAACAAAAGGAGTTAAAAGCCGCAAGGCCCGGGAAGATTTAGACTACTTTGAGTACTGCGCCATGAGTTGCAGAGCCCACAGTGCTTCCTTGGCAGAGTTTGGAGGAGTTGGTGATGGAAGCACATCAAACACCAAGGCTTTTCAGGCTGCCATCAATCATCTCAGTCAGTATCAATCTGATGGTGGGGCACAGCTCTTTGTTCCTCCTGGTAAATGGTTAACTGGCAGCTTCAACCTCACCAGCCATTTCACCCTCTATCTCCATAAAGATGCAGTTCTTCTTGCTTCTCAGGTTAGAGAATTTTGATGAACAATCTCTCTAACACAAATGGATAGTTGTTTACATTTGGGTCTTGTAAATGAAACTAAATCCAAAAGGGTGGAAGTAAAATGCATTCTTGTTGTGATCAGAATCCTTTTTTTTTTAAGGAAGAATTGAAAAATGAAAAATAAAAATAAAAACAGAGCAAATCCGTGACAGCATGCAGGACAGATGTGCAGAGAGAGTCAAATCCAAAAATAACCTTCCAACCACATGTTATTTTTCAAACTAAAGTGGTTGTTGTAAGATTTTTTCATTTTTGTGTAACATATGTTCTAGGTGTTCTGGTGCATCTAGTGTGCATGATGATGAACATGTTTTGAACTTTTTTTGTTTTTTTTTCTTGTATTTTCACAATTTTTCTAGGAGGAGAGTGAATGGCCGGTGATCGAACCACTTCCATCATACGGTCGAGGGAGGGATACGGAAGGTGGGAGATTCATCAGTCTGATATTTGGAACCAATCTCACTGATGTTGTAATAACAGGTAATTAACAAGCATGTAATGTGATTAAGTTATGCGATTGAAGTTGTTGTAGAGTTCTTGACCAAAAAAAAGTTGTTGTAGAGTTGCTTACACTAGGTACATTTTGATATTAGGGGACAATGGCACCATTGACGGTCAAGGTGAATTATGGTGGCAAAAATTCAAGAAGGGAGAGTTAAAGTACACCCGACCGTACCTGATCGAAATCATGTATTCTGAAAATATCCAAATTTCCAATCTCACTTTGATTAATTCTCCATCATGGAACGTCCATCCTGTTTACAGCAGGTTCCTTTCTCCATCTCTGCCTTTTTTTCTTCTCTGTTTTGTCAGTAAACGAAATAAAAAGCATCAAATTTGCTGCGGTAGCATGCATGAAACAAATTGTGTAACTCATAAAGTTTGACCCTTTTGAATTCTAAGATTTGTTGTAATAAAATGCAGCAATGTTCTTGTCCAAGGCATTACAATTCTTGCACCAGTGACATCTCCAAACACAGATGGGATCAACCCAGGTAAGCATAATGTGTTTCATATTACACTAGTTTCCTGCTTATCTGCACCAAATTTAAGGCACACTTTGCTGTCAAAAATAGTAGAAGTGCTTTTGAATCGCTGATATAAAACTATGTTTTCAAAAGTTACTATTGCCAACTGCTAATTTTTACTCTACTATAGTTTTCCCATAATTATCATGAATATAATAAAGTTGATTTTGGTTTATCTTGTGTAGATTCTTGCACAAATACCAAAATTGAAGACTGCTACATTGTCTCTGGGGATGATTGTATAGCAGTAAAGAGTGGTTGGGATCAGTATGGTATTGCTTTTGGGATGCCAACTAAGCAGCTTGTGATCAGACGGCTCACATGCATTTCTCCATTCAGTGCTGTGATTGCACTTGGGAGTGAGATGTCTGGTGGGATCCAAGATGTGAGGGCAGAGGACATTCTGGCCATTGATTCAGAATCAGGAGTTAGGATCAAAACTGCTGTGGGAAGAGGAGGCTTTGTGAAAGACATATATGTGAGAGGGATGACTATGAAAACCATGAAATGGGCATTTTGGATGACAGGAAACTATGGATCACATGCAGACAATGGCTATGATCCTAATGCTCTTCCTGTGATCCAGAATATAAATTATCATGACATGGTTGCTGAGAATGTAACAATGGCAGCTAAGCTGGAGGGAATACCTGGTGATCCGTTTACCGGAATTTGCATATCCAACGTTACCATTACACTGGCAAAGAAGGCAAAGAAATTGCCATGGAATTGCACTGATGTTGCTGGGATTTCAAGTAGTGTGGTTCCTCAGGCATGTGGGCTTCTGGCAGACCAGGGGCCAAATAAGGTTGCAGCATGTAATTTTCCAGAAGAGAGCCTGCCAATTGATAATGTTCAAGTTCAGGTGTGCTCTTACAGGAGGAAGCACTGGTGATAGATTGAAACTTGTCTAGGAATTTGTTTCCCATGAACAATGATTGATTATAGTACAAAGTTTTATTTAAAACAATCGAGAAAAAAAATTTAAAAAGTTAAATCCGACTGCTTGATGTATGAGACGTGGCATATTTTTAGGTTCCTAACCACAAAATGATTTATTGAAAAGAACAGATGAAACATTTCTAGCCAAAAATACAACAATGGATTACATATCATACCTCAATTTCCAGAGAGACTCTGTCAATGTACACCCTCATGGTGAGACGATTATTTTCTTATGCAAAAACAAGTTCTCAAAACAAGGAGCAACAAAGACATCATCATGATAAACAAAATAATAAAACCAGATTAGAAGCAAACAATGATCTAAAATGTGCAAGATTTTTTAAAAATAGAAACAAGAAAACAGCTCTTCAAATTTATTGATTTTATATGATTGGTGAAAAGAAAATTTCCATAACCAAGTCAGTACAACATCTAGAATTTTTGTGCCAAGCTCTAAATCATTTTCCCCAACCTCACTTCAATATTGCTTTGAAGCCTTAACAAATAACAACCATTCGCACATCAGTTACAGGGGAGTGGTGATTGATGATACGTTTGTTACAAGGGGGGAAGTTCTTCATAATACATATATATCTACAGCCCAAGCAAACGCATTTTCCTTCAGTGGGTTGGATCTGGATTGAACTTCACTGTTTCTCTCCAGATGAGCTCTTTGATGTGCTCTTCAGTGCACGATGGTTGCTCAAAATCAAAATGGAAGGGCCTGGCACAGACGGGCTCATCATTGTTATCATGAAGGGATGACAAGTATGGGTGACAAAGTGCCTCGTCAACTGCAAACAGATTAAAAACAGAAATCAGGAAAAATGGACTCATAATATGATCCTCTACTTTGAAATGAAACTCTTGAACATTTGGACCCATTTCTCATACCACTAATGCGTCTATGGGGATCAAACACGAGCATTTTCTCTAGCAAATCCACAGCCCCAGGAGACATATTAGGGAATCTAGCAGCAAATTGTTGCCTCCGGAATTGTGGAAGCTGTTTTACATATCTTCGGGTATTATCACTTCGAAGAAACCCAAGGCTATGATCATCAGGTGAACCTATTAACTTTAAACAAAAAGAACAATAACACATTATGTTCCATGTACATCTTACAAGAATGAACATATAAAGGACTTTCGAATAAAGAAAAAATAAGGATAAGATATAAAAATGGTAAATTATTATAGTACAGGAGACTAATTACGAGGGTCCCAGCACCTTGTGAGATGATATGAACCAAAAGCATGTCACGACTATATTAGTACTATCAGTTTGACAATTTACATGATAATCTTTAGAACATATTGACAACCAATCTTTTACCATGATATCTTAGCACAAATTAACAGCCTATTGACATTAGAACTCAGGGAGGAACATACAAAGCTAGCATTTCCTGAAGGCTACAATAGCTGACCTAGTTGTCAGATAATTATTAATGACGAAGATACCCCAGGAATCAGAAGAAACTCGGGTGTTTTGCACTATGGTGGTACCTGTGTGTGCCCATTATGAAATATGTCAACTGAACTTGGTCTAGGCACTTTCTCTACCCAGCCACCTAGGTGATCAGGTGTGAATCCTTGCTCAAATGTTATGATTGAAAAGGTATTCTCCAGAGAGTGGGAAATTTAGGAGAGAGAAAGGGGTTGGAAACTGGAGGCAACTATCAAAACAGGTTGGCCATCCAGTTAATCTAACAAATGTCAACCATACATCAAATGAAAAACTAAAAGCATGCTTAATTAAATTTTAAGTTCATTTTGAAGTTCCAAAAGTAGTACCTCTGTGATAAGCCTTAGCTGATGGACATAATCTTTCCCAGGAAACAAAGGTTCTCTGGTCATGATTTCGCCAAGTATGCAACCAACAGACCAGATATCAATTGCAGCAGTGTACTCTGAACAATTAAGTAGCAACTCTGGTGCTCGATACCAACGAGTGACAACATACTCAGTCATGAAATCTGTCTCAGTTGTTGTTCTTGCTAGTCCAAAATCTCCGATTTTAAGGTCGCAGTTAGCATTAAGAAACAAATTACTTGGCTTCAGATCACGGTGCAAGACATGGGCTGAATGCACATATTTTAGTCCTCGTAACAGCTGATACAGAAAGTACTGCATAGGATACACAAAATATCAATTTCATGTATGACTTTAAACCCAAGCAAAGTAATGAAACCTGGTCGCAATATTATGAATTCTAAACAATATCTGAAACAAAGGGTCGCAATTTGATATTTCTTTATGAAAAAGCTGAGAAAAAACTTACAATAACAAAAATATTTAATAACACTTCAATTAATTTGTTTTGAACTACTTTTTTTTCCTTTAAGATTAACAATAATCACAAATATTTAGTTTTACATGAATTCACTTCAAGTTCAAGGTATTTGTATATAAGGTTCCATCTACCTCTTTTATTAAAAAATAAAAGTTCATATTCATCAAACTTACGAAACAGGCCACTTAAAAACCCATAAGAACAGAGAAAAAAAAAGTAATAGATTATATTATTAAGATCCCCTATGTAATCAAAGTATGCAAAAAGAAAAAAAGCAAAGAACCACAGTACATTGATAATTTGAACTATATAATTACAATGACAAGGTAAGAAGCCCCAGTGATAATATTGGTGCCAAACCTGACAATGATCATCTGTTAGTGGTTGGTCAGACCGAATGATCTGATGAAGATCGGTATCCATTAGTTCATAAACAATGTATACGTCATTGAAGGTCTCTTTTTTTGGTGGTCGTACAATGTCCTTGATGGAAATAACCTGTGAAGGGAATGAATGAGCTGTAATTCTGAAGAGACCCAAATAGAAAGAGTAATATATGCAGTACAACAGAAGGCCAAACCAGGTCTGGAATAGATAGTCATTAAAGAAAAACAAAACTATTTGCCATAAATGACTGATGGTGGGGTGCTGGTAGGAGACTTGGCATAGACTGCCCACCCCTTCTACAAGCTAACAGGAGAAAAGGCAGAAAATAACAGAATGCTGAAGAATAGTTTTCAGAGAAAACCCAGCAAGACAACAATAAGATGCTAAACCTATCATACATTGAAGATGCAGTAATGTATCCTGCAGAATCATTAACGACGTACCAATATCAGCTGTCCCGTCTTAGGCTTGCTTTCAAGTTTCATCCAAAGAAAAAGACTTGCTTTCATGTTTTGTTATATTACTCTTGGATATAAAACTTACATTTTCATGGTCCATGTGGCGAAGAAGCTTGATTTCTCTTAAGGTCCTTTTGGCATCTATTATATTGTCAAATGCATTACCAATCTTCTTAATTGCAACTTCCTCATGTGTGTCTGCATTGACAGCCGCACTGAAAAGAAAGAAATTGTGTTATCCACCACATTGTATCCCAAAATCATACTTGTCAAGAAAAAGAACCATAAGGAAACGCTTTCCTCAGTATTACAAGCAGTCTTCTAGGCTAATCTGCTCTTCACAACACATGATGAGCAGAAGCAAGGCATGAAACCACGCATACAAACTTCATGAACAGCAAAGAAACAATTGCAAAGAATAGATGCCTAATTCAAAAGGAGTGGCTAATAAGCAGCAGCTATATTCAAGAAACCAGCTCTACTGTATGTTAGCATTTGTAACCAAACTGATATAAAAACAACACACACACAGAAAACAAAATAAAAGTATAATAAATTATTGAACCTGTTATGTACAATAAAATGCCCCTCCATTGAGATATCAAATGATTTCAACAACAAAGTACGAATAATATACAGAGTTCCTTCTTACTCTATTTTGGGCATGTTTTCTGCAATATAATCTTGAATATCATCCGGACAAAAGAATATCACTCAAATTACTCAACAGACCAAACTCAACATAAAAACATTGAAACCAGTTCTAAAGTAAAGCAAAATATACCGATAGAAATGTCAACAAAACCAAACAAAAGTAAAAATATAAAATTAAAAGTGCCCCACATAGCAAAAGAAGCTAAAGATCAATTTTTGAACGTAGAAAGCTTACCAGACAATGCCATATGCACCTCTACCAATAGGCCTAATGGGAGGCACGTACTTGCTAGAGACCTCAAACAAGTTCCCAAACACATTGTACTGCGCGTATCGACCACCATGGGTGAGCTCCCTTTTGATTTTAGCATCCGTTGAAGAAGCAGAGCTCGACTCTTTGGCAGCCATGTTCAAACTTCAAACTTGAAACCAAGCAAAGGAAGCTTTTTTCTTTTAAGGGTTCAGAAACCCTGAAGTGGGTGTTTGGGGCTTTAATGGTGCCCGTGATTCTCGACCAAATTCAGCAGAGCATAGTAGGTGATTTTGGATAACAAGTAATGGGTTTTGTGTGAAACTGTGAAAGCAATGCAATGCAAAGCTATCTGCTTTACACTTTACCAGAGAGCTTTTGAGCTTTTGATCTGCAAATGGTTTGCAAAATCCGTGGTTTTTGAATGAGACTTTTCCTCTTTTCAAAATCGTTTTGAGCACGAAATTAGGAAGAAAAAAAGAAAAAGAAATAATAAAATAAAATTTGGGTATTATTTGGTACACACATGACTGCATCATCAAGCACACGCGTCTCTCTTGACTCTGACCAAAAGCCTAGATTGTTCTGGCAATGGCACACACACCTGGAAGGAAGGCCTGATTGCTTACGACATGTCGTCTGTGAGTCTGGTCATCTACCCTAGACAACATGTAGTGGAACTTGCCTGGTTTTTTCTTTCTTAGACTTGGACTTGGAATTATTTTCTCGACGACTAACAATATTTAACAAGTTTGAAGCAATGGGAATTGGAAACTGTTCTTTGCTAGTGTTCAAAAGTTTTGCATTTTCACATTCATATTCAAATTTCAGACTCTTTCAATGTTTCCAGGGGATAATATTTCCTCACTCCAAGTCCCCAACAAACTTTTAAAATGATTGGTTGTGTAGTCCCTGTCAAACTTTTTCTAGTTTTAGGTTCCACTATCACCAACTACCCATGATATGCTATGATGGATTGGTTTATTAATTGCAAATATTGACAAAACAAAACTCTTTTGGGAAATATTGGCAAGAATAACCTTTGAGCTTAGTGTCAGTAATAGTGATGCATTGAACTCAAAGATGAAAGGTCACCGTCAGTTCAATGAATTGTCACAGTTTCTTCATGTATTTGATTCATGAGCGGAGACAAAATGGGTTCTGTCTGCATGCTGTAGTGAAGGCTTCTTTTTCTGGCAACCCACAGCAACACTGTGTTTGGGCTTTGAGTTCATCAGCTGGCCTCCAGAAACATATGATGTAAGCCTGTATGTGAGGGCCTTGGGTTTCTATGGACTAAGTCTGTTGTTTGTGTCTGGGCCTATGCCCCCAGGAATCCTTGACAAGGAGAGGAACTTGGCTGGAGGTAACTGGAGTCGTTCTATGGTGAGGGTGCAATACACGGACTATAGATGTGGACTTTCATATTAGCCACACGATTCATCTGAATAGTAACTTTGCTTAAGTTTAATGAAATAATCCTATGACTAATATGAAGGTCTACATGAAGGGTCCATATATGGCACCCTCACTAGAGAATTTCACGAGGTAACTGTTGGGGTTTGGTCTTTGGTGGAGAAAGACATTTGGATTTTTGATTTTGTAGGAAACATTTGTGCTCTCATAAGTGTTTTTGCATTTTGCAAGACATGTTGAAACATTTATTAGAAGTTCAAGTGCTGTCTAAAAGTTCCTCACAGAGTATGGACTTTTGTAAAATGTCTTCGTGTGTTACAGATATTTCTGAATAAGCACTTACTAAGTGCTTTAAGAAACGTTTTATGAACACAAACGTTATTAGAAGTGCTTTGATTATAAAAAGTGTTCTTAGGTCTTCCAAAACCAATCACTAACAGTCAGTGCCACTAAACAGAAAAATAGAAGGAACCTTCTCGCTGGTGCACCTTGTCCCCCTAGATCCATCTCCAATCATGGTAATATGAAATTTGCAAAAGGGCATAGCACAATTAGATGAAATTTACAAAAAGGCAATAGATTTGTGAAAAGTTTGCAGTCATATCCTCTGTTACTTCTATTTATTTTACCCCACTAATACAGATAAAGATGTTAAGAATATCATGCATTAAGCTTCAGAATGCCACGTACAGCAGCACATCACAGATGTAGCAAAATGAGCCCCCAAGTGTCAAAAATTATGCATGAAGAGAAAGGAACAGTCTAGATCACTTGGAAGAACCAAGAATTATCCACCTCATTTACCACCGACTCACTTGTTACAATTCCTTCTGGAAATTTGCTGGGTTTGCAAAGAAGTCACAAGAACCTCCTCAATCAAACCCTCAACACTAAAAAATCAAACCCAATTACCAGCACAGAAAAATGAAAAAGTAAAACACTGCAAATTTGTCATTCTGTTCTGTGTACGTGTAATATTCATGGCTGAAGAAGTTGCCATGGCAGACACTGAGACCTTTGCTTTCCAGGCAGAAATCAACCAGCTTTTGAGTTTGATCATCAACGCCTTTTACAGCAACAAGGAGATCTTCCTTCGTGAGCTCATCAGCAATGCCTCTGATGCATTGGACAAGATTCGGTTCGAGAGCTTGACTGACAAGAGCAAGCTCGATTCTCAGCCTGAGCTTGTTATTAGGATTGTCCCTGACAAGTCCAACAGGACCCTCTCCATCATTGACACTGGCGTTGGCATGACCAAATCAGGTGCATACAACATTACTTGCATTTTAAGTTATTTGATTTTTTTTTTCCTTAATACAAACAATATTGGAGGAGGGGGAATCGAACTTAGGACCTCAGGTGCAGGGACAATGCTTTTAACCTTCTTAGCTACAATTGAACACTGATACTAGGGTCACCAAATTCATTTACCAATTAAACAAAATTTGATAAAACAAAGAAAATTTGGTGACTTGCAGTATTGTTAGTTGAATTGTTTAAATTATTTAGAGGTTTGGATTTGAAATAATTGCTGGGTTTTTTTTCTTCTTTTTGTTGGGTGTAATTTGTGTAAGATTTGGTGAACAACTTGGGGACAATTGCAAGGTCTGGGACAAAGGAGTTTATGGAGGCATTGCAGGCAGGGGCTGATGTGAGCATGATTGGGCAGTTTGGTGTGGTGTGGGTTTCTACTCTGCTTATGTGGTGGCAGAGACGTTGATTGTGACCACAATGCACAATGATGATGAGCAGTATGTGTGGGAGTCTCAGGCTGGTGGTTCTTTCTCCATCAGAAAGGATGTTGATGGAGAACCACTTGGTAGAGGGATCAAGGTCACTCTCTTCCTCAAGGAAGACCAGTTGGAATTCTTGGAAGAGAGGAAGCTCAAGGAGCTGGTCAAGAAGCACACTGAGTTCATAAGCTACCCTATTTATTTACTGGTTGAGAAGATTGTTGAGACAGAGATCAGTGATGGAGAGCATGAAGATGGTGGGGAGGTTAAGAAGAAAGAAGAGGAGGGGGAGGTTGAGGAGGTGGATGAGGAGAAGGACAAAGAAGGGAAGCCCAAGAAGAAGAAGGTTAAGGAGGTGAGAAATGAGCGGGAGC
Source organism: Prunus kanzakura (assembly GCA_020521455.1). Lineage (NCBI taxonomy): Eukaryota > Viridiplantae > Streptophyta > Magnoliopsida > Rosales > Rosaceae > Prunus > Prunus kanzakura. The sequence goes on from BPUM01000836.1 coordinate 879,156, forward strand.
TCATCAACAAGCAGAAGCCAATTTGGCTGAGGAAGCCTGAGGAGGTTTCAAAAGAGGAGTACGCTTCTTTCTACAATAGCCTCACCAATGATTGGGAGGACCCTCTTGCTTGGAAGCACTTCTCTGTTGAAGGCCAGCTTGAATTCACAGCCATTCTCTTTGTTCCTAAAAGAGCCCCCTTTGACCTCTTTGACACAAGGAAGAAGATGAGCAACATCAAGCTCTATGTGAGGAGGGTGTTTATCATGGACAACTGTGAGGAGCTCATGCCCGAGTACCTTGTGTTTGTGAAGGGTGTTGTGGATTCGGATGATCTGCCGCTTAACATTTCTCGGGAAATGCTGCAGCAGAACAAGATTCTCGTGGTTATTAGGAAGAATCTGAACGGTACCCATCCCTGTCACCGAATCTGCGTTCTCCTCCATCAAAGCGAGGTGGGCTACTGTTCACATCATCAAAACATCCACATTACATTCCAACCAATCGAAGGGTTCAACAAACGAACTAGAAAAGGAAGCACAAATTTGTCAAAGTTTACTTACACAGATCAGTTAAATAACTTCTTCCTAAATCTCTAGAACTTTAAATTAAACCCAAATAAAAATCCAAGCTTTCTAACAAATTTTTCAATCATTCCGTCAAACAAACCACATTTCAGTCAATTGCAGTATTGAATACAATCTAATTTCAAACTGTCTTGCAGAAACCCAAAAACAAAATGATTGTAGGAGCAGTTTACCAAATTAACGACTTCCTGTACAAATTACATGTGCATAACATCTTATGAGCTAAACCAAATAACAAAAACCAACAATTTGAATAGCCATTTACAATTAGAACAAAGAAATCCTTTAAATGAGAACACAGTTACAAGTCGCTACCATATGTTATTCAACTAATCAAACCCAATTCGCAAAACACTCAAAGAAACAATCCCAGTAACATAAATCAATAGATCCAATAACCAATGAAGAAGATGAAACAAGTCAATTACCGTGGGCGGTCACCAGATGGGCCCAAGGGGCGACCAGGAGGCTTGGCCTGCTTCTTCAGAGTTGCAGGGACAATCTCAGATGGGAGATTGAGGTAGTTCCTCAAAAACTCAATACCATCATTGGTCTGGTACCAGTGGTAGTGCATCCAAGCGAAAGTTTCTCTCACATACTCCTTGGACTTGAAGCTCTACATCAGCTTAATCACCTGCAGATTTGGCACATCGATTTCTGGGTGCTTTGCCAAGTTATAGTCCTTCTTTGCATAGCACACTCCCTCTGTTCAAATTAAATTCAAGAAATTTTAACAAAACATGGAGGGTTTGGGCCCAAGAATTGTAGGCTGGGGTGAAAATGGGTCAAAACCTCAAGTTTGCGATGAGCCAAAAATAATTTTCAAGTCCAATATTTCCAATTAGGAAGGCTGAGCTAGTGTAGCCCACGAATAGGCTTAGGCAACAAAAGCCCATTGGGTCCATGCAAGACTTGTTTCATTTTCTTCTTCTTTTTTAAGTCACAAAATCTCTCAATTATGAGACAAATTGTGTCTCTAATAATGGGCTGTGCTCTTGGTATAACCGCTAAATACATTGAGTTTAGTCTCAAAACAAAAACATTTACATTTGCATACAATGATTACTTGCCTTGTGTGTTACGAACTCCCATAGAATACATGTGTTCTAATTTAGGATTAACTACAGTAAACCTCCCAAACTATGGGGTTATTACAAACTCATATCCAACGTTTATTGACCAGTATACAAACTTCACGAAACCTTTCAAAATACACCCTCAGTTAGGTAAACCGTTAAAAATTTTGTTAACTACTGATGTGTCGAAATAGGGTTCCTTTTTTAAGCTGATGTGGCATCCACATAGACTGAAAAATTAATAAAATATTCCTTTATTTTATAAATTAATTAAAAAATATTTAAATCAAATGTATAAAAAATAAAATTAGAAAAAAGTATCTCAAAAAAAAAAACCAGCCAAACTTAATTTCACCCTCATTGTAGCCTCCCCACGCCAAGGCCATAAAAATTAAGACAAACTTTAAAATTAAATATATCTTAAAGAACAAAATAGCAACAAAAAAAGGTTTTTAACTGTAGACGTCCCTGAATTTTGCCCCCAGTTGCAATTGGGTCCGTGAAGTGAACCCAGATTTGGGTTTTTGGCAGACTTTTGAGAATGGTTGATGTCCTCTTTGTGTGAATCTTTGAATATGAGCGGTTGGGTATGGATTTGATTCAATGATGCGGCGGGAGGACTAGAAAAGATGTTGGGTATGGATTGACATGAGAGAAAACAAGAACTGAGGAAAAACTGGGTTTGGCTGGTTTTTTTTTGTTTTTTGTTTTGGTTTGTTTTTCTTATTTTATTTAATACATTTGATTTTAATTTTTTAATTAATTTATAAAATAAAGGAATATTTTATTAGTTTTTCAGTCTATGTGGATGCCACATCAGCTTAAAACAGGAATCTTATTTTGCCACATCAACAGTTAACAGAATTTTTAACGGTTTACCTAATGGAGGGTGTATTTTGAAAGGTTCCGTTAAGTTAGTGTACTGGTCAAACCGGTCAATAAACGATGGGTATGAGTTTGTAATGACCCCCATAGTTTGAGGGATTTACTGTAGTTAATCCTATAATTTATGTGAACTCGTAATGTATCTATCACTCTCTCATACAACTAATAATGTCTTCTCAAATATTAGCACGTATTCTTTCCAAGTCTTAAGCTTAGGGGTGCGTTCAGTTCGGTTTGCCGAACCGAGAGGTAACCAAATTGATAGTGGCTGAAATGTTAAAAAAAGGACAGCCATCGACGCTGACAACGGTGGTTTTTCGATTATCGGTTGAACCGATGATTTCAGTGCAAGCGGTTCGACTGCAGAAAAATCGAGAGGCAGAAAAGATGGAGAGAGAGAGAGAGAGAGAGAGAGAGAGAGTGAGTGAGTGAGTGAGAAGAGAAGGCGAGAGAGAGAGAGAGAGAGAGAGAGAGAGAGATAACCCGCGGAGATGATGGATGATGATGAAGAGGCGGATTAGGGTGATACAGGGTTTTCTAATAATTAATTATTATTTTTTAATCCTAATGATACCATTAAATATGTTAGCAATACATAATTTAAACAAAGAAGCATTGTTGTGCATTTGTAAATGGTTGAGTATGTGAGATGGAGGGTAGGGTTTCAAAATCTCTCGACTCCAATTTTAACATATTTATTATTTTTTAGCCACTGTGAGTTCGGTTCGATCGGAGCGACGATCTTAAGCCCACCGATATATATAACTTAGGAACAAACAAAAAACCTAATCACCATTATATGTAATTAGAGGGATTAAGGAAACATCAATTGTGCGTCATATCAGTGAAGCACACAGCATGATCTCCAGATAGTGGCCGACCAATAGTACAATTCCCATCTAAATCAAGCCTAATGGATACTTTATTTTTCCTCTCAAATGGTATGCAACTTTTAATTCCGAAAAAAGTCATATCATCAGATGTACATGGGTCCATGCATTTCAAAGTAGTTTTTTTCTACTTTTTTCAAACCTCAAATCATTTTTACTTTCTTACCCCATGAAGCTTGATTACATATGTAGTAGGCCATGCATTTACAAATTATTTATACGCACTCATGCTCATAGAAGAAATAGATGGTAACTTACCACCACTTGACAAAATGACAGCACAATAAACTAAGCATAACAACTTTGTACAAGCATACAAGATTAAGAACTTTTCGTCCTCTTGTCAAATCAAAGATGAGCTCATTCATATTATAATACTAATACGTGTTTTATTTATTAATATTATGTATTAAAATATAAACTTAACACCACTTAACAATATTACAATCAAACAAAAAACTTTTGGTTAAAAATGAGTCAACATTGTATTCAGTAAGGACCTCTATCTCTCAAGTGTGCATATAAAGCCAACACTTTTGGTACATGAAGTCGATCGTATTTTTGTTTTTGTCAATATGAGGAAGGGGATGAAGTCGTTGAAGAGAATAAATATGGTTGTTGGTTGTTGTAGGTGAGAATTTTCCACCCAAATGCATAAATTATATGCAACTAGTTATTATTTTGTAGTACTTTTTTGCCGAATATTGAAAGATGTGTCAAACTCGAAACCCCCTCCCTCGTTTGGTTTTTTTCCGAAAAAACTCGGAAACTCTACTACTAATTAAGTACTAGTATATAACCATGGCCCAAAATGGGGCAGGGAGAGCTAGCTAGACATGAAAGGGGAAACAAGATTGCAGGAAATGAAAGGAGGTAGTACAAAAAAACAGGTGAGCCAGCCAGGATAAGGTTTTTCCCTTTAACGAAACAATAATTTCCAAAGTTATCATTTGAAAGTTTGACGAAAGAAACGTACTTCATCATGAGTTTCATTACTGTGAAATGTCTTATATAATAGCTGGTTCGTGCATGTTCTCTGGCACTAAGAATTTAGGGAAGAGACAGAAGCGATTAATCAAAATCAAATTGCTCAATCAAGCATTATTGGACCACTTGTAATCTCTAATTTCAAACCATAATTATCGATAAAATATCTTAAGCATGAGATTCAACACTAATGAAAGCATGCATTGCCATTTATAAGAAAGATTCAACATACATGATGAAACATCATCCTATTTTAGTTAAGTGTTGTAAAATTTTCAAGGCTTTAATTGTTAAGCTGTCTCTCTCCATTGACAAGGAATATTGTTTTTGGTTAGTATTTTTCTCTTCGTTTTCTAAGAATACCATGGGCTACGAATGTAAACAGGGACAAATACTAAATTAAATGGAAAAGCAAAACCATTAACACCAAAAGAAAAGAGGATCAAATGAAGACCATAGTTCAAACTTTGCTGCTTGTCGCATTGCATTGCCTTATTCATTCTCTTCTGTTGCCAAACCCAAATTAAATAAACATATTAATTGCATGCATTTGCTTATGTTACCTATAGAGCTCACTTTAAATTCACAATCCATCAATCTCACCCCAAAAGTAATAAAAAAAAACAAACTCTGTACTCAAAAGCCTGGACCATTTCGAAAAGCTCTTCCTAGAGAGAGAGAGAGAGAGAGAGAGAGAGAGAGGTGCATGGTAAGGTTAGAGGGGGACAGCAGTGTACTTTGTTGTTGTTCACACACCGCCATTAATATCTTATAGAGATGAAGGAAAAGAAGACAGTAGGGTATTAGCTCCTGCATTTGATGAAGCGGCAGGCTGTGCAATATTATTGTGTTCTTCTTCTCCAACAAGAACTGTGTCCCAAAATAGATAGTTAGAACACTGTTGCTGGGACACAACCCATTCATTCAGCTCCTGCCTTTGCATCAAGCACTCCAAGGCCATCTGATGATCTCCCTCCTCATCAAGATTAATGTTACAAGATTGATGATGAACTTGATGATCAATATTGGGCAGCATGTTGTTGTCCATGTTCTCGATCAACGGCGGCAAATAGTTGGTGTCCATGGTAGCGCTGGTAGCACTTGTTGTACTGAATGACATTGCCGGAGGCGGGAAGGCCTGGACTTGATGCTGGCTCAGATTCCACGGCTCAGATGAGCTCAAACCCGCCCCGGAGACCATGTCCTGGAAAAGCTCTGCACGTGCACTGTAATTCTCTGGAGCTGCTTCCATATTGGGACTCGTATCAAACATGAAGAGAGGGCATGTTGAGGAGAATAGGGTTTCTTGATGAGATTGGGGCTTTGGGGTTGGCAAATCTTGATTTGCAAAATCTAGTTGGTTTGAGTTGATAATATAATTACCCATCTGGGGAATCATATGCTGAAGATGATCAGCACTAGAAGAAGGACTTATTGTGGTGCTTGAAGTTGTGGAAGGCTTTCTAATCTTCTTTTTGATCCATGAATTCCAATAGTTCTTGATCTCATTGTCTGTTCTTCCGGGTAGGTGGCTTGCTATATGAGCCCATCTACAAAATCAATACAGTCATGCATATATAATTAGTAAAAAAGAGTAATTAAATTAAGAGTGCAAATTAAATTAATTAATTAAGTTCTAATTATGATTAAAATTATGTTTTGTTTGTGTTGTGTTCTGATTTCAGCTGATGAAATCTTCAATGCATGCCAACCTCCGAAGTTGACTTCTTAACGTCTGTCAGTAATAAGAAAATGTAGGTGACATGTGGTTTTGTACTGTATCAGTGATGAAGATTGCTTCTGGAGAGCTACATATTTAAAACATAAAACCAGACATATATATATACAAGTGTGTGTGTGTGTGTGTCTGATCGCGAAAACTTGTTTTGAAAGTTTGTTTGTATTCAGTTAGAGGTCTATTTCACTTAAGTTGTTTCCAAACATCCGGTACCAATTAATTTATTGTTGACAAGAATAAACGTGACCATTATATAAGATTTTAATTAGTGAAAGCATTATGAATCCAAGCTTCAAAAGCACTTCTTCCAAAAGCATACTACAACAACAACAACAAGACAACCTTCAAACTTACACGTTCTAAGAGGAAAATAGACCTCCCAAAACCCAATTAACCATGTTTGAACATGGCAATGACTTTAAAGCTTCAAAACAACTTCTTTTCAAGAGAAAAACAACAACAAGGGTAAGAAAATTTACGGGCATTCTAAAAGAAAAATTAGGCTTTTGCAAAACCCAATTAAGCATGTTTGAACGCAATGGCAATGCGTTCAAATTTGGAGGCTTAATATATATGCCATTAAGAACTGGTTTGGATTAATTGGATGCAAAGACTTCAAGGTTTAGGAAAAATAGTAGAAGGAAATTAACTAATTAATAATAATACAGGTGTTTAAGTTAACCTGTTGCCTACTACCCCATGGAGGCTAATAATCAATTTTTCTTCTTCTGGAGTAAACCTCCCTCTTCTAATATCAGGCCTCAAATAATTAATCCATCTCAAGCGGCAGCTCTTTCCACACCTTTGAAGCCCTGAAACACAAAACAATTAAGCACCCTCTTAATACTATTAGGAACAAGCTGATTAATTAGGTCATAAGTAGTAATTAACTCACACAAGGAGGGAGGGAGAGAGAGAGAGAGAGAGAGAGAGAGAGAGAGAGAAGGGTGATGACCAGCTTTCTCAGGGACTTCACTCCAGCAGCCATAGCCATGGGTGGTGATGTATCTGATGAGCTTCTCATCTTCCTCAGGGGACCAAAGGCCTCTCTTAACCTTCTGCTGGTTGCAACAAGAATGGTGGCCCATTTTTTGCTCCTAATTCTCAATTTCTTGTTAACCTTTCAACTTGATCAATTCTGATATATCAGAATTGATATGAAACTCGCAAGCTATAGCTAGTGATCACCAAATGGGTGTTTTGCAAGAGAATTGGGTTTTTCTCTACCTCCTTTAAACTCCTTTAAAAGTAATATAAGTACAGTGAGGCTATAGAGCCGACATTAATTAACCTGGTGGGGTCCGCACAAGGGGGAAGCAGATTTCCATGTAACCCTACAATGACATTTCATCAGCTCCTCCTTCTTCTTTATAAATAATTATCTTATTCCATGGTTTCTTACTATTTTCTACGTACATATTTGTGTATTGTGTGTAACCAACTTCACGTACTCTCCAAATCATCATGTTGATGCTGGTGGTTCCACACACCTCGCTCCTTTTTGGTCTGCTACTGTGAAGCATTTAATTTATCCTAGCTTCTAATAATATCTCACCAATCAAACTGTGACATCTCAGGTTTATATATATTTCAAGCTGAAGCAATTTTTATGGGGGTGGAATGATTGGGAGCAAGAAGGCACTGTAACTCTGTGTGCCTTGTTGGTCATGGTCCATGGAGAAATGTATTAATGTGTTGAAAGTTCGGCAGAAACTGATAAAATAGGCAATTCACGTGCTAGTTCCATGGCTGGCAAAAGGGTATTTTCATAACCTGTAAAACGTTTTGGAAAAAAAAACAAAAACAAAACCTGTAAAACGTACAACTGTTCGTAAGTATAATTAATATGATGTATGAGGCATTCATTGTCCATTCTATTGTGATTAACAAATCTTTACCATGGACATGTTACAATTGAAATTGTTCATTTTCCAAATCACCATCTAAAGATTCATTAATCACAATAAAACGGATAAGGAGATACACCGTACACCAAGTGTTGTCCTAGAAAAACCTACACTCTTTTAGTCAGCTTAAGCATTGAGGGAGAGTGAAATAATAGTTTAGGATTATGATATATAGGTCGAAAGTTCGATTTCTCCAATGTAATGAAAAAAGAAAACTATAAAAAAAATTATAGTGAAATTCAACCTTCATTGAAATATCAATCCTAGATTTTTTTTTTAATTAACGCAAATATTCAAACATATATATAAAATGCATGCATCATGTTCTACAAAACCATCTTCTTTTGCATAGGACACATTAACTAACTTGACTCATAAGATAGATAAACTAAATTATCAATGCCCATATTGCTATTTTTTTCCTTTATATCAACGTTACTATTTAATTGAAGTTCCTCGTTGTTTCACACCTAATTTATAATAATGTTTAGGCAAATAATACTATTATACTTATTACTTAGGTTTTAAGTATTTTCCCTAATTATTTTATGAAACCATAGTGTATGAGGACAAAAACAAAAAATTAATAGTAGGATGTTTGTATAGTACTTGTAACATATACTTTTTTCATGAAGAATATAAATATTCGCGAACCTATAGTAGCACGAGCTTGTAACTAAGAAGGGCATTAAAGTGATTGGTTGCTTTATGGAAATTTTCTCATGTGAGATATAGTGGTCTTGGGCTGTTCACATTGGCATTGGTGGGTGAAGTCGCACAAAACACACCCCCTACCCTCGGGGTTAGTAGGGTCCCCCAACTACGAAGGATGTGTAGCAAAAAAGGGGAAAGCATATAGATATTCATTCCCAAGGTTTAATTTAACCAAAAATGATATAGGAAACATCAGCTATTCTGGTTTAGTTAGGGGACATTGGAGTCCCCGGCGAAAATGAAACCACTCAATTAATATTCTGATTTTCTTTAATCCTTACTTAAAAAATAATTTATAATTTTCTCCATTATTAAACTATTCAAAGCATGCATGCATGACGTCATCTCAAAATGAATACAAATTGGTGACGACGGCATCACGTAAATTTCAAATCAAATTATATACTCTTGGGTTAGTTTGGTTCCCCTTCTCTCATGGCTTCTGAGAGAATCATTAGACTTTGAGAAGGACAAATAATACAGTGATTAGTACAATACATTGTATTATAATTAATGAGCTTGACTTTTTTCTTTTTTTTTTCTTTTTTTTTTTTTGCTTTATTAACAAGGAATGAGCAAAGATCCATCGTAGTGTATGAATAACGTCTTTGAGAACATAATTAATGAATTAATTAACAACAACTCCTTGATTAGACCCACTCATATTACTTTTTGACTTTGGGGGTTTACATACCTAAGAAATTAATCACATATACATCTCTCATTTTCTACAAGGCCATTGACAAAAACCTTTGTTTGTGGCTGCTTTAATTACTAGGACCAATTTACATGATGCACGATTGTCTTAGATCTTTCGTCAGATAAGAAATTTGCAAGTACTTTGGCATTCTTTTTGCTATTTGGAAACCTATTGCTTATGACTATTAGGGTGTTTTAATAGAAATATGGTGATTAACTTAGTTTTGGACCATGAACATGTTGCCAATATACAAATTAGATAAGTAGAATATATTTTTTCTTCTTCAACATAGTGATACTTTAAACAACTCTAATGTACAGGAATGGGGATTGTGTAAGTTCTAGACATTGTCTTACAGATCGAACCCGGATGTGAGCGGACACACCGCCTTGACCAGCGATAAGCAGAGGTTAATCCAAACTTGTTTTGCGCCCACATTGTCACTTCTATGTTTGGGCAATAAGCTCTAATAAGGTAAAGGATTGGACATATTAAGTCATAATTATCCTTAATTTCCCTCAATTTCCCTCTCGAATATTAATAAATTACTTACTTTTTAATTGCCAATTCACAAAGCATTAATATAATCAATCTGAACATATATAAATATATATAAAGAAAATGCAAACCCCGAATCTGAAAAAAGATAAAAGACAAGAGCTTAATCAATCTTTTGCAGAAATATTTTAACACAGAAGCGTGTTAGGGAGACAAGGTCCTTGTCTTGGCTGCGATGAATCCAAACGATTAGTTAGAACGTGGAACACAAATTTAAACTTGCTATGAACCTCAATAGGGGTATTTCTTTGTGTAGTTTGATAAGGCGTTTTCAACGTTTTTATACGTAATTTGATATAAAAATATGGAAAGAGATCATCAAATAGGAAGTGATCCAGTACTGAAAGCGAGCGGGGTGATGCAAATCATCCACCACATTTGATGTGAAGAGATAGGAAGTGACTTTTGCTTGGATGGATCGCAAGCTAAAACTTTGAAAATAATATATTTGATTTACATATAAATCATGTTTTTTTTTCATTAAAAAAAAAGAGGACCCTTTGGGAGAAGAACTGAAAAGGAGCAATGATTATTATTCTTAGCTTTAAGGAGGAGCAATGGAGTGGCAATTGGGCCTACCGATGGGGTTTTTGAGTGTGTAGTGATTAATTAGTGAGAAATTATATTGGGACTTTGCCTTCATAAGCATGGTTGGTTAACTCATTAAGTCATGGATGAAATGTCTCTACCATAAGCTCTTTTGATTACTTAAATGTATTAGGGGTCCTTGTTATTGCTCTCTCTCTCTCTCTCTCTCTCTCTCTCTCTCTCTCTCTCTCTCTTTAATCAATATTATAAAGATAATAATGACATGATCACTTATACCCTACATGATGAATCTTTGTATGGGCCACCCCTTTCCTTATATGCCAATTATTGTTGGCCAATCTTACCCCAATTTGAATCCATGTACCCCAACCCCTATTTCCAACAATGGAAGTTTTGGATATGTTTGGTTTCATTCTCTTTAAAAAAGTTGCGACATGATTCACATGAACATGTCAAGAATTGGATTAATGGGTAATAAGGTTGATTTGCCTGTTTAAAACTTGCACAGATTAATATGGATCTTGAATTGTTCCATACTGTACATATTTTTGAAAGAAAAGAGGGCAAGAAAAGAGTTCCAAGTGCTTACTTAACTTTTGGACAAAGGGATACTCTAAACCACTCTAATACATTAGGAGGGTGATCGAACTGGGGTGTAAGGGGGCAAGCACACTGATTTTATCAACCGGCCTAACCCATGTCTACTTTGGGTGATCATATTTTTGTGTGTACATTAAATGTAGATGGCTGCTAGCCATAAGTGATAACCACTCTAATACGCTAATATTGAAAACCTCAATATTATCTTCAAACAAGTCCATAACAGCACCTGCTACATACATAACAAAAGATATATATGGGAAAGAAGCAGCCAATCACTATGTGAAAGCAAAAGAAGCAGCCAATCACTATTATTGGACAAAAGGAAGAAAATAAGAGGGGAAGGAAAAAGTTCTAAGTGCTTACTTAATATTTGGACAAAGGGATGCTGTAATACACTATGAGAGGGATCCACCAGAGTGCAAAGGGGCGGACACACTGACTTTGTCAACTGGCCTAATCCACGTTCGCCTTTTGGGTGATCATTTTTTTTTAAACAGTGAATGTAGATGGGCTGCTGGCCTACAAAGCCAGATTGGGCTATAAGAAGCCTAGCAACCGGAACCCATTTCCACTGAAGTGGAACGATCTCCTAGAGTAAGCCCAGAAACTGAAGCCCATTTCCACTAAAGCCTTCAATACAGTCTGCAAATTACAATTTACACTCTCGCAAAAATTTTGCCCCGGGAACTGCATGTTACATAACGCTATCTTCTTTGATCAAAATAAATGAGGTTTAAAATAGACAATTTTTTTAAAAAAGTTTTGCTGAGAAATTTGTAAGGTTCATATAATATAAATGATGTATAGGTGTCGAAAATAATTACATGTCATTTTATAAGTATAAGTTGCAACCATGTATCGCCTCGCCGCTAGCACCGCCATTTCTACTACTACCAACTTACCATAACCATCATTGCCACCACCATCAACACATCGAACAACCATACTGATTTGTTAACCAATGCCCTATAAAGATTCACTTTAAATGAGATCATTTTGTATATGAGTTAAACATATATATATATGCATGTTAATCCAAGCCATGAAATCTAAATGAACCTAGGCTGGAATCTCAATGGACTGATAATATATAAGTTATGAAAAACACCATCCACAAGGTTTGGCAATCTCCATAACAATAGTTTTTGTCATGGTGGCCGGCTAACCAGGAGTTGTTGCTAATACTAGCTTTCTCATTAGTTAATAATAATTTTTTTAGAGTGCTACTATTTCCACCCACCTGTCCTATTTTCCCACCCACCTTATTTTCAAAATTTTAAAGACAAATTTACTCCTTTGTAAAATGACTTATGAGAACAACTCTTTCAATCTCTCTCACACGCACCCACGCCCATATTTTCATTTTCTTTTTATTTTTATTTTTCTTTTTGTTCGAAATCCACACCCATCTTCATACCCAACCCACCAAACAAAACGAAGTCAACATCTTTATCTCCCTGTGTTCTTTAGAAATTAGGAACCAGAAGAAAACCTAAACTTACAAACTCATAACCCCAATTTTATTTTCAGTCACACATAATCCAATCATTTTTCTTTCTTCTCTAACTCTAAAGCTCAAGTAGTTCCATAATTACATTGACTTTGAGCTTTTGGGCAACTCTAAAATTGACAGAAACCCATGGCCATTTCCTTTTCTTCCTTTGTCTCTTTCTTTCCTTTTAATTTCAAACTCAAACAACACCTCCCTTGCAGTCTCTGAAATTAAAAATAAAATAAAGCAAATGTGTTTTCATTTTCTGGAACAAATAGAGTAATCAATGTGAGGTTTTTTTTTTTTTTTGGTGGGTGATAGGAAGGGGAGTGTTTTTTTCGTTGGCAGTAGAAGGAGAGTTTTTTCTTTGGTTGAAGGAGAGTTAAATGTTTGTAAAGTCATGGTGTTGACTGTTGGGTTTTCCCCAGAGGAGCATGTTGGGATGGGGGGAGGGGGAGGGAGAGGGCGATTGGGATGGGGATAGGCTAATTGAAGAATTATTTATTTATTTATATTTTATTGTAATAGCAAATATGGAAATACAATTAAAGGGTATTTTAGGAATAATGGTGGGTGGAAAGATAAGTTTGTGTTTATTCAAATTTATATGGTAAATAGAACAAGGAGGTGGAAATAGCAGCACTCTTTTTTTATTGGGATCTTAAACATCGCCATTAGTCGAACACCCCACGTTCACCCAAGATTTTAAAATAATCAAAATTAGTTACCCAAGCTTGATCAACATGCTGTGATATTTAATTATATATCGACCAATCACCCTCATGAGAATCAGGGTGATCTTGTTTAAGACAAAATTGTTAGTTATGAGTTCCTGTATTTTTTTCAAAGCTCAAATTTGTCCTCAAGTGAGTTGTCGCTGTTCTTCTATAGTTGGCCTATAGTGTCTTTTGACCGGGTTACGCATATGATGCAATATATCTAAAGAATGTATATGGTCTTTTTCTTTTAATTTTCGTGACGACATGGTAGGTGCTTCTCCAGAAAGCGTTTTTATGATCTAGAAATACTTCTAAACTTTTATATGTCAAATATTGTTAGAAACGCTTTTAGTGATCAGAAAGTACTTTTAGCCCTTCCTTGCTAGTTAAATTTTCCCTAAAAGACATCCTTGACTAAGGTAATTAGCATTAGACCATAAATCATCAATGGGCCTGCCATGACTTTCTGTGGACAATCAACAAATTGGTACAAAACTAATTTTGTGATATTTGAAATCATCATATAGAGAACCAATCATATTTTGAACTACGTTTAATCTCATGTTGTTACTATAAAAAGTTTCATGAAGTACGATCATGTGACTGCATGAAGTTTTCTCATGAGTTTCTACTTGTATCCTTATATTCAAACACTAAACTTAGTTATGTATGAACATCGAATGCATATACATAATATATTTCGTTTTCTATGCATAATATATTTCACAGCATATTTTGTTTTCTGAAGCCTGAAAACATTCGGTTCATCCTTCACGGCGCGATCAACATCAAATCTTATAGATATGATGGAAAAGAAGACAATATGTTAGCTGAACTCATGTTAGATGAAAATGGTCCTTCAACACTGTCCCAAAAATGGAAGCTGCTTGATGAACAATGTTGAGCCTGGCGAGAGTGAACCAATACATTCAGCTCCTGAGTTGAACTCTGCAAGCACTCCATTGAAATCTCTCCCTCCTTGTTCATATTGCTACATGATTCCACTTCGATAGGAACCATGTTATTGTTTCCAATGGCTGGTCCTACTAGGGCAGGCAGAGAATGTGTATCCATATTATTGTTTGTAAATGGCGACGCAGAAGAGGGAAGGGCTTGAATTTGATGATGATGCTGCTGTTGATCCAAAATCCACATTCCATTTTTCGAATTCGACACACCTATCGGAAAGTGCTCAGCTGCTTGTGCATTGATATTGTTTGCCTGAATGTCATCAGCTGAAGCCGCGTTGAACATGAGTAGGGGGAAGGGAGAAGGGTATAGGGTTTGATCCCTAGGTTTTATCATGAAATTTTGGTTCACAAAATCTTGTTGGTTTGGGAAATTATAAACCATTTGGTAATTGTGCTGCTGGTGATGATCGATAGTAGAAGGAGATGTGGCTGGTGGTGAAGAAGGCTTCTCTAGCTTCTTTTTAATCCATGAATTCCAGTAGTTCTTTATCTCGTTGTCAGTTCTTCCAGGCAGGCATTTTGCCATATGCGCCCATCTACAATTTGCTCACCAAAACAAAAATCAAAATTAATGGATCTCCACCATTGTTTTAGGCTACGAGTTAGAATTCATGGTTAGGGTGAATGCAAAAAGAAAAAAACACAAATTAAAAATTAAAATGCAAAATAGGGTTACTTGAATTTGAACCTGTTTCCTACAACACCATGAAGTCTAATAATCAATTTCTCCTCCTCTGGTGTAAACCCTCCTCTTTTGATATCAGGCCTCAAGTAATTGAGCCATCTCAAGCGACAGCTCTTGCCACACCTTTGAAGCCCTAAAAGCCACAGCAAAACAACCCTATAGTTAAGCCATGCAAATAATTTCGTGTTTCTTGTGTATTGTATGTGTGTGTGTGTGTGTGTGTGTGTGTGGAGAGACAGAGAGAGATATGACCAGCTTGCTCAGGGACTTTTCTCCAGCAGCCATGGCCATATGTAGTGATGTATATGATGAGCTTTTCATCTTCCTCAGGGGACCAAAGGCCTTTCTTAACCTTTCGTTGTTTACAGCAATAATGGTGTCCCATTGTTAAATATTGCTCATCTACTCTTTTTTTTTGGGTTGCCAGATCAAACTAGAGTTTGCATGAGAAGTGAAATTCAGAAGGCGCTTGCAAGCGTTAGGTCCCTCTCTCACTGCCCTCTTAAAAGTAAGAGAAAGTACAAACTCGGGAGTCCGAGCTCCATCTACCCTAAATTGACCTCTCATCCACTTTGATAAATTTGATCTTAATTTGTATTTGTTCGTAACATCTAGTTTTTAATTTTTGCTTCATGATTAGATTTCATCTCTTCTCATTGTCCTACTCTAACGTACGTGGAAGCTTGAAATTAGCTTTATTTTGGACTACTTGGAAAGCAAAATTTCTGACCGTATTATTTGTGTAACAAATTAATTTCGTTTCGAACATTTATCTCTTTTATTTTACCAACGGGAGGGGATTCAAACTTGATACAGTTCCAGCATTAATAAGAAAAATACCATTGAACTAAAAGCTAACCAGTTGTTTATTCTCTCTTTTGCTTGTGTTGGTAAGTTGTGAAATGATTTATAATTTTATTTTTTTTAACCACAACTCTATAGAGATTAACCGACTATTATGTATACGTGTAAGTGATATTTACTTCTACCAGATGTTCATTGAATAAATGTAATTAGTTTAACATTATGACGACTTTAGCCGTTTATGTGTATTAAGCATGTAACTTAGGCATGCATGTTCTAATGTCTGATATCAATTCTCCTACTCCCCCCCATAGAAAACTTCTTTTGTTCCTCATTAATAATAGCTTTGGATCGTACTCATCGAAGTTTACTTTATCTTAATGCAAACAAAAAATTGTTTTGTTTTGGAATGGGAGAAAGCTTTGTAACAATCTTTGTTTGCATTAGTATAAAGGAAAAAAAAAACTTCGATGAACCAAGTTTGTTTCTAGCTAGATCAAAAGGGTTGTTGAGATTGTTTGTTTAGAGGTCCCATAGAAAAATTTATTAGAATTGATACTTTGGAACAGATTTTGTATCACAATCTTTAGTTATTTTCTCATTTCCAAATTGTGAAAAAAAAAAACTTAATTGGGAAGTTGCATATTAGATGCACCATTGTAACTCTAATCTTGTGGTTAATTCCAATGGTTCCTTTTTTAAAATAGAGTATATTTTTTTGTGAATCTCATCAAAAGTGGGTTTTTTTATATTATATTTTTTTTTTATCAAGTGAAATTCTAGACTACTCTAATGTACGAGGAGGGGGTATCAAACTCGGATTTACGGGGGCGGACGCATTTTTTTAGCCAATTGGCCTAACCAACATCTGCTCATCAAAAGTAAGTTTCAAGTCTCTTTATGAGGGTGGCCAAAACCACATATATATATATATATTCATTGGACAAATATAATAACTTATTGTTTTAAAAATACCTCCCAACATTATTGAGGACCCTCTTATATATTGAGGATTGCCTACAACAAAAAATCATTTGTTCCAATAGTCCTCGAGATTAGTCCAAGTGGTGAGGGTGAATAAGGAAATGAATTGAGATTAGGCTAGGTGGTTCAATTTCACTCCTATGCAAACTTTGGTTTAAACTATTCATGGCGTCTACGTCATTTCTGGCTGTATATATATTCTGATCATCAAGTACATATTTCCACTAAAACCCATGAACGTTGGCATCACGTAACCCAATGAATTCAAATCATGCAACAGATTTGGGCTGATTGATTCCCATCTCTTGGGTTTTTGTTAAATTTCTAAGTAGCCATTTTTGTCCAAAAGATCTGAGTTCAAGTTGTTCAACTTTTACTTGTCGACATGCGCTGAAAAAGGAAGTGGACATTCGTTACACTCAACCGGCCGGACTTAATGACTCTAACTAGCTATAGCATCTAGCTTAGTTGCCCTAATCGTATCATTACTTGGAAAGCTCAATCATGCATGGGTCAATAATCACCCTCACAAAATATGTCAATCTTCTTCTTTCTTCAATCTGATCGCATTTATTTGCATGGGATCAATAATCACGTACCGACAAATCTGACACCACAATCTTTTTCAAACCAGCTAGGTATATGTCCAAATCTATTTTTCGAATTCTCAACTAAGATATCTAGTTGTGATGAAATAGCATGATTTTTTTTCCAACAAATAATATATATATATACTAAAGTGACTACATATTCTAATCAAATTGTTACATTCTAGACGGCCGGATCAGTAGAATTTGATGCATAATCTATATAGGTGGTGCTCAAACAAATTTATTTGAAGAATCCCTTAATTGAAGCACCAATTAAAATCAGCCACGCAATACAGTATGGCCAGCCATGCAAGCACGTTGCACCGACAACATTTTGGCTGATCAAGAGGCTTGTTATACAATATACAAGAACAGTTAGAACATGACGGTAGTTCCTTGCTTTGTATGGTGCTTCAATTTGACGCCTTAAAGCTAGCAAGGTAAGATATAGACCGAGATCGATGGATATCAAAGCTAGATAGTGAAAGCAAAAAGGGTATGTTCTGTTCATTGATGCAAATTCACTACCCTACGGAAATTGAAATGTGAATTGTCTCTGGAGACAATAATATTGAGAGGGCTTTTGCTTGGACGGATCGCAACACAAAACTTTGAAACTAATGTATAATCAATTGATCATCTTTGAAAAGCAAGTTTAAGAGGAATTGAAAGGGAAAAATATTATCATACTTGACTTTTAGACACAACGGACTACGATTTGGACCCGCATGCACTTACCATTTTTGCATTGAAAGAAATGATTCGTCTCTCTTAGCTAGATCAACGTCGACTTAAAATGTTTGGGACTGGTTTTGTACTGAACACCTCTGCTTATAAGAGTTTATGCTCCTAAGTACTTTTGTTTATAAAGATCTAAGTACTTCCTAAGTGGTTCTCTATAAAGTGTTTATAAAGACTCCCATGTCATGAGGGTTGGTGAGTTACTCATTAATTAATTACGATTGAAATTAATGAAACATTAATTTTAAATCTAATTCAAACACTGTTTTCTCTACTTCAATTTTAATCTCTTTAGAATAATCGTTTCTAACCGTTTCACGCGCCAAATATTAAGATATTTACGTTTGTAACAGATTATTGTACAAAGCAACAAACTATCCCATTTATATTACTCAATTAGTTTTTGGCAAAAAGAATATTACTTAATTAGCTATCAGTGGGCAGGATTATATGACTTGATATAATTTCATAATCCTAGTTAAATATTTGATGGCCTAATAAAATAATTTTAGATGGCTAACTACACAAATTAGTTACTATAACAAAACTAACCTTTAATTAATCAAAACCTCAGATTTCTCAACAACAACAAAAATGGCAATTAAAATATTTCTAGACGGCTTGCGTTTTTCATGGTAAACTGCATGTTGAAGTGAGCGACACGTGGTATGGGTGGTCACTAGTCTTAGGATTAATTAATCCAAACATGTAATAATTTTTTTAGATATTTAATTTAGTACCTACTGGAAATCACTTTGCCAACATGCTTGTAACGCCTCCCGGATGGCCATTGCCTCAATCATAAGAGCCGACTGGCCCAGTACACTAACTTCACCTCCAGCCTGCAAATACCAGCCTGTAACAGTTCGGCACACCCACCCAGAACCTCAGCGTAGTGTTTGCGCCTACCAAGCGCCATCACAATTTACCTTGATCATTCCCACTGGAGGCGGAACCCATTTATCATCCTAAGATGAAGTCAACTCTGGGGGTCACGGTTGCGCATGAGGCGCCGACCTCTGCTGTTCTTGGACAGTGCATATCTTCGCCACTTGTGTTCTCATTAACTCTAGGGCCACCATTGGGTGCTGAGCACCCCCCTCGAAGACCGCTACATTCCAGCATTTCCAGATCTGTCATAGACCAAAAGCCATCAACTGCATCAGCTTAGTACTATTTTCCTAGTCTTGGGTCTGCTCTAGGAAGGATTCCCAGCATGCCTTCATGTTGCCATGTTCAAGCCTGGTAACATCAAGTTGCAGTGGACAAGAAAACCAAAAGGCTCGCGCAAACTCGCAGTCAAAGAAAACATGTCGTTGAGTCTCTCCTTCAGTCTCACATAATGGACACAAGTTGGGGACATCCTTTCTTCTATGCCGCAGAGCCAGTGAATTCATAAAACCTCGCCAGAGAAAGAACTTGATTTTGGGAAAGAATTGGAGCTTCCAAATACCACTCCAGCCTTTCGGATGTTGATGGTGGGTACTGCATTCACCTTCTCCTTTCTTACCCAACTCCCCATTCTGTTTTAGAGATAAAGCCACATGGTACCCAGATTTAACCATATACTGACCTTGCTTATTCCAATGCCAAATCAACTTATTCGGGCAACCCCATCGACTTATGTGCAAACTACGGATAATCCGAGCCTCATTAGCTAAAAACAACCTTGTCACCATCTCCACATGCCACTGGAACGCAGACGAAAAGTATAGAGCGTTGGCATCCATGGATCTTCCACCACTTTAATGCTTTCACCCATGCCTACCCTCCATCTCAAACCCGCCACAAAGACTTTTTTTTGTCCTTGAATAAGCACCTTCCAACCCTAAGAAGAGCCTCTCGTCTCGTTTGCATGGAGAAAAAGGTTGCCAGCATGGTATTTATCGTGGAGAACACGAGCAAGTAAGGAGCTAGGATTTTGAACGATGCACCAACAAACCTTCGCAAGCCTCACCAAATTGAAACATTCTAAATCTCAAAAGCCCTGTCCTCCATTTTTTTTTAATGTAATCATCTTCTTCCAGGCCACCCAAGGAATGCCCATTCTGGCTTTATTTGTCGTC
The DNA here is from genome assembly GCA_020521455.1 of Prunus kanzakura. Classification (NCBI taxonomy): domain Eukaryota; kingdom Viridiplantae; phylum Streptophyta; class Magnoliopsida; order Rosales; family Rosaceae; genus Prunus; species Prunus kanzakura. Next base: position 899,381 of record BPUM01000836.1, read on the forward strand.
CACCAAAATCGTACAATATCACTTTCGATTTCCTTATAGAAGCTTAAGGGTAGTTTAAAACAAGACATAGCATGGTTAGGCATAGCCATCATGACTGCTTTAATCAAAAATTCCTTTCCGGCCTGAGAGAGGAACTGCTCTGCCCACCCATTGATCATGGCCCCCACCCCCTGTCTAACCGTCTTAAAGACCTTCTTCTTCAAAGCATCAAAGTCAACAATGAGACCCAAATATTTTCCAAAATCTGAACTTGCTAGGATTTGAAGAATGTCTGCCAAGTTTCGCTGCTGCCTCTTGGAGCTCCGTGAATCAAAATAAAGCAAACTTTTCTCATAATTAGTGGATTGTCTGGAACATGATGCATACTGTTGAAGGAGATCCAATACACAGACGCCTCCTCTTCTGTAGCTCCACAAAACAACGCAGAATTATCTACAAATAGTAAATGAGATATGCTCACCCTCCGTGCATAAAAGGAATAGAAAAGGAGATAATGAGTCTCCTTGACGATTCCCCTGCGTAGGTCGAATCAATCCAGTAGGCTCCCCGTTCAACATGACACTGTACAACATAGAAGATATGCACTCCCATATCCATGCACAGAAACATGCATCAAAACCCATGCTCGTCATCATTGATTTTAGAAATCCCCATTCCACACGATCATACACCTATGCCCTATATATTTTAATTGCCATATTACTCGAACCCGTCCCCCTCGCCGTCTTTAGAGAGTGGAGAATTTCATGGACCACCAGTATATTGTCTGTAATATGCCGTTCCTCAACAAATGCGGATTGGTTCAAACTCACCACTTTTTGGAGTACAGTTTCCATTCGATTTGTAGGCACCTTCGAAATAATCTTATATAGCACATTGCACAGGGAAATTGTCTCCATTGAGTCATTTTACCTGGGCGCCGTATTCGGTATTAGGACAATAAAGGTATGATTTAGTTTGCGAAATAGTTTGCCTGAGTGAAGGAATCCTCGTACCATATTGACCACATCCTTCTTAATCACGCCCCAAATTTTTTTTTTTCATAAAAAACTACATGTGTAAATCATCAAGCCCTGATGACTTTGTACCTTGTATTTCCGACATCGCATGCCATACTTCCTCTTCCTTTTAAATATGCCCTTAAAACCAACTAATTATGTGATAGTTAGAGTTAAGGACATCTTTGATAAAAAGCATATTATGTTATCAACGGGCAAGAAATGTTGTTTTATACATCCGATATTATCTTTCAATATGTAGAACAACCATAGTCCAAGGAATAGACAAATGGATATGAGAGCTATGTAATGAGATTGCATACATGGAGACTTCTCATCATCCTTAAATCCTGAATATGTTCCTGGTCATAGGAATATTGATTGAGCGTCAATATTCCGCAAAGACCAGTACACACAATATCGTATCTATATGTAGGGAATGGCAAGGTCTCAAGTCATTAAGTATGGAGACACATCAATATGTGTGTAGGTGCTTGTAGAAGAACAAGTACACCGAACGCAATCCAACACATGAGTTACAGCATGGAAGTCTTTACTCACATATCAAGCTGAAACTCATAAATTGCAATCGTGCAAACTAATCCTTAGACCTGAGGCATCATAGATGTTTTGTGGCTATATTGTTAATCTTTGAGGGCACTATACGGTCATGCTAAATTTGGCATAGCTTAAAAGTGTTAATCTCTGAGGAGTTGAGGCAACCCACTACCTTACTAAAAGGAACCTACAGATCTGCACACCCAAAGAATGTGATTAGAGGTACAAATGAGGAGACACAAGTCAATGGTTGATAATCAAATGTCAAAGTTAATGGTCAAAAGTCAACAAGTTGACCGGAGCAATTGACCAAAGTCAAATAGTTCGATCGGGTCAATTAAGTAAGACTATAATCATAATTTAATAGTTAAATAACAATTAAAATATTAATTATGGAATTAATATTGACATATAGAAATATTGGATTGGGTCTTTAAATATGATTTAAAAGGAAAGGGACAAAATAGCCCAAAAGGCTATTGAGCCCAAGGGATAAGTGACATAAGATGACATGACACATGGACCAAATAGAGCCCCAAATATCCACCCAATTGCCTTTTGTGTTGTCCTATATAAGCTAAGTGTTGGAGAAAACCTAGCTAGGGTTTTTGGTTTCCTACTTTGATTGATGAGCTTTGTATCTCATCTTTCATAAACCAAAAATTGGTCCAATCAAGAAGTAGACTAGCATTCATACTTCTTGATTGCCTTCTCTTCATCTCTAGGAGCATTTGGTGTGGTGAGGTAGAAGACTTAATCTTATAGCCTTAAGGTGAAGGAGTCAAAATCAAGAGAAACAAAAGGTCTTTCCAACAAAGGTGTTCATTCTTGAGAAATAAAGAAAATGTTATCAAGGGTAAAGATCTATTCCTTTTTTCCCTTTTCTATTTGTGTTCAAAAAGACTAGGCTAAGATACTTGGTTTAAAATGAAAAAGGTTTAGCTCAACTAGTATAAACAAAATGAATCCGCCATTTAGAATGTTTTTGTTATATAGGTTATGGCTAAAGTTCATTTCCTAAGCATTAGATGCATGTTTCCTTCAGGCTGGTCTCCTCTGCCTCAATGTTGAGTTGCGCTCGAACAATTTTCATCCTACACCTCACATCTCTGGGTGCCCCTTCTTCATAATCACCATTATCACCTCTCTATCTCTTACATGTTGATTTACTGGTTTGCTCAATTAAAGGCCCCAAGTTGAAAGGATCAGACAATTGAGATGCCATAATCACGCTTCCAGGGTCTACCCCTCCTGACTCGCCCATCTCGGACACCACCACATTTGTGTTAAGGTCAATCTATGCACCATCCTTCATCGACATTTGCACCTCGGAACCATTCGTCCACATCAGGTCACCTCATATCACTTCCAAAACTTCTCTGATAGATATAACATGCGTCATCGGTTGAGTAGGACCCAGCAAGCCAGCATCATATGCTTCCTTGCATAGCTTTCAGGGGATTTGTTCCTTCTTACGTTGTCGATTTATCTTCTCTGCTAGCCAACGTAACACCTCTCCTTGTAGCTTTAGGTTTAGATGGGGAGGAATCAGTGTCATCTACCTCTTTTGTCTGGCTACTGTTAGAGCTTATTGGGCTACGCCCACCTCTCTCACTATGCTCATCTTTGGTTCGCAAGTTCTCTTTTTTATCCGATCTCCCATCTCTTATATGGCTCCAGTGATATCTTGAGTACAACTTGTCCATACTGTCAAAGTGTAAGGGAGAGCTCCTCAACATTGATTTTAGTTGTCGACCCCTTATGTCTTCCATAGCCTTAAGCCCATGGAACGTGAGTGGTGTTGCCTCACGACCCCCATCGCTGATTGCTTTCTTCTCCTTTAAGAGCAATTCTAGCAATTGCCCCTTGCCATGGCAAGGGGTGGGGGGAGGGCTAGTGCAGCCACTATTCACGTGAATAGTGGCTGCCCTTGCAAAAAGCAATGTTGGTTTCCAGCAGTTGTCCTGGCAAAGGGCAAAAACTATTCATTATTTTATTTTTTTCACAAATTTGTTTACTTAAATAATTAATTTGGACAATATTTTCGGATAATATTTTTGGGTTCCTACGTGTCAATACTATTCATATCTCATAATTGAATAAAATTTTCGGATAAGATTTTCGGTTTCAAATTTCAGATAAATTTCAAAATTCAAATTTCAGATACATTTCAAAATTCAAAATTCAATGAAATTTCATATGAATTTCAAATTTTAGATAAATTTCATATGAATTTCAAATTTCATATAAATTTCATCTGAATTTCAAATTTTAGATGAGATTTTCACCATATAAAATTGGACCACGTGTCATCTTTATCGGCAAAATATTTTCTATAAAACTAGAGCCTCAGCTCATACCTCTCACACAATATCTTCTCTTTATTTTCATTTCTCAGATTTTAGAATTCATACTCCAATGGCAGACATGAACGAGGTCTTGGAGAGGCAAATGCGAGAATTTAGAGAAAGAAGGCGTAGATGAGCTGCAGGGAAAAGGGCGCAGGCAGAACTGGATATGCAAATTGTCACAGCAGTGGCTATGCTTGATGAAGAAAACCAGAGCCGCCGTGGTTCACGAGAAGGTCGTGGCCTGAATGTAGATAGACATAGACATTCTCGGGGTAAGAATCTTCTGGAATATTATTTTATCCCAACTTCTCTGTACTCTGATGTTGATTTTCGAAGGAGATATAAAATGCAACCCCATTTGTTCAATAAAGTCATGCATGATATTTGCAATTATGATGAATATTTTGTTCAAAAGAGAAATGCGGCTGGAAATTTGGGACTGCTTCCCGAGCAAAAGTTCACAGCTGTTATACGAATGTTGGCGTATGGCTCATCTGCTGATCAAGTGGATGAGATTGCCCGGATGGGAAGTCCATTGCTTTGGAGAGCTTGGTGAGATTTTGTGATGCAGTCGAAACTCTGTACACTAGGGACGACCTGCGCAGGCCTACGCCCAGGGACCTCCAACGACTTCTACAAAAAGCCGAAACTCGAGGATTTTCAGGAATGATTGGTAGCATCGACTGCATGCACTGGCAGTGGAAGAATTGCCCGACTGCGTGGGCAATGAGATTATGGGAATCGGAAAGGCCAAAAAAGCATCACCCTTGAAGCCGTTGCAGGTTTTGATACGTGGGTTTGACATGCTTTCGTCGGAGTTGCCGAATCTCAAAATGACTTGAACGTCCTGGGTCAATCCCCGATGTTCAATGATGTTTTGAGAGGTGAAGCCCCAAATATCACCTATCAAATCAACAATACCGTCTACCAAAATGGGTATTATCTAGCTGATGGCATCTACCTGAGGTGGACCACATTTGTCAAGTCAATTCCGCATCCCCAATCCCAGAAGCATAAATTATTTGCTACCTATCAAGCGGGGTACAGAAAAGATGTGGAGAGGTTCTTTGGTATCCTCCAAGCCCGGTGGGCTATTATTAGGGGTGCGGCACATATGTTTGATGAGGAGGTCCTGAGGAGCATAATGATGACAGGTATCATCCTGCATAACATGATTTTGGAGGATGAGTATGATTACAATTCTGAAGACGTGTTGAACCGGGTCCATTGAACACGGCCTTGACATGAATTTATGAAAAACCCATGGGGCCAAATGGAGAACCAATGCAGCATGAACCGTTGGTTAGGGACGGTCGTGTAATGACCCGTATGATTGATCGATATACGAAGATGCAATCGTCTTATATTCATGAACGACGTCAAGTTGACTTGATGGAGCATTTATGGGTGGTGAAAGGCAATGCCGGTGAATGAAGTGAAGTGAAGAAGTTTGTTTAATTTATTATGTTTATGTTTTATTTTTTGTTATGCTTTCTTTGTTTAATGCTTTGGTTGTGGTTTGTTTATTTTTAATGCTTTGGATGTGGTTTGTTTTTTTATGTATGGAATGTATTGAATAAAAATGTATTTTATTGAATGCATGAATTACAACTAATTTTCAAAATAAAACATTAAAATACAATGAGAATAAAAGGCAAGCAAACTAACTTAATGGTTTTGATCATTTAACCAATCCGCGTTGCTAGGTCCATCGTCACGAAAAAGTCTTCGTCTCATAACATCCCTTCGTTCTAGCTTCCAAAATTATTTTGTTTCAGGGGAAATATGGCTTGTATCCATGGCCATGGTTTCCCGATCCTGCTTCTCAATGTTTTGCTTGCATACATACTCCCTTTCTTTTACACATTCCGCTAGAAATATCCTCTCATCTTCTTGGTTTCTCTTCTCAATTTCAAGTCTCACGGGGCTTTGCCTTGCAATTTCCTCCAAAAATTTAGATGAATTACTAGTAGAATTACTCACTCTCTTCGCCTTCGCCGCCTTTCTCCCAATAGGCCTCGGCTCCTTTTGGATGAGTGAGTCTTCGCTCATCGGGGAATCGAGAGGTGAATCCGATGCCGTTGAATTATAGAGTGGCGTCTCGTTCAACACAACGGTCAGACCCGTGGGAATAATTCTGAAACGTTGGCAATTTTTGACTACCTCCCAACATTCATGATGTGAAATTTTTTTTTTTCCTTGTCCAATAGCAACAAACCACATTTGTGCTTGCACAATCTATTTATAAAAAAATATTGGAAATACAAGAAACATTAAAAAAAAAATTGGCAATGCAAGAAACATTAAAAAATATTGGCAATGCAAGAACTATTAACAAAATATTGGGTATTTATGAAATATTAACAAAATATTGACAATGCAAGAAACATTTATAAAAAAATATTAGGACATTAAAATTAATAAAACAAAAATTACAAATAATTTACCTCATCGGTAAGATTTTCCCCACTTCTACGATTGTCCATCGCTTTTGTCAAGGCATCTCTCCATTTCCCAAACTCTTTATTGAGAATTTTCCACCTACTAGACAATGTCATTTCCGTACGGTTCGATCTCAATCTTCCACAAAATTCGGAATGAATGTTTTTCCACATATGCGAGAATTTTATCTCATTGCTCGAGACGGGACAATGAGAAATTTTGACCCAACACTCACATAACAAAACATCTTCCATGGTGCTCCATACCCCAACACCGTCGATAGAAGAAGCCATAAAGATGATATGGAAAAATGAAACATGAAAGTGAATAAAATGTTGAGTAAAAAGTGAATAATAGTAGAAGTAGAAGAAAATGTATGATGATTTGGTGTTGAAAGTGAAGAGTATTAGTAGGTATTTATAGAAAAAAAAATTCCAGTATTTTTTGGTATTTTTTTTAAAAAAATTTAGAAATTTTTTTCATATTTTTATAGCAAAAATATTTACTACCGTTGGATTGGAGAGAAAATCATGATCAGAGTGCCTAGATGACGACACGTGGCCCAGAGCTGTTGGCGCAGTGCAGGGCTGACGTCAGCCCGCCCTCGTTTTGGAACTGGGGCTCGACTTGCCCTCGGGCCAGCCCAAGTCACTAGGTCCCTCCTCCTGCCCGGGCTTCATTTTGTTGCTGGAAACAACTTTTTGGCCCAGCCCCCCCCCCCCTCCAACCCCTTCTGCTGGAACTACTCTAAGGATATGCGCTCACGAAATTGGGTAGTATGAGCCCACCCACAGGATTGGGTAGTATGACCCAAGCATGTACTAGAAGTTCACCCACACACAACCACTCAAAGGATTGGATATGCGCTCAAAGGAAATTGAATAGTACAAGGAGAGATAACTTATTGATAAGTCATTTGGCTAGGATTAGAGTATTGGATTGGACAGGCAACCAGCAAGGACGAATGAGCAACAACAAGAATGAGGGTTCGAGGTTTGGGGTTTGGGTGTTGGTGTTGGGTGTGAAGATAATAGGGAAATGGCGATTCGGTATAAGTATTGCAATTTCGGTAAATAAAAAAACTACTAAGTATTGCAATTTTGACAGTAAGAACAAAGGGTTTGGGGTTTGGTGTTTGGTGTGACGAGAATAGGAAAATGACAATTCGGTATAAGTATTGCAATTTTGGTAAGAAAAAAAAGTATCAAGTATTGCAATTTTGTGTATACGCACTTATGTGCCTGCTCAACTTGGAAGAATTGCGAAATAAGGTTTGATCCACCTTATAATAGTGTCTGTAGGCGCATTCTTGTTCTCAATCATATTCCATCTCCTTTGGAAGCTTATGTCATGGTGATAGAGGAAGACACTCGTCAATCTCCTATGCTTAGAGGCATTGCCGCCCTTAAGGTGTATTCTACCCTTTCATGACTGGTCGCTCGCCATGACTCGACTAGCCGCCCACACGGGTCCTCTACATACTTACCAATAAAGTCTCCCTCATCCTCACCAGTGGAGTCCCCATCATCCTCATTAGTGGAGTCTTCCCAAGACACAATCATATGGTTACCTCATATATTTTTCTCTCAACCAATTGATTAAGTATTGGGTTCCCACATATTTATAAGTATAGCCTCCCTCATCCTCACCCTCACCCGTGGAGCCCCCTCATCCTCACTAGTGGAGTCCTCCTCATTAGTGGAGTCTTTCCAAGACACAGTCCTCGGGTTAAAAGTAGCCATTGCAAAAATAAAATTTTGGGTCAAATTTGTTGGGAAGAAACTCTTGATAAAGATGTAGGAAAAAATTCTTTCAAAAAATTACGTAATGATTGGTCCAAATAACATGCCTTTAGCTAAGATTCTTCTCTCTCCTCATATTCCTTTTTCTTCTATCATAGAAAAGTATCAATTTCTTCATTGGTAATTGGCTATTGTCATTATGTTCTTTTAATAGATATCGGTTTTGTTAAATAATTTCTATACTTGGTCTTGGTGTACGGTAACTGTTTCAAAGGCTAATGGCAAAATTTGTGATGGCAGATTAAGCTGGCGATAGAGTCTGCTGAAAGTTGTGTGAAAGATTTCATCTTTGGATGACCCAACTCACTGAAATTGAGTCCTCCGAGTCCTTGTACGAAGCTGAATTGTCACCCAAAGCAGAGTCGTCCGAATACTGAACTTCATCTTGAAATTCCTCATCGTCCAAAGCTGAGTCGGTGGAATACACGAGTTCAACTAGAGGCATAACTAACTCTTCAATCTTACGAATCTTATGAAGACGCCAAAAGTGAAGATCACGAAGACATTCATCCACACCATATTGCAAAAAGGGCAAGCCACAAGAGGCATCTCACATTCATTTATAGAATGAAAAGTGAGTTCATCATCACTAGGAAAATCCAAACTACAATTGCAACTATATATATAAAAAATCAAATAATTGCTGCAATTGGTTAGGAGAAAGTCAAATAATCCGAAGCAAAGAAAATTGAATAGTAGAAGGAGAGAGAGCTTACTGATAAACCATTTTGTTAGAATTAGAGTTTTGGATTATGCAGGCAACCAGTAGCAACAAGAAAGCGACAGCAAGAACGAGGGTTTAGGGTTTGATTTTTGGTGTGATGAGAATAGGGAAATGACGATTCGGTATAAGTATTACAATTTCGGTAAATAAAAAAAGTATTAAGTATTACAATTCTATGTATACGCACTTATGTGCCTGCACAACTTGATCTACCATATATTGGTGTTCGTAGCGGCATCCTTATTCTCAGTCATGTTTCATCTCATTTGGAAGCTTATGCCATGGTGATGGAGGTGGACACTCGTCAATTTGCTATGCTTAGAGGCGTTGCCGCCTTCTAGGTGGATTCTGTCCACTCACGACCGATCGCCGGCCATGGCTCGACCAGTCGCCGGTCTACCAAGCAGTCCAACGACTCTTCTGGGTCTTGTTCTGCTGGTTCTGATGGTTCTACCCCTACTAAATTCAGTTCCCTTCAAGGACCAAGTAAGTGTCGTCATTGTGGTGATGATCATTTTTCTGAGAAGTGTTTTAAGGAGCATGGTTACCCCAATTGGTTTGCTAACTACAAAGCTCGTATGTATGACCCCAAAGCTGCCTGTATTATGACCCCATAATAGATTAATTCCCGAACTCCATCTGCCCATTTGTGTGCTTCTGACACCCTTCCAGGTATTGGTTCTAATACTTCGATAATTGACATTGGTACTTATGATCATATGACTTTGGATGCTAAATTGTTCGACGTGTTGTCTAGTAATCCTCGTGACCCCTACATAACTACTGCTAATGGTTGACTCTCTCCTGTTACCGGTGAAGGTACAATTCACCTCACCCATTCCTTGTCTTTGTCACGCCCCAGACCCGGGTGTAGGTGGAAACCCCGCGCCCGGTGCGTGAGTAAAATAAAATATAAAGAAATACAAAGAAGGGTTTAAAATAAACTTCTGTTATAAAAATAGCTCTCAAAATCTTACAACTTTACAAGAAATAAATAAAACTCTAACACTCATCTAATTCAGCTTCAACCAATTTAGTCCTTGTCTTGCCCACTAATTCATCTGAAAAATTAAACAAGGTGAGGGATGAGCAACCACCGCTCAGTAGGGACATGAGACCTTACCACAGTAGATTGATATAACTAAATTAAGTGACATGCAATCACATAGCCAAATATCATATAATTAAGAATAATGCATGAATGAATGAATGCTCTTCATCTAATCCCGTTAATTCATATAACTGGACAAGCAGACCTGCACGTCCCATACCATGCTTATACCACTTGGTCCCGAATGCCCATTTATATGAACTAACACCCATTTCAACCGTCCCATAATTCCCCCTTTTGTTAGTCATCTTGTCTAACTCCCTTTCGCCAGTCCCGAATCACCCAATAAAAACCATGTGCACTGTGGGATCCCTGAGACCCGGTACTTGCCAAGAGTTAGACTCAACTACACAAAAGACTATTTCCATTACCCTCTTTTCCATCAACCCAAGAATTCCAGCCATCACCGATAACATATGATCATATCAATATTAATAAGATAATATAATGATAATTAACAACACTTAACCACCAAATATTAATAATAATCAAATAATAATATCATGCATAATATAGTGCTCATGAAATTTAATTAGATCAATCCCCGTAAAGGCACCCCAAGAAATCCCTACCTTGTTTCCAAAGCATTGCTCCAATACAAGCTAAGTCCTATATCTCTTCTAAGAATTTCATCACTTAACTCTCTCTCTCTCTCTCTCTCTCTCTCTCTCTCTCTCTCTCTCTCATTTCTTCCCTGTTTCTTACTCTTGTTTCAAATATGAAAGGTCCTATTTATACTAGCATAAGTCGGCAACAACAAAGATAATCCTATTGGATAATTGTTTGGCGGCTAAAGGAGATATGCATGGAAAACATATAATATAAAGTAATATTAATCTTATCACAAAAGTAGATTAAGTAACTAGAAATTTGACACATCAATCCTAAGAGATAAGTGATAGATGCATGTGCTCCAGCTCAATATGAAATTGACGCCAACTCCATTTAAAGCCACCTCTTGCCAATATTCTAACACCTCATCCAACTAACTCCAACTCATATTAATTCTCACATGTAGTTGAATGTTTTCATCATAAAGATTGATGCCACGTTTTCTAGTTAAAATAATTATAATTAAAAGCTAGGAAGAGAGAGATTTGTATATAATAAAGTAATATATGTAATAAAATAAAATATAAATATTTATTAGTCACAAGACAGTATATATATAAGTTATAAACTAAATATGTAACAAAATATTTAATTCCTGAAATAAAAATACGGGGTTTCACAGTCTTTGTCTCATGCACTCTTAGTTCCTAATATTCACTGCAACTTGTTATATGTTGGTCATTTAATTTACTACTTTCTATTCTACTTATTGTTCTTTCCAGGATCTCAGGACTCATGAGATGATTGGACATGGTACATGGTTAGGAAGGTTGTACTACTTGACTTTACCGGATGCAGTTGTTCATGGTCGTGTTGCTAATAAAGTTTAGAGTGGCAATGTCAAAGATAAATAACAAATTTGTCTATGGCATCGTTGATTAGGACACCCGTCATTTGATTATCTTAAGCATTTGTGTTCGTCATTATTTCATTTTTGTGATGATCCTACATTTCGATGTGAGACTTGTATATTGGCCAAGAGCCACCATACTATTTTTTCCTTAAATAATAATAAAGCTGCTAAGCTTTTTGATTTAGTGCATTCTAATGTGTGGGGTCCGACTCATGTTACTTCGAACAAATTCCGTTTGTTCGTCACATTTATTGATGATTGTACCCTACTCACTTGGGTTTTCTTGATCAAAAATAAAAAAGATGTTGCTTCCGTCCTTCCAAACTTTTGTACTATTGTGTCTACTAAGTTTCAAGCTCAGGTGAAAGTATTGCAAATTAATAACATAGGTGAATATGTGAATAATACTTTGGCATGCTTCTTCCGTGCTCACGATATCATTCACCAAACGACCACTCCTTTTACCCCTTAACAAAATGGTGTGTCTGAAAGGAAAAACCGACAATTACTTGAAGTTGCTCGCTCTCTCATATTGGATATGTTTGTTCCTCATCATCTTTGGGGGCATGATGTTATGTATGTTGCCTATTTGATCAATTGTACTCCTAGCTGGTTCCTAGATTTCAGAACTCCGCTTGATGCGCTTGGTGACCATATTTCCCCTCTTTCTGTCTCTAAGTTACCCCCTAAATTTTTTGGGTGTATTGTTTATGTTCATGTCTACTCTCATTAACGGAGTAAACTTGATCATTGTGCTCCACGATGTGTCTTTATTGGTTACTCTTCTACTCATAGGGGTTATAAGTACTGTCATCCGCCTACCTAAAAGGTGCATGTTACTTTGGACGTGACCTTTCATGAAGAAATTCTCTATTATGTTTCTCTCTCCTCTCCAATTCAGGGGGAGAGAGGAGTGAATTGGAGTCTTGGATTGGAAACTCTTGGACTTGAATTGAATAGAAGTGTGTTTGAAGATATTGTTCTCGAGAAGGAAACAACCGGTCGCATTGAGAAAAATGATCGGCCGCCCAGGTCTAGAGATGGAGATGTTGCTCTCTGTGAAGAAATAACCAGTCAACATTTGGAACTCGACAGGTCGCCTGTGCCTCGAAATAGTGACAATGACTCTTGTGATTTTTGTGTAGTTGAGTTCATTGCAAGACCCTCATTTGACATGCCATTGCTCCAATCAAATTGTGATAATGAAACAAGTGAGGTCATCCTTGATGATTTATTTATGCCAAGTTATGAGTTTCTCCATGTACCACTCGTGGGAAACCTAAACTACAATACTCACTTGATATACATGCCAAGTCTAAGTATCCCATTAGCCATTATGTGACAACTCATCGTTTATTTAAGTCTTGTGCATCATATTTGTATTAATTATTTGGTGTATGTATGCCAACTAAGTTGCAAGATGCCCTTTCTAAGCTTAAGTGGATAGATGCCATGAATGTTGAAATGGAAGGTTTGAACAAGAATGAAACTTGGGATTTAGTTCCTTTTCCACTAGGGAAGAAAGCTGTTGGATGCAAATATGTGTTTACGTTGAAGCATAAGGTTGATAGTTCCATTGACCGTTATAAGGCTAGATTGGTAGCGAAAAGTTATACTCAAACCTATGGAGTGGATTACTTAAAGACCTTTGCTCCCGTAGCAAAACTCAATACTGTGTGTGTACTCTTGTCCCTGGCTGCTAATTGTGACAGGCCCTTGTTGCAATTCGATGTCAAAAATGTGTTCCTACATGGTAACCTCAAAGAAGAAATATACATGGATCTTCCTCCTGGTAATTCTATGATCTCCAAAGATGGTGTTTTGTGTAAGCTGTGGAAATCCTTATATGGATTAAAGTGCATCCATGAATAAATTTGGGTACGTACAGAGTAACTCGGACCAAACTTTGTTTCTAAAGCATCATAAATGTAAATTGACAGCTTTAATTATTTATATTGATGATATGATTGTAACTGGAGATGATCAGGCAAAACTGCAAAATAATCAGAAGTTTCTAACTTTCGAATTTGAGATGAAGTCATTGGGTGACTTGAAGTACTTTCTTAGGATTGAAGTTGACAAATCTAAGCATGGTTTCTTTCTGTCTCAAAGGAAGTATGTTTTGGATTTACTTGTAGAGACTAGAATGTTTGATTGTAAACCCATTAATACTCCTAATGAACAAAATCATAAGTTGGGGTTATATTCTTATCAAGTCCCTACTGATAAAGAGCATTATCAACGGCTTGTGGGGAAATTGATTTATTTAGCTCATACACGTCATGGTATAACATATGCAGTGAGTGCAGTGAGTCAGTTTATGCATTCTCCTAGTGAAGATCATATGGATGTTGTGATGCGTATTTTGAGGTATCTAAAAGTAACTCCTAACAAGGGGTTAATGTTTTCCAAGTATGGTCATATGGATGCGAAAGGGTATACGAATCCCGATTGGCCTGGTTCAGTCACTGATAGACGTTCTACATCTGGGTATTTCACATTTGTTGGTGGTAATCTTGTTACTTGGAGGAGTAACTAGTGGCGAGGCTGAGTATCAGGAGATGACTCAAGGTGTGTGCGAGTTATTGTTGTTGAGGAGATTGTTGGGAGATCTTGGGATTGAGCCCTAGAAACCCATGGATTTGTATTGTGACAATAAAGTTGCAATTGCTATTGCTCATAACCATGTGCAACATGATCATACAAAGCATGTAGAGGTTGATCGACATTTTATTAAATAGAAATTGGATGCTGAAATTATTTCTTTTCTGTTCATAGCTTTCGAGTATCAGTTAGCAGATGTTCTTACGAAAGTTGTGTCTATTACTGTCTCTCTCAACTCGCTTGACAAGTTGGACATGTGTGACATCTTTTCTCCAACTTGAGGGGGAGTGTTGGCGAGATCCTAATTTGATTAGGAGATTTATTTACTATTCTATTAGGATTTTATTTCCTTTTTTTTTTGTACAAATCTTGTGTAATTAAGTTTTCTATTTGTTTCCTTGTATGACCCTACTAGGGTTTACACCTTGTATTATAAATACCTCATTTTGAAGAACAAAAATATATCAAAAAATATTCTACCCCATGTTGTTTGACTCAATATTTATCTGAAAATCTACAAATTTTGAAGGCAAAAGCAAATGAAATTATGTACCATAAAAAAAATATCCATATATTTAGGCCCAAAAACCTAGTAAGCTAGCATGGCCCATCACTACAAAGTCATGACCCAAAAGCGAAATTTGGATTTAAATTTGGTCGTGCAAAACTTAGTTAGAGAGGAAATGTTTTGGATTTACCATATCAAACATATGGCATGCTAATTAGCAACTGAAGTGACCTCATGAATTGTAGTGAGGGTTTGAATCTCTGCTTCGTATCATGGTTGACTCACGCATTTATTCTAACACGGTTTTCTTTGGACACTTTCGCTCTACATTTGTTGTCATAAAATAAGGACATAAAGCCAATTTACAAATTATAAATAGACTGATGCTAAGTCTTTTTATAGTATAATATTATAGTAGTAGCGTTTTTAAGACGCATGTTTGCAACTAGCTGTTAGTCTAGTAGTATTTATTTTTCCAATATTAGTCAATCAAGTGGTGCTTGACATGATTAATTAAAAAATCAACTTGCAATTGTGATAGAAGAAGACAAAGATTCTCATGTCGTGAGGGTTGGTGAGTTACTCATTAATTAATTATGATTGAAATTAATGAAACATTATTTTTAAATCTAATTCATCAATTTTAATCTCTTTAAAACAACCGTTTCTAACGGTTTCACGCGCCAAATATTAAGATATTTACTTTTGTAACAGATTATTATGCAAAGCAACAAACTATCCCATTTATATTACTCAATTAGCTTTCGGCAAAAAAATATATTACTCAATTAGCTATCAGTGGGTCTGTTGAGTGAGCGGGATTACATGGCTTGATATAATTTCTTAATCCTAGTTAAATATTTGGTGGCCTAATAAAATAATTTTAGATGGCTAACTATACAAATTAGTTACTATAACAAAACTAACCTTAACTTAATCAAAACCTCATATTTAAACAAGACAATTTAAAAAATTCTAGACGGCTTGCCGTTTTTCATGGTAAACTTCATGTTGAAGTGACACATGATGTGGGTGGTCTTAGGATTAATTAATCCAACCATGTAATAATTTTTTTAGATTTTTTTTAGATTATGAAATATGGGTTAGGCAGTTTGTGGATCATCCTAATTATCAAGGTATATAATTATTTAAGATTCAATTGTTGACCATGACAAGATAAGTTGCCGGTGTCTTAATCACCTCATCTCTTTTTTTAATGTTAATGTTAACTTCATTTCTTAATCACTCCCTTAATTTGATCATTACTTTTTTGTCTTATTTTACGCCACAATTAACGATTCAATGCCATTGCCACCAAATATCATCATGATGAAGATAGGGCAACCCCCCTATCTATCCTAATAATCTTTTTATCCAAAAAAATTTGACCTCAATAATCAGGACGGCTCTCTCTCTCTCTCTCTCTCTTTCTCTCTCTCTCAAAACCACACATGGTGCGTGCCCAATTGGACGCTCTCTTTGCTTGGCAAAACATGTTCACTTTTGGGAAATATTCCATCTAATTTTGGTCTTTTCTCATTAAGCAACTTGTTCTTGTTCTTCTTTTCTTCTCAATATTCGGTCGTCCTAATTTCAAGAAAGTCAGCACATGATGACTTTTGAGAAATCGAATAGGCAATATGTCTAGGAGAAGATAAAGTATACTATATAGATCGAAGTGTAATTTCTATTCATCATTTTTAAACCTAGTGCGTCATCAACACCTAACTAATTTTGTGCCACACGCTGTATCCATTTAGTGATATTTTACTATATGTGACAGTTTAATAAACCCAAATCTTCTAAGTTCATTTGAGTTTAAGTTTTGTTGACAGTTGTTGCTCTTAAATAATAAAAAAAAATTGAGCAAAAAATGACTCTTAGAATTGTATCTTGTCATCGTATCAATGTAATCAGCGGTGGAGCCACGTACAGATCTGTAATTGTCGTGGCCCCCCCTGAGTCTATGAAAAAACCAATAATCCTTAAACACCTGCTGCAATATCAGTTGAAATATAAGATTATAAAACCTTATAATTATAGTACTGACCACCCCCAAAGACAAGGTACGAGCTCCGTCACAAAATATAATTGTATCAGGTGATCATGAACAATAACACAACTGACACACATACTCATTTTTAATATTAATACCAATAATCAATAAATTAATTAAATAATTAAAAAGTGTAAATTAGTACAATATTTATCTGAAAATCTACAAATTTGTAGGCAAAGGCAAAAGAAATTATGTACCATCCAAAAAAAATCCAGATATTTAGGCAAATAAAAAGGTGGGGTAAGCAAGGGAAATGTGGATCGTGCAGAAGCGTTGTAGGGAATCGGAAACGGGCCAAAAGAGGAGGAGGAGGAGGACAAGACCCGGTCAAAGTGGGCTGTTACTTTTTCCTTCTTCTTTTTTGACATTATCGTACCAGACCGATCGCTGTCTATCTGTCACGGACAACGCGTACGTACATCATCGCCGCTTGCTGACTCAGCACTCCTCTATATGAATAGAACACCATCTAACGTTCTTGCCCTTAGTTTTGATGTAAATCTCTAAACTGCCATTATACATACGTGAAAATTTTCCCATTAGTCTAATGAAAATATTTGATTGATCAAATTAGATGATAGACTTGATAGAGACAAGAGAAACCAAGAATTTTGGTTCTTTAATATATATTTTTATTTATATTTTGAACAAATATTCGAAGAAAAAATCTTAGCCCCATCTCTCTCAAAAAACACTCTACAACCATTTTCACTTTGAGGAGGGAGGAAGTCACTATTCTTCCTCCCCTCTCCCCTTCTCCTTTTTTCTCCAATTTTTAGAAATTGAAGATTTCACCTATTTGTCTTCGTTTTGTAATGATTTTCCTCTACTCATTACAAGTGGAAACACCTCAGCATTGAATTACCACATGCGTCTCGATGTCAAATCTCTACCCACTATCTTTTTTGCGGTTTCTTTATGTTTGAAATAAGTCGAAAAAACTCTTTGGGTTTTCTGTGTAATTTTTACCTCTCATTTTGTGAGAGTTTTTCACATCTCATTTGTGAGAGTTTTATTTGTAATGTCATGACTTGATTTTTTCAAGCTTTATCTATTTTTGGTTATTCTGAATTTACAATCTTAGTTAGGATGCTTATGCCAGAATTTATTCAATCATGTTTGATCATTAATGGAGAAGCCCTAGACTGTCTTAGTTTTTATTTTAGATCGCTCCGTTATTGTAATGACCTTTTTGTGACTAATGCATGTTTTGGCTAAATTATGAATGCAATTCCAAAATTTCTTAACCAAAAAGAAAGAAAGATACTAGACTTGATATTTTCATGCAATTCCAAAATTTCTTAACCAAAAAGAAAGAAAGATACTAGACTTGATATTTTCAACCCCAAAATCCTATATAAAAAGCTTGACATATACAAGCATATATAACACATGTCATCTAATTAAGTTGTTTTATTAATTTTAGCAATTCAACTTATAATACCATTACTTGGCGGTGGTGCCATACATGGAAAATAATGAAATAGTTTTGTAAACATGCACTTGGTCAAATCAAAGATCATAGATAGCTTGTAACTAAAATGAAATCATAGATAGTTGAGAAATGCACATTGGGAGATTACTCTATCCTCTTATTTGATAGAGTAGAGTAGTAATAACCAAAATAGAAATTTTATGTTTGTGTTTAAAACCATACCTTAGAAAATTATATAGGAAGGTGAACATTTTGTAAGAATATGTACACATGTATTATTACACACAGTAACCTAACATAATATAGCCTTTTTATTTTATTTTTCTTTGAAGCAAAATCTGCTAATCTTCATCCAAAGACTTGACTAAATTTAAAACTAATACATCAACCGTTCAAGAAGAGTAAACTCGAAGGACTTTGTGCGTAATCTATCAATACATTACACAAACAGGTAATTACAAAGGGATTCTTAGCATTTTAACCACCACTCACACATTCTTTATTGAAACTTGTTCTAAAATCCTGTTGCCTTTATCTCTCTTCTTGAACAGCAACAGTTGAAAACAATATTGAACAGCCGGTAAATAGATAGCCGAGAAACACAACTCAAGTTGAAGTAATCAAAGCCAAACTCTGTCTTCTCACATGCTAAAACTGCGCATTTTTCGATCAAGATTCATTTGTAAAAACTAAAAACTAGCTGATCAAATTTTGCTTTCATATTTACAGCAGCAAATTGGTATTGTTTTGTAATTCTAGGAGACAGTGAAGGGTAGTCTTGGAACAATATTCCTAGTCAGCGTCTACAAAAAGGAACAAGAAACGGTCTCGCCCCCGACCAAGCCGTAGATTTATTTCGCCCCATATAACTGCCAAGACCACCCGACTCCCCTTATCTTTCGAATTTTTACACCTCTCCCTTTCTCCTTTTTCTCTCCTCTCTCTCTCTCTCTCTCTCTCTCTCTCTCTGTCTCTGTTTCTCATTTCTCTCTTTTCCCCTTTCCAATTCTTCAAATTTAATTCCAGGAGAGAAAAAACGAAAACACACACCAGCAAACGAAAACAATCCCGAAAATGGGTGCCACAGATAACCAGGGTTCGTTTCTGAACCGAATCAGCATCCGAAGAAACCAGGTGGCTTCCATGGAAGGCAACCACGAGCAAGAGCTCGAAGACCTCGAACACTTCCAGAAGCACGTTGCCGATCGATTCTCCGACCTCTTATCTCCCTCGGAAGACTTCCCCTCTGACCCGATGCTGTCAATTGCGTGGGTCCGGAAGCTGCTCGACGTTTTTCTCTGCTGCGAGGCCGAGTTCAAGGCTGTTCTGCTGATGGGTCGAGACCCATCTCAGATTTCCAAGCCCCCACTCGACCGACTCGTCCCGGAGTTCTTGGACCGCGTTGTCAAAGCGTTGGACATTTGCAATGCGGTCTCGCACGGGGTCGATTCCGTCAGGCATTTCCAGAAGCTGGCCGAGATTGCGGTCTCTGCTCTGGAGCAGAGGCCGATTGGGGATGGCCAGGTCCGGAGAGCGAAGAAGGCGCTGAGCGCGCTGGTGACGGGGATGGCGGTGGAGGACAAAGAAGGGGGTGGAAACAAAGCCACCGAAAGAAGCTGGTCTTTCGGTCGCAGGACTGGCGTTTCTGCCCCGAATAAAGACCGGGCTGTCGGGCATTTTCGGGCTTTGTCGTGGGGAATGTCAAAAGGCTGGTCCGCCGCCAAGCAAATTCAGGCGATGTCGAGCAATCTGGTGGCTCCGAAAGGCAATGAGGCCTCTGGGTTGGCCCAGCCGGTTTACATAATGACCACAATTATGCTGTTTGTGATGTGGATGTTGGTGACGGCGATCCCCTGCCAGGAGAGAACCGGGCTGATGACGCATTTTCCGGTGCCAAGGAATTTGGCGTGGGCTCAGGCCATGATCGGCCTCCAGGAGAAAATCAGCGAGGAGTGGAAGAAGAAGGAGAAGAAGGGCTCGGCTGGCTTGCTCGAGGAGATGCAGAAGATGGAGAAATTAGGGCAGAGTTTGATCGAGTTTTCGGACTCTTTTCAGTTCCCCGGGGAGGCGGAGAAGCTGGAGGAGGTGGCAGCGCAGGTGGCGGAGTTGGCGGAGACTTGCAGGAAAATGGAGGAGGGTTTGGTGCCTTTGCAACAGCAGATCAGAGAGTTGTTTCACAGGGTGGTGAGGAGCAGGACTGAGGTGCTTGATGTTTTGGACCAAGGCGGCAAAGCCTCCGCGGCCGTCATGTAAAGATCAAAACTTGGGTCCTGACTAATCAAAGACGAAGAACAATCGAAAAGTTCAAGTTATTGAAGGAGGTGAATTTTGCAACGTTGTTCGTAGTTTCAAATTTGCTCAATGAGCCAAGAACATGAAGTTTTTTTTATTTTTGATCTTGCAATGTGAATTATAGTATAGTTATTAGAAGGGTTCATTTTGGTAGGAGTATACATAGCCTAATAGTGCTGAAGTATGCTTTGCTTATCTACTCTGTTCTTCTTTCTCTGTGTTCTTGGTTGGTTACTTGGGTACAGAAAATCTAATTGAAAAGAGAAAATGTACATACCCAATTAAAGTTGGTGTTTTCTCTTTTTCTATTTGGGTTCTTCAATTCTCTTTTTCTTTCTCCTTTGTCAATATTTGTTCCTCAAGTTCCTGATTGCTAGGGTTCTGCAGTTTCTGCTTTTGCTTTTGCTTTCACCAAACACTTGTAAAATATTCAATTTTGGAGACGTCACATCGTAGTTAAAAAGTCATGAAGATAAGATGATGCCTTTTAACTACCAACCGAAAGTGAAAAGGTGTAACCGCAATTGGGGCAAAGACAACTTCTATGATTAGCAGTCATCTGTGCCACTTGTTTCACAGGAACAAACCGCAGACCAAGTTACACTAACAACTTGGAGGAACCAACACACAGCATATATATATATATATAGTAAAGAAGTTTGGAACTAACTTCTTCAGGGTCATTTGTGGCATTAGAAGTTTGGAACTATTTATGGTGACTTGGAGGAACCAACACACAGACAGCATATATATAAAGTAAAGAAGACATATGGGCTAGGCAAAGCTTGTCTGTGACTTTTGAGGCCTCTTACTGATTGCAGTTTCACATTCCCCATATGACCCACCAACTCTTCAACTTTTGATCCATGAGTGGAAAGCTTAGCTGCCTAATTGGGTTTGGTCTTGAAACTTAGCTATAAGAAATTGGGATAAATTTAGTTGTGTACATTATCAACCACATTTCTCTTATGAGAGTAAGAGAAACTTGTATGTATAATCCCCCTGTATGTTCTCTCCACACCATTTGACATGCCTCTTTGAGCACCACATATCAATATCAATACACGACTGTTGATCTAAAATTCTTTCGGCCTCTTGTTATTAATTAAGGTAATAAAAAGGAAAAGTAATATTCAACCCGTCGAGAAAATGGAGCAACTGATGTCTTTCTTGGGATGTGGAAGGATGCAAGGCGTACCAGCACAATGACCTCGGTTGTTGTGCATGTGATTGAGATTTGTAGTGTGATTGGTGGGCCGAATCTTGATTTCTAATCAAACGATTGTGAGCGAGGAAAGAACACCTCTCGATCGTTGGTTCTTTTACAAATTATAACTTAGCTTCGTCGAGGTCGACAACCATAATACTTAGGCAGATATACTTAGCAAACTAGGGATTTTTGGTGAGATGTTGATCAAATGGTGCTCAAGAAAAACTATGAAGTGTAACAAACAAAATCTTGTTGATATATTGACTGAACGACTAAAATGGATGGTGCTCAAGAACTTTGAAGAACAAAGATGTTGATGATATGATTACATGAAATCCTAAGGAAATAAAAACAATTTTGAAAGTGCATTTGAGGAGCACTTGGGCTTATTTTCGGTTATGTTGGTTCCTTTTGAATTCTGACAACTCTTCCTTTATTTATAGGATAAATATGCCGCCAATGAAACAACTTCTTGGACCTCGGCCCATGACTAAATGGGTCGAGTCGAATCATTTGGATTCCCCAAGATCCATTAAGAAATTGATTAAATAGACTGGAACAAACCCAATTCTAACTTTTAAATTGCAAATGATAGCTTCACTTGGCTTGAGGAGAAACCAATTTGGTACACATAGCATTAGATTTTTGTATTTTATACATCATTAATCTCAACAAATCAAACAATACTGTCGGCATGTAGAGACGTGGAACGTTCTCGAATAAATTACGTGGACAGAACCAAACGACGACGTGTCGAGCAATTTACTGGTTTCCAACTTTCCAATACATTAACTTATTATGCACAAG
Organism: Prunus kanzakura; assembly: GCA_020521455.1. NCBI lineage: Eukaryota > Viridiplantae > Streptophyta > Magnoliopsida > Rosales > Rosaceae > Prunus > Prunus kanzakura. The sequence goes on from BPUM01000836.1 coordinate 921,747, forward strand.
CAAACGGCGCCGAATCACTCCCCAGACATTTGGAAACGTCCTCCATGGCTAATGCAGTCCCAGGAGGCTTCTGAAGCCAGCGATTCACCCGCCAGCATACAGTTCTCCCTTACTGACCTTTGGATCTTTTCAAGAGCCACCCACCAATAATTAATTTAATTACAGAAAAATATCTGAAAACAAAGCCACTCTCAGTTCCCAATGTCTTCAGGTTCGAGCTCTACAAAATCAAACCCCACTCTCACTCTCTTCTCCATTTTACCTTCTTCAATCTTGATCGTCGTTGTAGAATCCCTAATTTTCTTTAATTTCATTTCTCTTTCTTGCTTGGCAAGCTACAGTTCGGAGACGAATGGCGAACCTAGCCAACTCTGTGTGCTTGAAGAACTCCGTTTCTCTCTGGTCCCCTCTTCAATCCCCAGCAGCTCACCGCTCTTCTTCAATCGGATTCAGAACCTTCCGCAGAAGCTACGTCATTTCGTCTTCATCTTTCTCCAATGAGAACCGGGAGTGAGTCATTCGAAAATTCAGTCTTTTAAGCTTGAAATTTTCGCACCGGTTTTTAAATTTTTTTGTGGAACTCTTTGTCTTTGCAGGTTTGTGATTGTTGGTGGTGGCAATGCGGCTGGCTATGCGGCAAGGACTTTCGTCGAACACGGAATGGCCAATGGACGCCTTGCGATCGTATCCAAAGAGGTAGTGAAATCAAATTTTCCATCCTTTTTGAAAATTTTTATTTGGTTATTGTTATTGAAGTGAAGTTTTGGTGGGTTTTGTGAACAGGCCCATGCTCCTTATGAGCGTCCAGCCCTGACAAAAGGATATTTGTACCCTTTAGACAAGAAGCCAGCACGATTACCTGTAAGCTGAAATCACACTTGAGTCTCTGAATTTTGAGTATTTTCTGAAATATGACATAATGGTCTTTATGGTAATGTTTTGGAGTTTAGAGTTTGAAATATTATTGTTATAGGGGTTTCATACTTGTGTTGGATCTGGTGGGGAGAGGCAAACGCCTGACTGGTATAAAGAAAATGGGATAGAGGTAAATTTTTATTATTATTTGTTTTCTTAGCATTTTCCCCAATTTGTGGAACTGCTTAATAAGTTAGTTTTTTGCAATGGCAAATTTAATCCTACAATGTTGTTGCCTTTTTCAACTTTCTATTTAGATGTTCTATGAAGATCCGGTTTCAAATATTGATATCGAAAAGCAGACCCTGACTACAAATTCTGGCAAACTGCTTAAGTATGGATCCCTGATAATCGCCACAGGTTGTACAGCTTCAAGGTGCGTTTAGATAATTTTTGACAGTACTGATTAGTTTCTATGTATTATAAGTGCTAATAGATTAGATTATACATAGCTAAACTAAAGCAAAGCTGCTTCCTTGACAATGGTTTCAGGTTGCCGGAGAAAATTGGAGGAAACCTACCTGGTGTTCATTATATCCGGGATGTTGCAGATGCTGATGCACTAATATCTTCACTGGTTAGTTTGAAATTAATTTGTTTTTAGTTTCTTTCCATGTTGCAATTAATAAATGAAGTGCTTATGGAACAATGAAATAGATCTCCCTCTTTAAACTTTTAATGCAGCTGTTGGATATTGTCTGAGATTAATGGAGAAGTCCCACATCATTTACACAAGTGTATACTGTTTGAAGGTTTAGCTGTATTGTTTTGTTGAGTCGAGTGTCATTTGGGACTTCAAAGCAAACTTGATTAACATAACGCAAGTGTGCTTGCTTTCTACGCTGCAGTACACTTTCATGTTCAGTCATAGTGTTTTTCTACTTTTTTCTATGTCTAATGAAGTTTGTGTATTACAATCATATTATGACACTATATCTGCTTTAGGAGTGTGGAAGTTGTTGTTCCCTGCAATTCATTAATTTATAAAGGAGATGCCTTCTTTCTTTTTTTCCAAGTTTTGGAATGACTCATCAACATTCTGATTCACATAATCAATTATTTACTTGTAGCATTCAGTTAAAAGGTAAGTTATTCAGACCCTGGATAAACGAATTGCAAACCTTGTAAATTTATTTTAAGAGGTTTAATTTGTAAAATAATTTGCTTTTAGTCAATTAATACCTGGTTACATGTTCTCTTGTTGAACTAAGTTTTATTGAGGTTTGGTTTGTTGTTTGGACTAGTAGCATATTCCTTTCAGTAAAATTTCGCATATTCTTCTCCAGGAGAAAGCACGGAAGGTGGTTGTTGTTGGTGGTGGTTATATTGGTATGGAGGTTGCTGCTGCTGCTATTGGTTGGAACCTAGATACAACTGTGCGTGTTATATTCAACTTGGTCCTTTTTTTGTTTCTTGGGATGACATAACAAAAATGTTCATGAAGTGAAAAAAGTTTTATGGAAAATTTGGACCTACATTTTTCTTCTCATATTTTTTCATATTTCTTTTTGAAGATCGTATTTCCAGATAATCATCTTTTGCAAAGGCTGTTTACTCCTTCACTTGCCCGGAGATATGAAGAATTCTACCAACAGAATGGTGTTAAATTCTTGAAAGTACTCTCTCTCTCTCTCTCTCTCTCTCTCTACTTTTGTAAACTTGACACTATACTGCATGTGATAATTTCCATTCGACCTGGATTATTAAGCTCATTTAAGTGTCGACCAGGGTGCCTCAATTAAAAATTTAGAAGCTGGTGTTGATGGACGTGTAACATATGTTAAGCTTGACGATGGATCTACTATAGAAGCAGACACAGTAAGTTTCTGTTCCTACACATCCTTTGCTGTCAGGGTTTTTTCATCATTGTGTCACCTTCCCCCATTCATCTTGGATAATAAATGAAGATTTTCAAGATTTGTTTTCATATTAAATTAGAAAGAAAAAATATATATATGAAGAAGTTCATTGAATTGGAATACTTTCCCTTCTGTTTCTTTCCTTTTTGTAGGTAATTATTGGTATTGGCGCAAAACCTGCTGTCAGTCCTTTTGAAGGGGCGGGCTTGGATTCCAGTGTTGGTGGTATACAGGTGCATATCCAAATTTATGCTGCCACAAGTTGTGACACACAAATGACATTTTGCCTTTTGTTTTTTTTGAGCATATAATACCGACATATATACTGTATTATGTATCGTGCACAACCTTTAGATAGATAGACTCAGATTTACATGCTAGATTAACTTTATTTTGTGCATATTAAACATATCAGAATATTAGAATCCTGAATTTAGAAATTAACTTGGAACAACAATAATTTCAAAATCTGATAGCTAGGATTAGTTCAAGTAGAATGTCCATTTGCTTTTTATTGTTATTTATATCTTTGTACTTTGAAACCAAGGTTGATGGTCTGTTCCGGACGCGTGTACCTGGAATCTTTGCAGTGGGAGATGTTGCAGCATTCCCCTTGAAGGTATACCTTTATTTAAATTAAGCAGAAAAGTATTTCTTAATCTGAATTCTGAAAGAAAATATGTGTTCCACTGAACAGATGTATAACCGTATAGCGCGAGTTGAACATGTAGATCATGCTCGTCGTTCTGCACAGCATTGCGTTAAAGCTTTACTGAGTGCACAAACTGACATGTATGTTTGCCTCTCTGTATTTGTAGTCTAGTCTTTAGAATGCAAGATTAATTTCATTTTTCTTGATTGCCTTTTGCTGAAACTTCCTTGTTGATGATTTGTGTTACTGCACAAAAATCCAGATATGATTATCTCCCATCTTTCTATTCGAGGGTATTTGAGTATGAAGGAAGCCCCAGGAAAATTTGGTGGCAATTTTTTGGGGACAATGGTAAGAATCTGTGATGCTTGCAATTTTATTGGCTCTAATTTATATGTTTTTTTTTCACACTGTTGTCATTTTATTGAACAGTTGGAGAGACCATTGAAATTGGTAATTTTGATCCCAAGATTGCTACTTTCTGGATAGATTCTGGTAAACAATCTCTCTCTCTCTCTCTCTCTCTCTCTCTATATATATATATATGCATATTGTATTCGTCTATTTAATTACAGCTGAAATGAAAAGTTTATTCTTGCTGTGCTTCAGGTAAATTGAAGGGTGTTCTTCTTGAGAGCGGAAGTCCCAAGGTACGTGTTGTTCTGTTTACCTTTTTTTTTGGCTAGACAAGGAACAGGGCTGGGGCTTGAACCCGGACCATGTCGTGGGGGGCCAAGCTTTTGGATAGCAGTAATGATAGAGGAGTCATAATGATAAGAAACAGATACATGAATTAGTTTTCAAAATGGATTGTGTGAGTTTTTTCTTCTGAAATTTTGTACATTATCAGAAAAGACTGCCAAATAATACCCAAAAAGGAGAAAGAGTACTAGTACTATAATTCAACTGACTATCACACTCTGAAGTCACAATCATATCTTTTCCTGCCTGGCCCTAACACCTAATGCTATGTTGTCAAGGAATTTCAACTCCTTCCGAAACTTGCAAGGAGCCAGCCTATTGTTGATAAAGCCAAGCTTCAGAACGCATCTTCAGTTGAGGAAGCACTAGAGATTGCCGGGTCATCATTATAGGCCGAAAGCTGCAGTACATCAAGTTAAAGAGCAGCTTGTTTATGTACTGTTAATCAAAACCCGAAAGAGTTTTGCATCTACAGATGTTTAGGTAGAGAACAAAAGCTGTTTAGATGCCCTCATGCTTCATTTTATTGAAGCCTTCCCCCACTTAGGTGAAATTTGAGGTAGTTGGTGTAGACAGAGTTGCATAATCGAGGAGTATGCAGAGAAAGAGAGAGGTTGTATAATTCCTTTGTTAGACAGGTTTTTTACCTGGTTAGTGTTTTAGGAATAAGTCATGCGGCTATCTGTATACAGTCAATGTTCTTTACATAATAAATTGACTGTACTTTAGAGGCAGTAAAAGTAACTAGAGTTTACCCTATGGACAAATTCTTCTGAATACTCATCAATAGCAATCAATTGCGACAAAATTTATCCGCTTGGTGTTATCATCACACAAAAAAATTTCTTATATCGAACCCATGAATTTAAATATAACCTTCAAATACTAAGGTCTAAATCATTAGATTTTTATCCCGAGTAATTAAGAAAAAAAAATAAGTACTAAACTGTGCTATAACAATTTATTAATGATGTCATTTGATCATGTTACTCATTAATAGTTGGATCAAATTCAGTCAAAGCTGATCAAATTACATCATTGATCTTACTCAGTTTTGAAGTTTACAATTTTTTAAGATCATTTAAACTCATAATTGAAGTAAATCTACAACAAAAAAAACAAAAAATACAGCCGCTTAATTAAATTGGAACGAAATTATTTAGATTATAATACCAATTATGATTTGAAGAAAACGTCAACACACAGTGGACTGTCAACACTCGTGTGTATATATAAATACTCAGAAATTAATGGATGCTATGTTTAAAATAAAGGAGATGACATCAGTGCTTATCATGGATGTGGAAACGTTGGTGGCGTTCTAACTAAATTATAATATTTGACCAGAAAAATAAAATAAAACTAAATTAGAATAGGAAATAATTCCCATAATTAAATGCATATGTTTAAATAGTGACAAATTTTAAAATTTTTAAAAAAATATTGTGGAGTAGATGACAGTAGCCATCGATATCCAAATTGCTGATTTAACAAGTTCGTCTTTATTTTAGTTGGCAACATTTAATTATCTGATGGGATATTATCAAGTTGGAAATTTCTTTCTTTGCTGGGAAATTTTTTATTTTATTTTAAATAGTTGTTGCTAGTGTCTGTCAGCCAGGGACTGATTCCTCCCTCTCTTTTCCATTTCGCAGATTTTTTTAAACCCAAAATAAATTCTTATGTAGACTTTTCATTTCCATGCTTTTGCTATCAACCCAGATGGTTCTAGAGTAGTAGAATTTGCTGAAATAATCCTGCCTAGAGTATTAAGTTTTTTTTTCTTCTTCTTCCTTGGAGCATAGGTCTTAAGATGATTTGATTGACTGACCACAGTCGTACACTTGCATCTCATTATTGAATTGACTAAATTTTCTCATTTCTCATTTTAAGTTTCAAAAGAAAACGTTGATCATTTCTCAGTAGAAAACGTTAATCATTTCTCGGTATAAGTTTCAAAAGCGTGATCATATAAACCGATAAAGATGATATATGTAACATCACTGAAACGAAATAAAAATTTCGGAGCAATAAAACGGTTAAGATTAACACCGGACTTAATAAGTGAAATGTACTTTCACATTACATGTACAAATAAGAATCATTTGTAACAAACATAAAAAAGCTATAGAACCATTTGCTTTTTTTAATAGTACTGCTTGACTCATTATTTTCTTCCTATTATCGATTATAATTTGACATATGTATATAACTGATTCATCCAAAGCGCGTGTGCGCACACACACACAAATTTTATACACCCGTCAAATTGTGATTTGTTTATAAAGGAAAGGGAATCATTGCATTGCATGTAAAGAAATATCTACTTGGAATTATACACGCGTGATGTTTTCGTTATCCTAACTTAATTTCTTTTGTAACTTATATAAAGCATGAAATTAAAAGAAAAATTAGAATAGACAACACATGACAGAGGAGAGGACCACCAAAAATTGGCCTACTCGTAGGCACATCTATTCTTTATGGGGTTCAAAAATTTAATTTCTTGCTACAATAATGAGATGAGATCAACTAATAATAGAAAGTAAAAAAAAACAAAACATAGACTGATATATTTTCCCCCAGACCCAAAGTCACGACGAAAGGTCAAAATCCCTTGCACTACCTAAACGTACAACACTCCACAGCCTGAGTAGGTAGAAAAGTACAAGCAATTGAGGCACAGAGGAAACAGTGCGAGAGCGAGGACCACGACTGATTGGTTCCTTGTCCAACAAGGCAAGCCTTTCCCCACCATTTCCAACTTTAAGTGCTTGACTTCTGGTTTGTTGGCTTTATATATTAAACCCGCGGCAGGCTTGGGCTCATTCGTCTGTCCGTCTTCCTCAGGACTTTTTCTCCTCTGACTCCTCTCTGTTTCTTCTTCTTCTTCCTCCTCCTCCTCCTCATAACCCTTTGCCCAGTTGGCTTAGATTTTGAACAATTTTTGATTAGTTTTTGTTACTATTTTATTCTTCTTGGTCAGAGCTCAGGACCCAATTGAAATGAAGGTGTAGTTTCTCACTTTGCTTTCTAACCCAATCTTTTATGCTTTAGTTTCATTCCTTGTAGATGCAGAGTTTTCTGCAACTCTGTGTTTTTTTATTTATTTATTTTCTTTCAAAGATTCATGGGTTGATGGAAATATCTTTATCTGATATGTCTGATATCACATAGGTAATTAATTTTTAAAGACCTCTGCCTTTTATCATTTCAGAAAAATGAAACATCCTTTTCTCAACTTTTTTTCTTTTTGTCTGCTTTTGTTTCTTGTTTGGACTTCAAACACTATACCATCTCTATGAACATGCGTGGTTTTGGTGACTGGTATCAGAGGAAAGCATTGATTTTTGGTCCGAGAAGGATTGTTTTCTTCCTTCCATTTTCGTATACTAATTTAAATTTCTTTTTCTTTTTGCAGAAGGTGGTATTGAAATTGGATTTACACGATGACAGGCAAAAGAAAAAGGCCATGAAATCAGTCTCCAGCCTTACTGGTATGAACTAGTTAAGCAGATCAGTTTTTGTGTTTTTGGCTCCATCTGAACTTTTGATTCTTTGAATATAACGAACGTCAAATGCTTTCAATTATTTTAATTTTGAATACATATTGGAGCATCCATGTAGCAGATTGTGACTGGACTCAAGAGAATTTTCAGTCATATATACTTTATTGAAATTTAATATTTCATGCACTTATTGGACTCTGTTTTTCCTCTGTTCTGTGATTTTTGCAGGCATTGACTCTATTGCTATGGACATGAAGGAGAGGAAATTAACCGTGATCGGCGACATAGACCCGGTCGATGTGGTAGCCAGATTGAGAAAATGTTGGCAGACAGACATACTAACAGTTGGACCAGCAAAAGAAGAAAAGAAAGATGAGAAGAAAGATGAAAAGAAAAAAGACGAAGGCAAGGACGATGATAAGAAGAAAGTTGCTGAGCTTGTCAAAGCCTACGAAGCCTACAATCCTTACATGACTAAGTACTACTATGTGCAAAGTGCAGAAGAAAACCCTAATGCTTGTGTGATATGTTAAATAAATTTTGCCATTTAAGGCCAGTTAATTGAGGATGGTGAGCATAGCATGCAGTTTGATCATATATTGGTAAGGCATCTGATCTGAATCATGTTTTTGAACCAATTGGAGGCCAACCAAAAGAACAGTTTGTGGTATGTACAGTAGTACAAGTGGCTTGAGAATAAGTGTTTGAAAAGTTCAAGCATTTTGGTAGTTGAGTTGACTGATATTCATTTTGGGGGTTTTCAAGTTTGCAGCAAATTGATCAAGCTAACATAATTAATCATACTTAGAACACTGTTTATCCACAGTTAACCTACCTAACCTCTATCAGATTCATGTTTGTTTTGATCTCTCAACTTCTTGTTAATTTGATATAATTCATCATCTGGGTCATTTAAATCAAAGGTGGGAAATCAACTTTTGTTTCTTTGACGAGTTGTTGAAGCTTTATTTTAAAACCCAAAAAGGACAATGATGCTACCAAGTTCTTTTTTGATATTGGAATAATTAATTTGAAATCTGTGGGATCAAGAAACCCACTTGTGTTTTATCAGGAACAAGCAGTGGCAAACAACTCAGTTCCAAACCCAGAAAAAAAAAACAACCAAGGGCGGTGGCAAACAATAAATTTCACTTCTAGAAGGGACCAAAGCTTATGTTGAGTACTTTTCACAAGTATTTACACACATAAATGCATGTCATACATATTCTCAGTGCTTTCAGGTTAAATTCAATACACCAGAAGAAGAAGAAGAAATAATTGCAGTTGGTCCACATCCATTTTGAACTACAACCAAATGAAAGTATGTCAATTTGTTTTTTCTTCATATGACAAATATGTCAATTTATTGTTTCTTCATATGACAAATATACTAGTAGCAGTATGGCTGTTAACCATCAATTTCTTACTATAATGTAGCTAGAGCACCTTGTTACTCACAATTTTTTTTATGAGATATTTAGTCAAATACCCATTCTTAGCACTAAAATTATAAATAAACCCTACACCATTTAATTTCTATAAACAAACCCAAAAAAAATTCAAAAAATGAAAGTTGGCCATATTTAATTTAATTTTGATTATTAAATTACTTTGATGCCCTACTAAGTGTTTTGGGTATTTTTATGAGGTTTTGGAGTTGAGTTTGTTTTAAGAAATCAATGACAGTTTTGTAATTTAAAAGAAGTTAAAAACCCTTTTGTGATGCTATAAATGAGCTTTGGGTATGTTTCTAAAGTCCATTTCATATAGGGTTTTTTTTTAATAATTTGGGCTCTTATATTGGGTATAATAGTGAATCTCCATTTTTTTATTTTTTGGATGGTAACCTGAGAGGGCTGCTTTTGGATGATGTGAAGTTTCCAATTGATGATGTCTCTGTCGCAGAATTATATGCAGCAAAAGAAAATGTTAATTAATTATTTAGTTAGTGCCCCTATTATTGCAGAGGTTAAATGCAAATTTATAGACCAGGGCACAAGTTTGGCTTTTAGATGAAGTGAGAAGACAACTTTAAGATGATTTTGGGAGAGCGGGTTTTTCTCACACACACTGCCAAGGTGTTATGGGAGTTCGAACTTGAGACTATTGGTATGCAAGTCAATGCCCTTTTCTACTAAGCTAAATTCCGTTGAGAAATAGAAAACCACTTTTATGCCAAACTTTAATGTTGTCATTAAAATGTTTATATATGTGTAGCTGCTAGTGCCCTGCCATGGTCCTTGGACTTAATAGTGTACAAGATGAAGTCATCTTTTCATGCTTTTTTGTTTACCAATAATCCAACTAATCTTTTGTTTGTTTAAGCAAAACCCATCCCAACTCCATCATTCTTTATCCTTTGATGGGAACATAAGAGATAATAATGAGTGATTAATTTAGATTAATGTGAAGCAGATGGTGACATTGTAACAAGCAGAACAAGGATGAGTACTATTGAATTGATCAGAGCTATCATGCTGATGAGCAGCATTTGCTTATACAAGCAAAAGATTTCTCAAAACATCCCCATTGCGGTGGGTAGTTTGCTCTTTTTGTCGCTTGGAAAAAGTGGATCAATGACATCACAGTTTACTTCTCTGTAGTGTCTTGGTGGTGGGTAACATTTAAGGTTTCTACAAATAAACATATCCAGCTCCAGCTCCCTAATGAGTGTATGTGAAGGAAAGGGCCACATCAAAAGTAAGGCTTCCTTGTGTTGAGGGGGGACAGACCGGCCCGACCCACTACAGATATGGGCCGGACTAAAACATCATAGTGATGAGTCATAGATATGGGTGCTGTAAACAGAAATTGAGGAGACAACCATGTCCCATGACAGCACGTGCACAATATATACTAGGGAACAATGAACGAAAACGATTTTCAATTCTCATGTGTTTTTTAAGAAACTTCTGTACCACAATAATGTTTTCCACGATGAAAATTGAGCAAGATTTTTGAAGTCCACGTTCTTCTGGTCTAATATTGGTATATGGTCGTAAAGAGACCTACTATATATTGCTTTGCAGTTGTTTTCTCTGACTCTTAATGAAATGCATGAATCTATTAGGATTTCTCACAATTGTTTTGATCTTATCTTATAACATATTGATGTAAAACAATTAACATTGAATTAAATTCTTCAAATCTATTTTGTGCGAAATCATTACAAACAAATACAATCTTTTTTTCACTGAGTGAAAAGAAGGAAAAATGCACTTCACTGTGCAGGTACAGGCTGAAGATATGGCATGAAAATAATTTCACAAGAAAATAATTTATAGTTTCCACCTAAGAAGAAGTAAGAATCTTTTGATAGTCACGTTTTTTAAGTCATCTTTTGGTAGTCACGTTTTTTTAAGTCATGGCTCGAACCAGAGGCGATTGAGGCGACATCATGCACGGCGACATCATGATGTCATCCATTCGTCGCGATTTGAAGCTGAGCCTGAGGTTGTTTTGACAGAACCTCTTGTTCTTCCTTGGCACCACAGCCTCCTTATCTTGTTGCACAAAGTCTCGGATTCGCTTTAAAGCAATTTCCATGGTCTTGTCATCCATATTGGCAAAGCAAACTCTGAACCAGCCTGGTTCAGGGCAATGAAAAGAAGATCCTGGTGACACATTGAGCTTTACTTCATGGATTATCGTGCGCCACAACGCCATCTCAGCTTCAAATGTCTGCTCCTTGAGGAGCTTGTGCAAGTCCATCCATACAAAGAGCCCACCATTGCTCTTCAAACAACTTGTGCCTACTTGATCAAGCTCCATAGTGAAGAGCATGTGCCTTGCTTTCAGCTTTTGAGCACTTTGTGCAATAAATCTGTCCACAAACTCATTGTCTGAAAGCATGGATGCGATCAGATGCTGAGTTTGTGTAGAGACTAAGCCGAAGCTTGACATTTTTCGCGCGCAATTTACCACCGCATCATTGTAAGAATACACAATGCCAACTCTGAAGCCAGGGAACCCCATGTCCTTTGAGAGGCTGTAGACAATGTGAACAAGGTTGCGGTCGCATTCGATATCTTCCTCTATGATTTCTGCAATGCTTATGAAGCTTGGCTGGCTGAAGACAGTGGCAGCATATATTTCATCACACACCAGGTGGATTTTCTTTTCATTGATGAAGGTCACTAGGCTTCTTAGAGTCTCTCTGTCTAGGACAGTGCCTAAGGGGTTTGAAGGATTGGTGATCAGCAAGCCCTTAACTCTGATGTTATCCTTTTGAGCTTTCTCATAGGCAGCCTCCAAGGCTGCTCTGGTGACTTTGAAACTGTTGGAGCTTTCACAAGCAACTGGAATAAGTTGCACCCCCGTTCGCCATCCAAGATCTCGATCGAAACTGCAAATAAATTCCAAAAAAAATTAGCAATTGCTGGAGAATGGATATAAGTTGTTCAAAGATTATTTCCCTAAATTTAAACTTTGCTGCCTTTAAACAATTTCATTATAAAGTTTTTCACCAGGGAAAATTTGTCCCTGCTTTGACTGCTTTTGACATGAGGTGGAAATCACTGAGCCACCGTGAAAGGGTAAGAATTGTACACAAGTTCAGTGCGGCTAAGATTTCAACTAATTAGCTGGAACTGAGAAAGGGATCGATTCTTTTATAAATAAGTGTCCAAAGTCTGCGCAGTTGTAAACAGTCCTCTATAGGGAAAGTGGACCTCATTTTCCCCAAGCATCTTTTTCCTTTTTGTCAAAATGTGATACGTATTGAATGGTTTCTAAGACAATCTGCTGACCCAGTTGTAATTGATCGTTTTCAGGCCCCCACCTAAGCTCAAGTTGGTCCAAGGTCATAGAGTTGTGATTTGAAATAAAAGTCAAGGTCCACTTATCAATTGCTAAACGTCTCATTATCATGCGAATGGCCTACATTATTAATTTATTCTTTCTCAAAAGAATATTAGAACATACCCTGGATAATAAGGAACAGGCACCAGAAATGCATCCCCAGGATCAGCCAAGCAGAAGGCTATCATCTCATGAGCTCCGGTTGCGCCTCCACTCATAACAATCCGGTCGGGGTCAAATGTGACTTGATTTCCTCTCGTTTTTCCCATGAAATTTGCAACAGCCTGTGGATTTATCACCCCAATAATTATGTCAGTATATAGCCAAATGTTAATGAAATATTGCTAGATTAAGGTAACAAATCAATGATGCTAATAAAAAGTGCATACATTTCTGAATTCTGGCAATCCATGATAATCCTGAAAGATAGCTATGTCTTTGAACTGATTTACTCCTGCTGCTGTGCAAATGGAGGCTTCTGGGTTCTTCAAAACCCACTCTTCAATCAAATCAAAGCATAGCTGCACACAGAAGAATAGAAAACAAGAGTTAAGTAATTATGCTCTTCAAAAACCACCTAATTAACTTGGAAAAGAATGAAGAAAGGTTTCATTTTTGGAAATTCTTACTTGATTTTCTGCAAGACCCATCTGGATAACCCCATGAGGGTTCTTGGTGGGATGAAAGGGATCACTATCATAAGCCTTCCAGCCATCAAAGTATGGAGAGTTTTCACCATGCCCATTTCCAGTTGCCATCTTAGACAAGAGTTGCTGTTGGTTGCTCACAGTGAACCCCATTGTGTATATGCCTTAAAGATCCTTGCAATGCAGTGAGAAATATATCTATCAAAGTGTAAATTATTTATAAAGAGAAGAGAGGAGCAAGAGGGTCTAGTCTTTTGGGCAGTGCTAATGGTTTGCTTTAGACCACTATGCAAAGCCTAAAAGAGATAAAGATATATGTAAGTTAGTTGAGGAATAACACTTCCTCAATGGTATTTATAAAGTAGGAAGCCTGGTCTGAGAGATGACTATGCAATATTAAGTTGGACTTTTGTTCTAAGGAAATGAGAATCTGATGAAGTTTCCTATGAAGGAGCACAATGGTCGCTTCTTTGAAAATCTTGGTTACAGTAGGTGGGTGTTTTGATGTTCATTTCCATGTTATAAATTATACTTAAGACTTTGAAGCTGAGCTGGGGAAAAGCAATTTCATGGTCACTTCCTTATGTAAAGGACAAAGCTTGTAAGTTAAAGTATATCTACCGTCAGCCATGATCAATAAATTTCATGTTCCATATTCTGGATGGGTCTATATTTAGTCATGTTGGTGTTGGTGGCTCAGTACAAGCCATGATGTGTAAGTCCCACATCGGAGAATACAACAATAATAATCTACAGTTCAAATATAAGTGGTCCACTTCTAATTGCACCGAGACCTTTTAAATTAAAACCCTACACCTAGAGGTCCATTGAGCCTAATTCAATTCATGTATTGAGCCTAGGTGGTTAAGGTGAGGATAATATCGGTGCATATAGTAAACTCATATAAAATTAATTGGTACAACAAGTGAAATGAATGAGTAGTTGACTCTTATTAGGTCCGTTGGTACCAACAAGTCAAACCATCTTGTAGAGAAGATTGTAGCAAAACAAAATTCTATTAGTGAGTGGAATCATCCTAGCATGTTGATGTGGCACGACAAACCACTTAAAACCGAACTTGTGATCTCCTTTTAGACCCACCAAATTAGTACAGTGTAACGACGCGGTATGATAATTCATCAGAGTTTGTAGACATGTCACTAGGGAATTATGTCACGTTATAAATTGTGAAACATTGCCATCATTCATTTACTAACCTAATAAGTATTAGAGGGCTCGTAATTCTCAATCAATTGCAGTCTTAGGTATAACTTGTACTGGTTAACATCTTGAAATCTTGATTGGTGCTTGAGTATAGTTAATTGTAGTGGTTAACATTTCCATTGGCAGCCCTATTTTTTCATAGATTACACAGAAAGATACTTATATTAATTCAAAGTTCCTTGTTTTATTCCTTAAGGCTCAAGAATTCAAAAGAGAGCTCTGAATTCGCTGGTGGCCCGTCTAGAATGTTCAAATTTTGGCCCAATATATGGAAAGAACCTTAGAATTAATGCACCAGATTTTTATTCCACAAGTGGTTTAGTCTCCCTCTCCAAATCATGTGGAGGCAAAACAACAGTCTTTGACTGCAATTGTCTCCAGCACTTATACAAGTTCTTGCTGGAACCCACCTCAGCCTTGGAGTGTGGGTGTTTGCCATAGATTTTTTTATCATCAAACTAACATATTACGTTGTCAGACTGTCAATTTAAATTAACGTTTAGACACAAACATTGAGGTGCCGTGCAAAAGAGCAGGGACCAAAGCCACCCTTATGCTTTGGATTAAATAGTAAAAACTTGAAACTAGTAAAATTGAGATGTAGGGTTTTAGGTTCTTGTATGAAAACAATTTAACATATGGGTGGCTGTAATTGGAATTCTTATCAACCATGTGGGTGGCTATAACAAATGGGTCAGGGCGTGAGACTTTCTTGGTCAGCTGCAGTTGTTCATAAAGACTGCAAGCTTAGTGATGCGGAGTGTCTCGTTGAACCGGCTTTGCTTTTGTTTGGTATTTTCCATTCTTAGTGGAAATTATTTACCCTTTTTTTTTTGTCAACGGTCATAGGTTAGAATGGTTCCTTCTCCACGCGGGGAGTTGAAATTCCAATTCAAATCTTGCTTAAAATCTCACTAAACAATATAAAGAAGAAAAATTGCAGACCATTTTTTGCTTTGAAATGGTGAGACCTGTTTAAGTCTCTGGCTCTGGCTTTCTGAGTTTGGAACAATTTGGTTAGGGAAATTCAGAGATTGTATTCCCTACCCTCTCTTCCAACTTGGGTTTTATTTGTTCTTTAAAGGGGAATATTTTAAATTTTCTGTTCTACTCTGTTTTGCGCACGTAAGTAACTGTGAGTTGTTGATGCATCATGCGTGTTAGTTGTCAATTGAAGCTTACTTCCACCCCTCGTGCTTCGAAATTAAAATTGGTGGACAAGATTCTAGTTTTTTCTGACTATCTTGTAGTATATGACTCACGTGAAAATTGAGATAGATTCAGGTTGCATGCTATAAAGATAAAAGACTACAATGTCCCAATGGGATCAACGACTTGATGGGAATTCCACTGGCTTCCACAATGCCCGCAAGGGTTCAAGCCATACTGCCATAGCTTGTGACCGTTTACTGCCTAAAGAAATAATCACGAGGAAATTTGAGAAAATGACAGACACGATTTAAATTTGTTTTTCATTTTTATTTATAAACCTATCCTATGCCATTTTACTCTCTCATTTTTCCTTTTCTTTTTCATTGTTTATTTAAAACAAAATACAAAAACATTATAAAATGGATCTCAAAGTTTTCTTTGGTTTAAGCCCAACGAATTGCGTTTTGCATCTATGTGGCTACCTGGCCATGGCACTCCTTAGAGCACTTCCAGCAGTGAACCCTTCGCCATGGCAGGGGGGGTGGGGGGGGCGTGAATAGTAGCTGCCCTTGCAAAAGGTTGTGGTGTCTCCACTAATTGCCATGGCAACAACTATTCACATGGAGATATGAGGAGAGAAATTTGTATAGATTTTCGGTGTGAAAACTATGACTAAGTATTTTTTTTTCAAAAAAAAATCTGAATTTTTTTGTATTTTTAATTATTTTTTTTTATTGCTGACGTCAACAAACTAGGGCTTGAACTAGGGCTCATCTTGCCTGAGAGCTGGCCTGGTTTCGTGGGCCCCAGCAGCTGCCTCCCCCCAGCCCTTGCTGCTAAACCCCCCTGGCCCCCCCCCCCCCCCCCCCCAACCCTTGTTGATGGAACTGCTCTTAAAATTGAAAATTTTCATTTTTCAACTTTCTGAGGATGAACTTAAATAGTAAAACACCTATGGGTCTTAGCTGGATTGGCCCATGCTTTTGGTGTACTCCCAAGTGATCTTGGATTCAAGCCATTATGGTACCCGTGTGTGTGAGTTTTCCCCATCTCCTTCCCAAACTTTGACCCCAAAAAAATAATAATAATAGTAAAACCAAAACATTATGGCTAAGCTTAAAAGTTTTCAATATTTCCAACTAGATTCCAAAGCCGACTACGAAACCTGAAAAAAGCTTATTATGGTATAAACGCTTACGTTGTGCCTTAGAAAACCAAGTGAATTCAAATTTGGCAAACTAATAGTCCTTTGCATATTGTGCACGTGTTTGATCAGCAATAGTCATGGTCAATCAACGTGCCAATACGACCAACATGACTGCTTGCTTGAAACAACCTGCCTAACTTTCAGTCCCAAATTTATGGGAAACTTAAGGTTTCAAGTCCAGACCTCGGCCAAGGGCCAAACTTATCCGTTACCGTGACATCATCGGTCCCGATTCTATCATGACATGCTTACATATTGTATTCTGATGATTTTTCAAAAAAATCCAAGGGGCAGAGAAACAACTTTTCATATATGTGATTTCAAAGAAACCCAGGAGAAAGAGAAAACACTTTTCATATATGTGATTCCAACCAAATGCACAGTTGTGAGATGAGTAAGCAAATTTGTTACCTATAAGCTGTGTAAGCAGAACAGCAGCATACAACAGTCATGATAAACTACAATTATCACAATTTAAGAACTGCCATTAAAGGCCTTTTCTTACTTTCTCATAAGAAGAACCACAGTGTGAGCCGCAATACTTCGATTTTCTCCAAGGCTGTCCACCTTCTCATGAGTTTTAGCTTTGAGATTCACAACAGAGGGGTCTGCTCCAAGCAGCTTAGCTAAGTTGGCCCTCATAGTCTCCTTATGTGGGCTCAGTTTTGGTCTTTGAAGAATCAAAGTAGCATCTAAATTTCCAATCTCATACCCTGCCTCATGCATCAATCTCACCTGAAACAAGCAAAATAATAGAATATAAGGTTGATTAAACAACCGTTTTCACCAATCGCCGTGTATGATAAATCATTCAACACCACATAGCCTGCTTGACTCATGATCGGACAAAAAGGTTACTGGAAACTTTGATACAACCTGAAAATCTAAGTTATATTCTAAGTATTGTTATTATTATTATTATTATTTATCTACCTACAGTTTCCATATTAAACTCGAAAAAAGTTTTTCAACTTAAAAAACCATGAAAATACATGTGGATCGGCCCATGACAAGTTTTGCAGCCAGGAATTAGGATTTGAGGCTTTAGACTCAGATTATGAGTCCATGAGGTTGGAGGTGCTTGGGGCACGAGGTATCATGGGAGAGCAGAAAATCCATGAATTTGACCCGAAGGGCACACATGCTCTCATACTCACCCAATGCTTGAGAGTCCGACCTGGGATTTGGGCTCTCTGCCTGGGTTCCATGGCATGAGGCTCAGGACTCATACAAGAAATTTGGTCAACATCCTGATATCTGGGGTCCAGGACTCATACAAGAAATTTGGCAGAGGGTCCATTACTTGAACTTGAACTTTGAGCCTATGATCCATGCCTCAAAGTTCGGGTCTAGGGGAACGTCAATTCCCTGGACTCATAATGTTTTTGAGTGGTTTCCAATCCAATCTTATTTGAAAGGGCGAACACAACCTTTTCAAGATTGTATCTAAAAAATAGTTTCTCACAGCAGTTTAATCAAATGTGCGTGTGTGTGTGTGTGTTTCTTTTCTTCTTTTCTTCTGCATTTACTGTATTACTCAAAAACCAAAAATTGTATCAAGATCATGATTCAAACGAGCCCTCAACTAAATTGCTTAGTCTCACTTTTGCAGCTTCAATTTATGTACTTCACACAAAGTAGAGGGAACAAAGAAAGAGCCATTATTGGTTAATATCGTACCCCGCAAACATTCAGATTTTCCATCCAAAAGTTACAATTGATTAAAAAAATCTTCACCAAGAAACCAAAAACACAAATTTTCTGGAAATGCATGCTAACCAAACCAAAACTCAAACAAACCAAAAAACCAGTGAGAACAAGGAGGAAGGATAGCTTACAGCTTCTCTGATGAAAACAGAGGAATCTGCACCGCGCCACTTAGGATCCGAATCCGGAAATATCTGCCCGATATCCGGAAGGCCCAGAGCCCCCAATATCGCATCCACCACACAGTGAAGCAACACGTCCCCTATAAACAAAATTGAAAATAAAAAATCGATATTAAAAATACAGAACAGAGAATTTGAAAAAACAAAATTAACAATTAGAATTGCAGAATTACCATCGGAATGAGCCTCGCAGCCTTTATCGTGAGGTATGTTAATGCCGCCGATGATCAAAGGGTAACCGGGCTCCAACCGGTGCAGGTCGAACCCGTGCCCGACCCGAAAAGGCAAGACCTTGGAGGCAGCGGCGGAAGCTGGGGCTTGGTCAACCTCGAAGGCCGTGCTGGCGGAGGCAAAAACGACGGGCCTGCGCGTCGTTTGGGCGGCTCGGAGAGATAGAGAAGACGGGGTTCGAAGACTGTAGGGGTTTGGCGCTGGCAGGTTCGAGAGAGGAAGAGATCGAGAGAGTGGTTTGGTTGTTGTGATAGTGGTGGTGGCGATTGAAGAGGCGTAGACGGGTGTGGCTGCCATGGCCATTTCTGTAGGTTTGAAGCTCTGCCACACGAGTTGCTACGACGGCGTTTTGTGCTTTGCTGTTTCTGTCGAGTGTTGTGCAGCGCTGAGCTCAACTGTTCAAGTTCGCAACTAACTAGCGGGACCCACCTGGGTTACATTTGTCTCCAGTGAAATCCAAGTGTGCACTCGCATATTCCCCAATTTGCCAACTTTTTTTTTTTATGGAATGGATTAACAAATCCAATGTATTTTGAGCTTAAATTCAACCATCCAATGTATTTTTTGGCTTAATTTTAACCATAAACCCCATCTTTTCATCTTTGTTGGGAATTAATGAGTAATATAGAAAGAATTGGGTATAAAAGGAAATGCCCAAAATAAGAAATCCCAAAATGGGATATAAAAGGAAATGTTCATAAGCAATCCCACCTATTATGAAACCGATAATGAAAGAGGAAGATTCGAACACAAGACCTCGAATGTTATTATAAAACCGATATAAAGGAATGGGATATAAAAGGAAATGTTCATAAGCAATCCCACCTATTATGAAACCAATAATGAAAGAGAAAAATTCGAACACAGGACCTCGAATGTTATTATAAAACCGATATAAATCCTCTAGTGAATCTCAATGATTAATTAGGCACATTTTAATTTGAAATTTTATTTTATAATTAATACAACTGATAATAGAGGAGGGAGATTCGAACACAAAACCTCATATATGTTACCATGAATTGTTACTATGAATTGTCTAGTGAATCTTCAACGTTTAGTTAGATATTTTATTTGGATGCATTTTGCCAGCTTGCCATTTTTGAAATGTAAAATTGCCAGATACGATGTAGATCGCTATACGACCAAACGGTAACTTATCCATCCTACTCGTATGTTTATTTGATATCAAGGGGGGAGAGATGTTTATATACACATATGTGAATCAACAAATCACATGAAAATGTTAGTACACCTTTAAAACGTTTTAACAAGCCAAGATTAAAGACAGAATACTATGTAGCACATTGCTCTCTGGCATGCACCTTCTGAACCTGGAACCACCTTATACATGCATCTTCCGCGCGAAGAATGGTTCCGCGCTCAAATGGAGATAGAACTTGGACATATAGAGAACGAGAACATAAAGCAACACATGCTTCTAAATACTTAATTCCATTTAAGCTCTATAACTAGTTTATACACACATAGTTTACATGTATGGTTAAGCACCTTTCACAACAATGCGCAAGCAAACCCCTTTTGTCTAAGATTGGGCACACACCACGCATCTTTGACACTGACAAAACTATTCACATTGATCGGTATGTTTCCAATTTCCATGCAACATCAGTCGAGTCCCGTTGCCAGAAGCAGTTAAGCTTGTTTTGCATTATCTGAGACAGAAGCCCTAAGTTGCTTGGATCCATGCTCTGGTAAAAGATGTTCTGATGCAGCTCGCTTTTGTCTCAACTGCAATAAACAGTCCATGAAAAAACTAGAAGAAAGCCTCTCTCTCTCAATGTATGTCCGCAGTTGTGTGCAATGGGGAAAAGGGGGCATAAAATGCTCATGTAATACTTATACTCACCTTCTCTTCATCATTCTGATACATGTGCCTCAAAAGAATATTTTTGGTTTCGGTAGTTATCACTGCAAAGGGGTTCAGACAGGTTAATTTCACTTTGTGAAACCGCACAATTAGCAAGTTGCTAATCAATATCAAGAGTAAAAACTACACCCAGTACTGTCAACTTTCAGTTGTCATTGGAAAGCTTAACTGGAATAGGCCTTTCTTAAAGAATCATGAGTTGTTGATACAGGAACTAAGCAATAATACAACACGTAAAGGACACTTGATTACCAGCCAATGGGTAAGGATCCAGAATGAAACAATGAGGAGATACAAAGTTTTCATTATTACCTTGATCAGGGGGGGGAAGGGTCCGGCTGTGAGTTGGATGATAGGTAGCAGGTGTCATTTTCTACAGACAAATGGAAGCATGATTTTAAACAAAGAAAGAGAATGCGTTTAATTCTGATGTATTTGCGTCATCAACCTAACTCATGACATGTTATTTTTGTTTCCTTTTTAAAATTTGTGGTTGTTGAAAGAACAAGCGAATAGCAAAATTTGCATTAGTTAAATCTGTTCAAATTCTGAAGATCTGTGAGCATCCGAGCGACGTACAACAATCTATAAATAGTACGTAAGCTATGAACTTTCCATCTTAATCTGGATTTGTGACCAGAAATAGGTCCAACAATAAAGCACCCAGAACTCAACAGCTGTAAATGATAACTTTATAAAATTATTAGCAGAATTTAAGCTAAACTGCAGAATAGTCTGGTGGTTTTGGAACAGAGAGACATTTTCCATCAGATAGGCCTGTTTCACCAGATCAACACTAATGAGGCTAAATGATGGTTCATACACACCAGAATGTATGTTTTAGAAACATCACTAAGCAACCTTCTACCAGGAATCCTGCTTCTCTCTACAAGGTGGCTAGACTTAAAAGTTTTGCATCTCATAGCACTGAGTCCTACTGTAACACAGAATCTTCACCTTAACTTTGAGAAATGCTATTATTCTTAAGTATTCGGAAGTAATGTATAAATAGAATTTATAAGTAGAGAACAAAATTTTTCAGACTTCCTCACTATATTTCTATGTTGATAACATCAATGAATATGTCCTAGTGGCCCACAATGTCAGCCCAGTTGGTTTGAAACAAATCCAAGATTCAGTTACCAGGCTAGCATGCATCAACCATTTTTGGAAATACTTAGGGTTTTTCAAGCTTCGAATCTCATTTCAATGACATTGCTGCAACATCATTTACCATAAAATAAAAAAGAAGCAAAATCCGCACTAAAATCTATCTTTTTGGATGCACAAACAAAAATCATTTCAAACTTCCCATAAAATTCAAACTGGGTCTCGAAATTTTCTGATGAAAATAACAGGAAGCCCTTACCTAGAGCTGAACAGTATCATAAAAAGCAGAATCTTTTTTTCCCACAACAACTCAGTTCAGAACAATCAACAACTTCAGCAATTTCACCATAACAGATGTAAAAAACCAAACAAAAAGAAAGCAAAGAACTTAACAGGTAAAGAAAAATCAAAGCTTTGCATGTTATATACAGCTTAAAATAAAAAGAATGGCAAAATGGGTTTGATTGAGATGCTGAAAACTCACAGAAGGAGTGGAAGGATCGGAGGGCCGGAGCTGGCTGAAGTTGTGAGGGTCATATGACGGCCAGTCACCGAACAAAGAGCCCATGGAATGCACCTAAAATCTAGACACCCCCCGATTCTAGAACCAACCTCAAAGAAGACACAGACAGAGTTGCATATGTACGCCACGTCTTATATAGGGGAGGACCCTAATTCTTCGTTCCACCCCATTGTCCTAACTTCTAATTAGTAAAGGAATATAAAGTCTCATAAAATTGATTTTACTCTTCTTTATTTTTTTTATTTTTAAGAATTACTATTTGAATACAAACAATATTCTACTTTCATTTAATCTAAATAATGAAAAGGAGAATTCACTCGGGAGGCAGAATGAAGAGCACTTCCACTCTAGCCAAATTGATCCATATCTGCTAAGAATTGCTACTTTATTTTTCAGATCATATTGCCAACATAAGAATGAAAATGACAATGTGGGTGTCAATATAAAAATATACCTTATATTGTGGTTGGTTACCCTTCTAGACTTCTATATGATGGCTTGATGATTTCCTTTTCCCTTTCGAACTCGATCTGCTTTTTTAGCATGGATCTTAAATCTTTCACTCCTAATATTTTAACAAATTATAAAATTAGGGTAGACGAAACTGGTCCAAGGCTCCAACCTATCCAGGTAAAATGTCATGCCTACTTTTGTTCATTTCTTTGGGTTATTAATTAGCTATTATTTTAATGATATTTTTTTAATCTATATATATAAAGCAAAAGGCAGAGAATGGTGAAACATTCAAAATACCAGAAAATGCCCTTGGTTAATTCAAACACTAAGAATTAAAATTTTTAATTAAATGAGGATAATATGGTAAATTTTACACTTTTCATATTTAAAAAAAATTAAAATTAAAAGAAAAATTAGATAATGAATCCTACTTTTATGGAACACAACTACCCATTATCTTTTTTAATTCTAAATTAAATTTAAAAAAAAAAAAGCATCTCGCAGGCGCAGAAGCGCGTGCAGAGAGGCTAGTATAGATAATGTTGAAATATGTCCAAGTTTGGATCCAATGTTTTTTCTATACAAGCGATACCGGAAGAGAGGGTTTATAACATAAATAAAAGTCTTGCACAAAAATAACTATTCTTAATCACTTAATTATAACTCTTGCCGAAAAGAAAAACCCTTTGTTATTAGTGGGCTTAGTGCCATTCCAAGCATCCACTAGGTTTGGTTGGGTCAAAGCACATGTGAGTCATGAGCCCGAAACTCCAGCAACAAAGAAAATCAAAGAAAAGGAAGTGTGGGTTGGTGAGGGCAACGACGTCGTTTTTAGAGCGGAACACCGAACACCGTACGGTCCCTCAGTTCCTCTATTAGGTTGGAGCTTAGCTCCACAAGCCTCCTTCTCTTTACTCCTTGACCTCGGGAAACAGAGAGAGACGCAGAGACGGCTGCAGATCGTGGCCGGTGGGTCGGAGTCAGATAAGCAAAACCCAAACATGGCCGCACCAGAAGCCCCTCTTTGCTATGTCGGTGTGGCCAGAAAATCTGCTGCTTTCCGCCTCATGAAACAAATGGTGCTCCTCTCTCTCTTCATAAACCCTACATGTTTTGTTGTTGTTTTCCCCTACATTTAATTGGGGAATGGTTTTTCAATTTATTTATTTTAATTGTGTTGTTATATAGGGGTGGGAAGAAGGAGAGGGGCTTGGGAAAGACAAGCAGGGGATCAAAGGCTATGTTAGAGTCAAAAACAAGCAGGACACTACTGGTTGGCTTCCTCCTTATGTTATTTTTTCCATTTCATTTTTTTGTTTATTCAGTGTTTTGCTTGTTTGTTTGCTTTGTTGCTTGGTTTGAGGCAGGAATTGGAAATGCCAATCATTTTTTTAAGTTTTTTGGTGAATGGAAACAGCAAACTTATATAGATCTTTGTGTATGATTTTATTGAATAGGTGTTGGTGTAGAGAAGCCCAACAATTGGGCATTTGATACAACCCAATTTGATAGTATCCTCAAAAGATTAAAAGTGGTAAACTTTATGAATTTTGTCTTCTTATTCAATCCATTTCAAACGTATTTCGAGCTTTCGATGCGTCACTCTTTATATTTATGTGTTTTTTTGTTTTTTTATTGGCAGCAATCAGCGGAACCCAGCGATGAAGGTATATTTTGCTTAGATTAACTTGGTTATTGTGTGTTATGAACTAGTAGTTTGAGGAGTATTGTCTTTGTTTTCTTATAGTTGCTGGGAAGAACACCACTCAAGTGGAAAGTGATACTGAATTGCCTAGGGATGTTAAGGAACCAGTTGCGAAGTTTACTCGGCCACAGGGAAGGTTGGTTGAATTCTTTTAAGATTTTTTATTTTTGATTACTAGCTGTTTCACTAATGCTAAATCGTCTCTGTCTTTTGTCTATGATAATCAGATATAAGAAAAGAGAAAGAGGAAAGCTTGTTAATGCTTATTCTGCTAAGGATATTGAAGGAATCCTTGTAAGTTCCAGATTATTTTTTGCAAAATGAGCATATACGTGGTTTATGAAACCTGAATGCAAGGTCCAAGTTCATTATGGGCATGCATTATGTCATTGCTGACTGTGATGATTCATGCATGATGCAGGTCAGAAGGGCGGAGTCTCCAGAGATAAATTTTGATCTGGGTGGAGAAGTAGAGTCAGAGAAGGCATCTGAGATTCAAGTTATATGTCCTCCTGAAGGTAATAGTCTGGAAAAGATATATATAGGAGGAAGTTAACCTTTTAGTATTTCAAATGATGAGTAGACTTTTATGATCAAGGGATCCAATACCTGATCTTCTTCTTCTTCTTCTTCTTTTTTATTTATTTTAACTTTACATTTAGGACTTTATTCTTGGGTATCCATATTTATGTTGTCTGAATTTGGTTGCACATTTCCTTCCTAGGTATTAATATCTATGTTGCCTAATTTATTTAAGTGAATAATACTATATTATCTAGTGCTTTCTTTCATTCCTTAAAGAATATTCCTAACGATTTAGCACCAAGGCTTTTGAAACACCACTGAATTTCTGATGCTTGATAGACTTACCTTGGTAACCTTTATTGAGAGTGCTCCTCAAGGTGAACCCATAATCCCATAATAAGTATTTCACTTGTGCAGAAAGCATCTAAAGTTTAGTATCAGATTTTACTGTTTTAACCATTAGTTGATTGGATATGTAATTCTTTTTTAAAAAGAAAAAGGATTTTCTGTGCAAAAAGTTAATTAATTTTTTGTAGATTAAGCTGATTTTGCTTTTTTTTTTCTTTCATACTTGTACTCTTTGGTTCCTTGTTAGAACCTTTTTTTTTCTTGTCTAACAATCTTATCACATTGTTACAGGAAACACATGTAAAGAGCTTCCTCCAAATTGGTGGGGCCATAAATATGGGTTCATCCCTGGAGGTTTGCTTGGAGCAGAGTTGAAAAGAAGAAAATCAGAAAAGTCTCAAAGTAATGAGAGGACTATGTTTTACGAGGACGATCAAGTAAATCTTTACAATCTTGTTCAGGTATGTACTTTCCTGGTTGGATCTCTTTTCTTTAACGTATATTATCTTAAAGGGTTGTATAATTGTTTGTCATGCAATCGGAATCCTAGTTGCTTAATGCTTGTAACATCTAAAAATGAAGTGACTGCAGTGACTGGTGAAGCATAACTAATATTTACACAAACAGTTTTTTATATTGATGTGAATTTCCTTATTGCTAGATAGTTGACTAGAGTGCTATGAAAAAGTTATTTAACTGAATTGGTAAAAGATTGGAATTGTGTTATATTACTGTGTGTGCCTTATGTTTTCAGGATAAATCTACAACTGGAAAGCAAGGACTAGGCATTAAGGACCGTAAAAAGAAAATAGCTGGTTGCTACTTTGAGGGAAAAAAGACATCATTTAACGATAGTGATGATGAAGATTCTGCTGATCTTGGATCTCCTGTGAAACAAAAAGGAGATGACTCTTTGAAAATGGGAAGTGCCAATGAACCAAAAGTAAAGCTGAAAAATCTTTGTAAACAGCTCCTTCGTCAGGTGAGTCCTCCAAAAATTGCACTTTTGATTTTCAGAATTTCCCCGGCACTAATTGTTGGCCTGTTCCCAGGCACCTGGAGAGTCATTGAAGCTTAAAACATTGAAAGCTTTGATCAACGAACATTCATCTTCTGTTTTCTCCAATTTTTCTTCAAAGAAAGATGCGCTTGCTTACTTGAGAGAAAAGGTATGCAACCAAGTTACTTTGAAGCAGTATTCATTTTTTTGCTTTTGGTAGTCAGGCAGTAATCTTGTGTTTACAAAATGGTTTGCCTTCAAAAGGAAAATATCATTTTGACCCCTTCTGCATCACTGAATTCTCACAATATGTTCTCTTTTCTTAAATGTATTTTTTGTATTTTCTTGTCTGTGCAGCTGGAAGGAAGCAACAAGTTCATGGTGGAAGGAAAAAAAGTGAGTCTCACATCGAGGAGGGGCTGAAGATTTTGTTAGAGATATTGAGAGGTCACATTCTTTTACTTCGACGATTTTGAGACTTCTGCATCGTGATATGTACATTGCAGCCAAGTCTAGATTATAATCAAAATTCATATAGGTATGCCCTTTACTAGTTTTGTTGTAGTGATCAGTCGAAAGTAAATCAAAGCGCCATTTGCTTTGTATTATTTGTGTTAAATCTGAGCTGCTATAAGGATGAAACTCTTGTAAACGGTAATTCTAGAGTTTGCTTATTATTGTGATGTTTAAAATAAGATAAAAAAGATTCAAATCAATTCCGTCGGAGATTTGGTGTTGTCATTCTCTTAATTTCTTGTTTCTATCGTAGGGGTGAGCATCCCTCTCAACAATACACAGTTTCTGATAGGCAACTATAATGAAATAGGAGCTGCTGTTAGATGTAATTGGCTTGCACAATTTTCTTTGCTATGAACTTCCCCAAGTAATCATATCCATGAAAATACAGAGCTTCAATTTCTGCTCTCTGACCACTTTCAACCATTAATGTCAACTCTTCTCTGTAATTCTCCTGCAATGCAGATTTTTTCAGGACCTAATTTTACAAAGACCAAAAACCATGATATTTTTCGTTAACGTTAAAGTAAAATGCCATGAGATTTAGGGTAAATAGTTCACCTGCAAAATCTCCGAGGACATCAAGCTTTTAGCAATTTGGAGGTCCTTTGGTTTCAATGGAACTAAAGCTTGTTCGGGTATCAGCTCTAGGTCATCCCCACGCACTCCCAACCACTTCACATTGCAAGCTAGAACACACCATAAACCAACCCACCTTTGTAAGTTTATTTCTACATAAGTAAAAATTGTATTTCAGCAACATATAAACAGAAGGTGCACAAAAATAGCTAACCATATCTGTAAGCCTCCAGGCCCATCCCTATACTTCCAAACTTGAAGGTGCACAAAATAGCTAACCCAGCTGGGTTCCTTCAAAAAATTTGTAGCAGTAAAAAAGATGAGGGCCTGCAACGTAAACAATCAGAAGTGACAAGGAGAGGGCATCCATACCAGTCAACTAGTGCTAAAATTGGCAAGTCAGGAAATGTCCGGCTCATCCGGTGAAGAAGAAGCCTACATTCAAACAATGGCTAAGGCATACATGATTGAGTCTATTAGGGTATCAAATCTTCAATTAAATTGAGGAATTTGTTGTGGGATTCAAAGCAAAAAGCATCGAGAAGTTGAACTCGGCTCCAACTGACCTAATTACCTTGTGGCAATATCAGGGTACCCTTTGGCAGTGATAAGAATGCTAGGAATTTGGTTGAACACACGGTCGTCCACCAACCGCTGGAATATTGCATGCTATTCATATCCAAGTAAATCAATATTATTGGAAAGTCAAGAAGCTGGCAAGCTATCATAATCTTAGTCAGACATACAGAAGCTCAATAAGCAAATACCTTCTCCACCACAATGATGTACCTTGCATCCGTCTTCATTATCAAACTATCAATGGAACTCAAGTCACCAGAGATACCATGCCCGGAAAATCCACAGGCAGCACAATCCACAACCCCTTGGTTTGGCTCCTATAACAAGACTAATCCAATTAAGCCTCTCTGTGCATATTAAATTATTGATAATCTGCTAATTAATTAAGTACCCAATTTCTCCACAACCATTTAAACATTTACAGATTGCAAGGATGGAGTACCTGCAAAAGCAAACGGCCGGCTACAAGTCCTCTGCTAGACGCCATGATTCCGAGACTATAACGGCTGCAGCGAAGCAATGCCACTACATCTGCACCAATATAAGTAAAATTTTAGGCATTCCATTTGTTTGAAAAAAGTCCCAAAAGATTGAAACAACACCGAAGTTGGTACTGTTGAATTGTGATCACCTTGGACAGTACGATTGACCTGCGATTGAGACGAGAAATAATCCGGTGAATCGCAGAGCAACTTGTAGAAAATCTCCCTCTGCGTGACCTTCTTCTCTTGACCCAAAATCTGAGAGCACATCGCCATCACCTTCCACACTGTTACAGTGAATCACATATGAGAAATCGAAACAGACGCTGCTAAAGTCCATACAATTAATTAATCAATTGAGAAATTAAACCTCTGATGAAGGCTTTGGCGGCATTGGGTCGCGCGAGAGACCTGGTGGAGAAAGCGTTCGTTAGGAAAATCCATGAAGTTTGAGTCAACAGGCCTTGGCTGAGTCGGCTGTTGCTTGATTTTCTTGCGACCTGTGGATTTTTCAATTTCAAGTTATTTTGTGTTTGGTTGGCGAGAAAATGAGAAAGAAAGTTGTTGAAATGAGAATGAAATGCTGAGTTAGTTAATAATTACGAGAGGGAGGTCGGAGATTGCAGGAGCTGGAGAGGTCAAGATCCGGAGGAAGTTGAGGACGGCGACTTGGATTCTGGCGATGACCTCCGGAGGAGAGAGGACGTCGGCATGGCAGAGGTGTTGATCGGAGAAGAAGTTCAACGAGGATTTGCAAGCTTCTTCCATTTTTGGGGCTTTTGGATTTGCTGCTATTTGAGAAATTCAATTTATCATTTTAAAGATTTAGACTTGGCGCGCTCGAGACATGTTCCAACGACGTCGTCTGCTTGCCAAGCTTGAATTAATAGATACACCGTCAGATTGAATGTCACAGGAAAATGTAACCGTCAGATTAAACGGTAACCCCTTGAATTACTCTGTATTTTTTTTTTTTCGGTTTTGGGCCACAGTTAGGAAAGTGGAGGGGTTTTTCTCACACACACTGCACGAGTCGTTCTATGATGAGGGTGTCATATATGGATCATAGATGTGTACCTTTATATTAGCCACATGATTCATCTGAATAATAACTTCACTTAAGTTTAATGAAATGATTTGTGGCTAATATGAAGGTCATAAGGGATCCATATATGGCACACTATAGAATTCCGCCACACTGCTAAGGTCATCTCCAACCCAGCAAGCCAAACCCAAAAAATCCTAAATTTTAGCTCAATTCCTCTCCCAACCCAATACAAGTAAGAGGCTAAAATTTGGGAAAACTCAAATATGGGGTGGAAATACCAGTCTAACTATTGCCTGGATTGGAATTTTTTTTGGTGGAGCCTATTGAGCCAGAAGCAACCCACGTGCAAGGAGGAAAAACTGGAGCTCGCGGCTACTGTGCTGTATAGAGGTGTCGCAACTCTTTTTTAATTTTTTGTCCAATAATAACTCAAATCAACAATCCAGATTAAATCCAAGTTATTTTAACGGTAAAAAGAAATCCAATGGTTGAAATTTAAATCCAACGGACATAATAATATTTTAAATTATTCTAAATCAGATCAAACCCCAAAACTCACTCCAAACTCTATATTTGTGGCATTTCAATTTTTTTAGGTCAAATTTTTCAAAAAATAAATAAATTATGAAGTTATTTAAAAAGATTAAATGAAGAAAATTTATCCATGAAAAAAAAAAATTAGACTTAAACCATTCTTAAACAATTTAATAAAATTGCAGACTTAAAATTTGAGTCTGATGGGTTGGGGGAAAAAACGGTTTGAGTTCGGGCAAAAACCAAATAGTTACTTTTTGGAGGGGGAGAATTTGGTTTAGGACCAAATGGGTTGGAAAAGGCCTAAGGTGTCATATGGTTCAAACTTGAGATCACTAGTCTACAAGTTAATGCTTGGCTAGACTCTATGTAAGATTTCATGACAAATTAAGGGAATATTTGGAGGAAAAGATGGAGTGATTTACTAAGCGGTTGTTTGATAACCATTTCCCTTTTAGTTTTCAATTTTCAAATTTTTTTTAAACTAAAGACTAAAAACATGTTTTTGGTAATAAATTTTGTTTTTAGTTTAAAAAAAAGTGAAATCTAATTTTTAAAATCACCATTTACAAAAAATAAGAACTAGTTTTTTGCACTCCTTTCTCATTCACCAATTTTACATCACTACACATGCATTGCACTCCAATTACTAAAACTCAGTGTTTAGGACCTCCCGACTTGGACCCGACTGCTCGACTGTTGTGTTCAATTATGGACCCAGTCTAAGCCTCGAGACCTCCATATCCAAAATTCACCCAAAATTCATCCTAGCTCCAAAAAATTCACCGAAAAATACTACGAACTCTTTGTAGCATGCACTTTCCTTGGAAAAATTCAATTTCCAAGTTCCATATAAAAATGAAAACTAAAAAAAGTTATCAAACAACTTTTAAACAGTTTTTAGTTTTCAATTTTTTGAAAACTAAAATTGGTTACCAAACAAGTTATCTGTTTTTAATTTCTTAAAAATGAAATTTGAAAAACTAGAAACTTAAAATTGAAATGGTTATCAGATGGGTAAGGGAGTGTTTTTTTTTATTTCTTCCCAAGGGGTTTTTTTTAATAAAAAATTTGTATTCAGTTGTCGAATTGCTTTAGATCCCTAGTGTCCTACAAAGTAGAGTAGATAATGGGTTAGTAGGCTTAATTTGGGTGGGCCACTAATCTTATTTGAGGTTAACTGCATTGAAAACATAATAAAACATTTCTAATGCTTTTATCCTTTTTGTCAAAAAAGCTACAGGGCTAAAGCCCATTGTTGCTAGAAAGCTGAACATAAAAAGTGTGTCCCAAATGTATTCCCAGTAGAGTTATTTTATAGTGAGGGTCTTATCTATGGCCCTTAAATGAGGTCATATCTCTTAACTGTTAAATCAGGCTAATCAATTTGATCCGACGACTAACCAATTTGATCCAACAGTTAAGAGATATGGCCTCACCTAAAGACCATATATAACTACAAAATTCTTGATTCCCAACATATTGAAACTACTACTTATATCTTTTAAATAATGTTAAAGAGAACTATAAGGAGGTTTGGAGGACCACTTTAAGTTGTGCGGCTCCACCCCAACCTATTCCTAAGAAAGAGTTTATTCAACAAACAATTAAATGAGTCATATAGTATGAATGAATGAACCACTAAAATAGGGTTGGGCTCAATAGTGTCTAATCTACACTTTGTTGAAAAATATCCGGAATCTTATAACGATTTCTTCTAATCCTCATCATCCAGGCTTATTGGATCACTGTCATGAAAGGGTGGAAGGAGAGCTTTTATATGATCCATAAAACAAAGGTTATATTGCTC
Source organism: Prunus kanzakura (assembly GCA_020521455.1). Taxonomy (NCBI): domain Eukaryota; kingdom Viridiplantae; phylum Streptophyta; class Magnoliopsida; order Rosales; family Rosaceae; genus Prunus; species Prunus kanzakura. The sequence continues at coordinate 953,640 of BPUM01000836.1, forward strand.
AACCTCTCTTCAAATACCCTTAAAAAATATATATATTACCGCTCACTCTTGTCCTAATTGTTAGTGTTTTCTGATGTGTGTGAGTGAGAGTGACGAAAGGAGAGAAGAAGAGAGAATGAAAATGGCAACTGCTCTGCTATATTGAAGCAAAGAAATGTTCTCTTCTATTTCATTGCAACCTTACGCAATTGGAATGAGGAATATAACTGTTAGGCACAATAGCTGGATCTCTTACATCACAAGATGATCTCAACCATCCATCTAGTTATCCAATAGGACCTTTACACTTGGCTATGAAAATAAAGGAACAAAAAAAAAAACTATTTTAACTAACTCCTAAATCAGCTTAAGAGCTTATAATTCAACACTCCCCTTTAAGTCTTGAGCTGATTTAACTCCAAGCATACTCCTGAGATAATTGAACCAATCCTTAGCCAATGGCTTTGTGAAGATGTCAGCTAGTTGTTCACTTGTAAGACAGTACACCAAGTCGATAATTCCTCTTCGTAGTGCATCTTTGATAAAATGATACTTTCAATCAATGTGCTTTGTCTTCTGATGAAACACTGGGTTCTTAGGGCAGTTCCAGAAACAAGGGCTGGGGAGGGCAGCTGCTAGAGCCCACGAAACCAGGCCAGCCCTCAGGCAAGATGAGTTCTAGTTCAAGCCCGGGTTTGCTGACGTCAGCGATGACATCAGCAACAAATTTTTTTTTTAAAAAAATCGAAAAAAATACAAAAAATTTCAGATTTTTTTAAAAATAAATACTTAGTCATAGTTTTCACTTCCCACACCAAAAATCTATACAAATTTCTCTCCTCAAATATCATGTGAATAGTTGTTGCCATGGCAATTGGTGGAAACACAACAACCTTTTGCAAGGGCAGCCAGTATTCACGTGAATAGTAGCTGCCATAGCCCCCCTTGCCATGGCAAAGGGTTCACTGCTGGAAGTGCACTTAGTGATTGCAATTGCAAATGTGTTGTCACACTACAATGGAGTTGCTTCAGTTTGAAGTTCTCCAAAGTCTTCTAGCACAAATCTGAGCCAGATTGCTTGTGCAGTAGCTTCAAATGCGCTTATGTACTTTGCTTCTGCAGTGGACAGTGCCACACAATTTTGCTTGACTGAAGCCCAAGAGAAAACACCACTTCCAAAGGAAAATGCATATCCAGATATGCTCTTACTGTCATCAACTGATCCACCCATGTCACTGTCACAAAATCCAATCAACATTGCACTCATGCCTTTCCCATACTCCAAGCCATAGTCTAGAGTTCCCTTGATATATCTGAGCACACGTTTAGTAGTTCCATAGTGTTTGCTTGTAGGACAGTGCATGAATCTAGCAAGCAGGCTAGAAGCATACATAATGTCTGGTCTAGTGGCTGTTAGGTACAAGAGGCTACCTACAATGCTTCTATATTGCTCCTCACTTGTTGCTCCACTTCCATCATCTTTAGACAACTTCTCAGTTGCTACAAGGGGTGTGGTCACAGTCTTGCATTCATTCAAACCAAATTTGTTCAATAAAGAGCTTGCATATTTCTTTTGATGGATGAATATACTTGAGTTTGTTTGAACGACTCCCATACCAAGAAAATGATGCAGCAGGCCTAAATCATTCATCTCATACTTCAACATCATGTCTTCCTTGAATTCATCCAGCATTTCCTTACTACTTCCTGTGTACACAATGCCATCTACATAGATAGAAACAATTAGGATGTCTTTGTCTCCCCTTGTCTTGGTATACAAAGTAGCTTTACTTAAGCTCTTTTCAAAACCACATTGAGTGAAATAGGTGTCTATCTCTTCATACCAGGCTCTAGGTGCTTGTTTCATTCCATAGAGAGCTTTATGTAGCCTGTACACCTTGTCTTCCTTGCCTTTGATCACAAAACCCTCTGGTTGATCTATATAGACTTCTTATTGCAATACTCCATTTAGAAAGGCTAATTTTACATCAAGCTGATATAACTTCCAATCTTTCTGAGCAGCTAGAGCAATGAGAGTTCTGATGGTGTCCAACCTAGCTACATGAGCATAGGTTTCATTGTAATCCAATCCAGGCTTCTGAGCATAACCTTTGGCAACTAACCTTGCTTTATTCTTTTGAACTGAACCATCCAAGTTGAGCTTAGTTTTGTAAACCCACTTGACTCCAATGACTAGCTTCTCAGTTGGTCTATGCATTAATACCCATGTACCATTCTTTTCAATCATTGACAATTCATCCTGCATAGCCTTCAACCATGATTCATCTTGAGCTGCTTCTGCATACTTCTCTGGTTCCATGATGCACATGTTGCACTGTGCAAGAACATCATCTAACCTTCTTCATTTCAATGGTGGGTGATCATAAGCTTGAGTATTTCTCTCTCCATTGCTTATGCCACTTGACATGTGTTGTGATGATGTTTGAGAGAGTAATGGGCTCCTTTCATGTCGAATTTGAGTCTGAGGTGTTAGTGCAGTATTCTCATCTCCATCTTCCATACTAAAACCATGCTCACTTTGACTTCCATCGTTAAATGGTGCCACAATTTTATCAGAGTTCTCTCTCCAGTTCCAAGAGCCCTTTTCATCAAAGGTGATATCTCTTGACAATGTGAGTTTCTTGGAGATTGGATCAAAAATCCTATATCCTTTCTCACAAGTTGCATACCCAACGAACACTCCCTTCACACTTTTAGGCTCAAATTTGTGTCTTAGTTCAGTTGGAACATGAACATAACGCAGAGAACCAAAAAATTTCAAATGTACAATACCAGGCTTTCTTCCACTGTAGGCTTCAAAAGGTGTGATATTGTTCAAGGCTTTTGTGGGACACCTATTTAGGATGTACACAGCTGTGTGAACAGCTTCTGCCCAAAGGTAATAGGGCATTCCCTTCTCATGTAGCATGGATTTGGCCATTTCAATCACAGTTATGTTCTTCCTCTCTACTACCCCATTCTGTTAAAGGGTATAAGCCATTGTGAGATGCCTTTGAATGTCATGATCTTCACAAAACTGTATGACCTCAAAAGATAGAAACTCTCCTCCTCTGTCACTCCTTAAGCACTTCACCTTGTATCCAGATTGAAGTTCAGTCAAGGAATTAAATTTCCTGAAGCAATTGAAAGCCTCGGATTTGTTTCTTAAGAAATACACCAATATCATCCTTGTAAAATCATCAATGAGCAGCATGAAATACTTGTTTCTTGCGATAGACTCATTTCTCATAGGGCCACATAGGTTAACATGAATTAACTCAAGAGGGACACTTGCTCTTAGAGCTTGACCTTTTGGAAAAACATTTATGTGTTGTTTTCCAAATTGGCAACCCTCACACACACCACTTTGTTCTTCTAGTTGTGGCAGTCCATGCACCATGTCTTTGTCTCTCAACTATTTTAGCCCTCTAAAATGCAAATGTCCTAGCCTTTTATGCCAAGCCTATGTGCAATGAGTGACACTGGCCTTCATGGCTAATTGATTTTCAGGTAGAAGAGATAAGGGATAGCACATGTTCTTCTTCATTTGAACCTTGAGCACCACTCTTGTTCTGGCCCTTTGGACTCACAGTGAATGAGACAAATGCCTTCTCAGTTGTATCAACATTGTGAAATTCAAACCATTGCTCTTGACTCTTCAAAATAGCAATTACTTCTTGCAGTTCTACAATTTCCAGACTCTTTGTGTTTTCAATCACAAGACATATGGGATCATACACCTTACTAAGACTAATTAAGACCTTTTGAACGAGCCTCTCGTTTGAAAGAACTTCACCAAACGTTTTCATTTGGTTAATCAGCTCATTCAATCTAGTAAGGTAATCAGACAAAGACTCATTATCACACATTCTAGTATATTCAAATTCACGTATGAGGTTTTGAAGTTTTACCAATCTAACGTGATCACCACCATGGTAATCTCCATACAACAGCTCCCTTGCCATTTTAGCTGAGTCTACGTTGGCGATTCGTGGAAAGATTTGATCGGAAACTGCATTTTGTATGATACCCAGAGCTTTTGCATCTTTCATGAAGATTGCAGCCATTTTCTCATCGTCTTCTTCTTCTAAGGTTTCCTCAGATGTCTGCTTCTTCTTCTTCACATCAGGAATTGGAATTCCCTTTTCCACCTGATTCCATAACCCATATGATTTGAATATGGTTACCATCTTGATTCTCTAGAACTCATAGTTCTCACCGGAGAAGATCGGAGTTCTCACCTCTGAGCTTTCAGATCCAGCCTTTTCTAATCTCAGATACACCAAAAACGAGTTGTTTTCATATTCAAGAAGAAATTGAGTTCCAGTAGCTTTCGTGAGCCTTGAGTGAGCTTCGATAAGCCCCGATCAACTTTCTCAGTCCCAACGCCCAGATTCAGATGATCCAACTTGGCTTTGATACCATGTTAGTGTTTTCTGATGTGTGTGAGTGAGAGTGACGAAAGGAGAGATGAAGAGAGAATGGAAATGGCAATTGCTCTGCTATATTGAAGCAGATGAATGTTCTCTTCTATTTCATTGCAACCTCACGCACTTGGAATGAGGAATATAACCATTAGGCACAATAGCTGGATCTCTTACATCACAAGATGATCTCAGCCATCCATCTAGTTGTCCAATAGGATTTTTACACTTGGCTATGAAAATAAAGGGATAAAAAATATTGTTTTAACTAACTCCTAAATCAGCTTAAGAGCTTATAATTCAACACTAATGAAATGTGATTAATCATCTTCGCTAATCATGTGCGCTCATCACTACACTAATCTAAAATGTCTCATCTTAGATCTTACTAAGAAAAAAGGAAGATCCCACTTGATGATTTGAATCTTGAAAACTTACACACAATTTTACTTTTTTTCAATATATTAGATCAGAACAAAGACTAATTCAATTAAATTGGGTTTCACAAATCTTTGACAAACAATAATAAGGTTTCTCAAATCCTGTGAATCCTTCACCTCAGTCTTTGCAATTCCGCGTGGTACACGCAAAGTCCCAAACCAAGACTGAAATACATTTCAAACTATCCCTAGCTGTAGCTAGTTTGGTGGGAATACGATATCATCAATAATAAAAGCAAAAAGTGGAATTTTGTAACACAAGGACACCATGACGGTGGTCATGGTGGTGGTGGACCAAGTGCAGTGCACGTAGCCAATATTCTTGAGCTAGAGGGAGAGCGCTTCCCTTCATCGAACGTCACATTAAGCCAGTAGCAGCTAAACTAGGTAGGCTTCTTTTTTTAATTTATCTTCCATCACTTTCTTGTCACTTTTTGGACAATTTTAAATTTAATTTAGTGTGTAGAATTTGTCAACATCCAATGCCAATGCTTGGAAGGAGCTAGCCTAAGCATATTGTTGTATCAGTAGTCATGCAAGTTGGCAAGTAGTGGCTCCAATTTTTCTTGTTTGATGACTTTGGCACATCTCGGGTTTTTTACGCGTACTACTGCGTCCAACCAATAATCCTTTGATAATTTGGAAACAAAGAGAAGAAAAAAAAAACCCAACTGTTTGAAGATTTTGCAGGACCTAGCTCATTTTTTTGGTAGTTTAATTTCTAATCATTCTCACGTGATTGTGGTTTTACACAAGTTCCCCAGTATAACGAGTCTCACCCAGTTGTGGATTCACCAATTTTTCTTTCCATAACGCAGGAAGATATACCTAAAAAGATATGTCTGTGAATACATAATTAGGAAAACGCTCAAAAGACACTGAGTTTTTATCAGTTCCTTTTCTGTTCTATTGATACGGAAGATAGTGCCTATTGTGTTGGGCTAGCTAGTGGTCTCAACCACATGAGATATGAAAGAATTTTTTTTTTTCCCTCCTGTCTAATTGGAGGGCCCCCAATTTTTATAAACCTGTATATATATGTTACTTAAAAAATTGTACTATATTAATATTAAATTAAGCCCAAGTACTATTTTTTTTTTTTAAAAGATCCAATTATTTACTCTAAAACTAAAAAATGGAAACTTACTAAGGGACCAAATAGGTTAACCTAGTAACATATACCTTAGCAAAAATATAAAAAAAACCTAGCAGCATATAGGAAAATCTACTCTACTCAACATAAGAAAAAAAAAATGAGCAGTTTATTATTGAATATCTACTGCAAGAGGAAGCGATCTTCGAGGAAGAACAAGAAGGTAAAAACCCACAAGACTATTGCTTATATTTTCTATTGAAAAATACATGGTAGAAAAACTTGATTATGCAAAGTTAATTGATACTTTGGCATCGAAAAATACAAGATGAGTGATGTTTTGATGTATTTTATAAAGTTGTTATGTGAATTACATTTTATTTGGTTTTTTTAGGTTATAATTCTGACTTCGAGTTTAAATAATTTTTTTTTAACTTATTGAGAAAAAAATTTACATAAATATATATACAGAGTAGAAGGCCACATTTTAGTAATTCACATAGGATCTCCAAAACCTTAAGACCGCCCATGATTTTGAGTCCACACATAAATACCAAACCCCGAAAATGACTTATCAAGAACTTCACTCAATTCTGAATTAAGAGGTGCATTCGAAGCAACTTGCATGTAAAGAAAACTTTGGTTTTCGTATGTGTTGAAAATTTCTCAAAATTACTTGACCATGACAATTGATAAATATATAAATTTATGCCAATTTGTCAGCCATCGCGGCCGACGTACCAAAGAGTGTAGAGACTAGAGATTTTATCCAAAAAACTCCAAATTATTGGTCCTCAGAAATATGAGATAACTACTAAAAAATGCAATCGCACGCGTACATACAATGATACTCGCGCAGTTTGACATCTAATATTTCTTTGTTCTTTTTTGGCTGCTGGTGATGCCATTGCCAAAAGCCAAAGGTACAGTTGTCAATTGCTAAACAGCGAGTGCAAAAATAAAACCTTTTGACTTTTGTACAAAGTCAACCCAATGAGAAAGCATTTTTGGGGTTAAGAGACAAGAATCTCAGCCCTCCTGCTCAATATATAAGCAAGCCTTGTTATAGATTTCCTCTCATCATCATATTTTCTTCACAATCCAAAGTCAGCTGCCTACTCTCTCTCTCTCTCTCTCTCTCTCTCTCTCTGGTTTTGTGTGCATGGAGAACTGGGATTTGCAAGCTGTGGTGAGAGGATGCAATACTACTGCCAATATTGATGAAGCCATGGAGAACTCTCAAATACCATATTGCTTTGCTCCATTAAGCATTGAAGAAGAAGATGACTTTTTCCATGCTTTACCTCAGCTGTTTGAAGCCACAGCAGCTTTAGATGAATTGGAGGAGCTTTACAAGCCATTCTATCCAGTTTTGCAACCCTCAACCCCACCAATCATTCTTGCCTCCTCCATGTCTGTTCCCCAAGAGGACATCACTGTAGAAGTACCAAAGAAGCTGAAGGAATCATCAACTATCTGTAAAAAAATTAGGTTTGTCAATTCTCTAACTTATTTTGTCAATAACGGCTTATAGATAATGGTAGAGTAACCAAATTTGTTCGTTAGATTAAACGATTTATAATTTTCCCAAATGTTGAATATATATTTTTTTTTCAAATGTTGATTTCAGCAGGAAGAAACAGAGCAAGAGGGTGGTGAAAGAGGTGAAAGCAGAAGATCTTTTTTCGGATGTGTGGGCGTGGCGTAAATATGGGCAAAAACCCATCAAGGGATCGCCATATCCGAGGAGCTATTACAGGTGCAGCAGCTCAAAAGGATGCTCAGCAAGAAAACAAGTGGAAAGGAGCTGTTCCAATCCTGAAACCTTCATCATAACCTACACTGCAGAACACAACCATGTCCATCCGACTCGTCGAAACTCTCTTGCCGGAAGCACTAGATCCAAGTTCCCATCATCTAAAAACAAAAATAAGTGTAAAAGTTCTTTGAATTCTCCAGCCATGACCAATTTGGCGGCTTCCATTGAAGAAGATCACGATGTGCAAAGCGCAAGTACTAATACTGTAAAAGAGGAGGCACAATTGTTGTTGGAAGAGGATGAAATTGGTCATGAAAATGTCATGTTGGATGTGATGTTGAGTGATGAAATGATCCCAAGCTTAGAGGATTTGGATAGAGAGTTGGAACCAGTTATGGATGGTTGGTTTTTGGATCAATTTTCGGATAATTTTCCAAGTCCTTGGTTCAATATTGGTCACTCTAATACTGTAAGCGGTGCTTGCTGATTCACCAAGAAGTCATACCAAAGAAGAGAAGCAACATTTGATTGTATATCAGCAATTTGTATCATCTGTTCTCTTTCTAGTCCATGCAATTTTCCTTTTTCATTTTTAGGTCTAGCTTCATAGATACCAAGATAATTTCAGAAATCAAACAGAAGACGCGAGGTGCAAGTCAGCAAAGTTGATGAGTTCAAATTAAGTTAGCCGATTTAAAAAAATTTATGAAGATGAATTTGTAACTAATCTCAATAATTATGTGTATTCTATATGTGGGCATGGATAGGATGACATCATCTCTCATTTTCAATAATGTAATTGCTGTGGATGTACCATCAACTTGGATTTTATTTCTTTTAGAGGAATTTCTGATATTCTGCTGGTGGGACAATAATTAATCCACAGAAAAATATATTTTATTAGACAGGATAAGCATCATTAGTTTGAAGCCCAGATTGGGTTAGCAATATGGAATTAGATTTTAGAAGGCAATTTAATAGGAATTGTCTAGCAGTCGAAAGGAATTTGGTATTTTCATATATAGCTCCTGCAAGTATAGTAAAGGGTGAAAAAAGCATCACAACTAGTAACACTTGAATGCTAAGCAATTCTAACATCTTTTGAAAATGAAAAGTTACTTTCTGATTAACATGAGAATAGCACATCATCAAAAAAACACCCTAGCCCCTCTCCCCCAAAAAACACTCCTACCACCGTTTTCACTTTGAAGGAGGAAGAAGCCACTGTTCTCCCCGACTCTCCCCTTCTCTCTTCCTCCCTTCTCCTCTATTTTCCCATTTTCAATGACACAATGTTTCCCCTTTTTGTCTTCACTTTGTTATGATTTTCCTCCACCATCATAGGTGGCTGCTTCTCGACGTTGGATCTAAAAATTATGGTTTGTATTGGCCCTTAATGACTAGTGATTTTTTCGGCTAAATCCCAGAATTTCTCATTCATTGTTCTTGTTAAAATAATTGTTAAACCACAAAATAACAGCTTATACCTTGCACTTCTCAACAAACTATCAATAATATTGAAATTGAAGTTCTAATTATTGATAAGCTAACAATATAATTTTGAATTAGTCCGATCCTTCTAGTTACCGCGTGGTTGAGTCCTTCAAACCAAAACCAATAGCTTGTCCTTAAAACTGGGCCTAGCTAACCTATATATAGCAGTAGCAGCCTCTCTCTATGCTTAGTATAGGATAATAAAAGCCGAGCAAAGAAGATGTCATATATTTTCTCCTCCATGGCGGTGGCCATGGTGGACCCAAAACCCTAGCTCTTGTCCTTTCCCTCCGTTTAACGTAACCAAATGTCTTCGTTAATATACATAAATGTTCCATCACTGTCTCTTCTGTTCACTTGTGGAGCTCGTGGGGCACTTTGTATAGGGGGGGCATGCCACACACGCAAGTTGGAAGCAGCGATTGACTTTGTTGCACTCTTTGACTTTTCTGCGTGTTCTATTCTTCCTCATGTTATAAAGCCCTGGATTTGCGACAAACTGATACCTACCCAACAATCATCATTAATTCAAGTGAAATGACAAACAATTAACAATGGAAAATTAAATTTGATAAAGACTATAATGCAAAAATAATTTTTCAACTCTTATTTTTGGGGTCTAATAACTTGTAACTCTATGCATATAATATAGGAAAATATTATCTTATTCGCCGATTAAATTAGTGTTATACTGTTGATCTAAACCATTAGTTATGTCGATTGATACGTACCTAAATGTATGCTCAAGATTTGCGATGTAGTATCATAAACAATCGTGTCATAATATTACACCTATATATATTGAGATTACACTGAAGGATACATTGATCAGGGTATGATGAATGGACTATGTGGTACAAGATTCGAAATGCATTATGTTGTACAAACTTCCACCAGTAAATAGAAGTTTCAAACTGAAATAAATTAGTGAGAACTTCCATAACAGACAAAAACATCAAACACAAGACAAGACACAGTCAATAATTCTTCTGAGGAACATTCTGGCCCCATGGTATGTTTTAGCGAGGAGCTTATAAAGAGTCCAATTTGTCTATGAATCAGCAGACAAATAAATGAAAGAGTAAGAGCATCCACAGTTTGGGGGTGTATTTTCGGGGGTGTAAAGCCACTTTTACATCCCCTATACACCTCCGGGGGGTGTAAATACGCTTTTTGCTCTAATTGGGGGGGTGTATTTTCGGGAGTGTAAAGCCACTTTTCTCCATTTTCCCTCTTCTCTTTGTAGCTAGGTCCCACCTGCAAGAGATGTAAAAAAAGATGTACAATTGCATCTAAATATACATCTCCAAGGTGGTGATGTAATTATACATTCATATACACCCCCCCCCCCCTCCCCAATTACGGGTGATTCCGATCACAACGGGTGTATATTTAACATATACCCCCTTATACACCCCCCCACTGTGGATGCTCTAAGGTTGGATATTTTATGCAAAAAAAAAATTCCCCAATTATTGGTTCGAATTAAGTATCAGATGATTACTATATGTACCAAACGCCTTGTAGATCGATGTATTATGCTGCCAGAACAGCTGACTTTTTTTTTTTTTTTTTGGTAGGTGGAAAATTAAAAGCCAAGGTGGACATTGTGGTTGGATAGTGTTAATTAAATTGATGCCAGATTTTAATATCACTACTAAAAAAGGCCTCAAAAGACACTGAGTGGTATCAGTCTCTTTTGTCCTTCTTAGGAATTGAAAACATTACTTATTGTAATATTAGGGACTGTTATATATCAATGTCTTTTAAAGGAGTCCTTTATTGATAACATCCGTGCCTAACGCATTCCCTAGGAACTGAAGGTATATAAGTCCCTCATGATCATTCATTTTATTTAACACACATTTATCTCTATTCAGATGCCTTTCAATTAATGTATTGCCCATAGTATCATATCCATTACAATACTTAGACCCACTAAAGGAAACAAAGAAGTTGTAAATAAAAATAGGCCAACTTGCTATTGAGGCAATTTAACGAGAATCATCATTTAGAAGCAACTCATAAATTAGCACTAGCACAAACAAATGGAGTGACTAAAGGAAACAAAGCATTGTTGTGCATATAAAAAATCAAACAGCCTCCTACGTAAAGCTTAGCTCCTTCGGCCCCAGTCAACTTTGTTAATTTGTTGTGGGTTTTCAAGTTTTTGATACTTGAAAGTATCTACTTTGAGCCTGTTAGACAACCCACATAACTTTGGGCTTTACCATAACTTTGGGTTTTTACCATATTTGTCAACTCTCTTTATTTATCTATCGTTCTTCTTCCTCAATTTACATGGCACATTTTCAAAGTATAAGCATGAAAGGGTAGTGATTTTCCCACTCTCTTTTTGTCCGCTTACGCTTCCTTTTGTTTTTGAATAGTTATAACTATAACAAAAAGGGGAGTGTAATCAGCTCCCTAAAATTATTGAAAAAGCTTATAAAATTTGAGGTTCCGTTTTTGTCGTATAACTTACTAACTACGCTACTGTATGTTGAAAAATGAGAATAATATTTAGCGGATGAAAAAGCATTTATCCAGTCACCCTCATAACTTTGAATTGTGTATTTATGTTGATACAATATACACCACATATTATTCTTTAAATAGACACATCATCACTTGGATGAGTGTGTGGAATTTTATTTATATTACATTCAGTTTTTACATTAATAATTGGGAAGAAGTTGCAATTCACAAGCTCACTGCATTGCATTGACCAACTAAAGCAGCCACCGCACCCACAAAAGCAGCATTCATATAAGTTGTAGGTTCAGAGTGAGAATAGTCTGATCTTGCATCGCTGAACTCGTCATTTACATCTGGACCCCCAACAACTGCACCCACATGAGTGTTAGGGTTTGGATTGGGAGATGAGTAATAGCCGGAGTAGCCACCATTGCAATCCACCTTGGTTGGGTGGACTTTCATTGAAGGGATGGATGAACCTCTATGGTGTAATTGTGTAGGGTATTTGGCACCAAAGCCCACCATGTATGACATGTTCTTGGGATTTTTTCCTAGAATGTAGTCCACCTGAATATAAATGAATGACAAAGGTTGTCACAATTGTCACTTATCATAAGTTAATAATCGGGATCGATTTGCTCCAAAGATTAGGTTAAGTGTGATAGAATTCAGTGTAGTGGTATCCAGTCTCCACTTTTGGTGAAGGTCCTGGATTCAAATCTTAGTGATGATAATTTTTAATGAAAAATTTATGATGGAATGTTAATTACCTGAGTTTTTGCAAAGGCTCTGATTTGGGACGCAGAGAAAAAGGCAGAGCCACATTGGACTCCACCAATTTGAGCTGCAGTTAAGGTTTTGGAGTAGATGAAGAGCACCAGGGTAGAGCTTGTAGCATACTGCAAATTACTACTATCTCTAGTAAACAGAAGTCCACCTGCAAACTTCAAGCTGATATACTTAGACAGAGTTCCTCACAAACAAAGTAATTAATTATCCAAATCAACCATTAATTAATCCATTAAAAATTTATTGATTCATTTGATCACTGGGAAATTAGATGTGCATGCATGCCTGGGGTTGTCCTAATCTGTACAGAGCTGCTCCCTGGCATCAGTGCACATACAAATGACTCAGCATCGTTCTTGAACTTAGCCAAATTCGTCTTTCCACAATGAAATTCCTGCGACAAAATCGAATTAGTTTACTTGTTAGATAAGTTTCAAGAAATAAAATAAAAGGGGCATAATTGTTGTTGTTGATGGTGATACCTTGGCCAGTAATGTCTGAACTCCAGGAAATTTGTTGTCCCAACTGAACTCATTCACTGCTTGGCTCCACCCTTGGTTTGTCAACACATAATTCAAGTACTTGATGTCTCCACTTGCCTTGTATAGCCAAGCCGCCGCCCATAACAACTCATCCTTATATAAAGTAATTCAGAAACCACATAAATTAAGCTTGAATAAAAACAATGAACTATTCGGATCGGACCATATTTCTTGATTACGCACATCTTTAACATCTTTAATACATATGAAACTCACTTGTTTACGTGCGTCCTTATAATCCATGTAGCATATTACTCTAGTGAATCATAATTGAAACTTGTAAAAAAACTTATGTAGTTTCACTACTAAGTTTTTACCTGATAGCCGGAGTAAGAGCAGTAAAAGGGGCAATAGCCTTGGTAAGAAGCTCTGTGCTGGTCTGCCAAGTCAAACAGCTGCATAATAAACAATTATTTCAGTAAGGTAAAATCGTACTATTTAATATATATAGTCCCCTTCTATTGAGGATCCCTCAAGTAATTTATTTGAGAGACACTCTTCAGGGTTCCCTAAAAAAAAATTCAACGATCTAAACTGTTTATTTTTCAAGTCTTCATTCATAGATCATCCTTACAAAACATCAGACAAATTGAAAATCATTAAGGCATTTAATTGGGACCAACAATAGACGAACATGATTCAAGAAAAATACTATAAGAGCATCTCCAAGGGAGATGTCAAATACCAAACATCAAATTTAAATTTGATGGATAATGTGGCAATTTGACATTTTACACAGCTTTACACTCCACATGATATGTCAAATTAAATTATTATTTTATTACATTTTAGTGTTGATTTATTTTTAATTAAAAAGAAAAGAAAAGAAAAAATAATAAAATATTCATTTGATATCTTGCTTTTGAGATGTCGAAAATAACATCTCAACCTCCAGCCTTCATTCCACATTAGCTTTGACACATCAGTTGGAGTGATGTCAGATGTTATTTCTAGCCGTTAAATGTCTACATGGCACTTTTGACACATCAGTTGAAGATGCTCTAATACCAACTATCGAATTGAGTAGTCAAATAATTTTGGATTTAAATGATTTTTTATAGAGATGATCTTTAAGGGAATATCTAAAAACTAAACAGTTCGGATCATTGAAATACTTGGTGGACCCTACAAGGGTGTCCCTCAAGTAAGTTATTTGAGGATCTCTCAACTGAAGCTATATATAGCCTGGTTGGGAGAAGAGATGAAGTCAAATTACTGATTTGGAATGTCTCAAGAGGGTTGCAGAATAGTTGGTATTTGCCACTTTGAAGACAATGGATGCAGAAGCAAGAGCAGCAGCAGCCTCAGCCGCTGGCTCAGAGCCTGGAGAAGAAGAAGTGATCTTGTAAAGTGTTCGTGGTGTATCCATGTCTTCAGGGCGCTCCCAGCACTGGTGATCCGCATTTCCATCTCCTACCTATATTCATTTATTCAAACCAATAATTTATATTCATGAACTAGAAATTACCTAAAATATTTCAAAGTAATATTTACCAACAATATTAATATTATATCATTAAGGAACCTGGGTATAGAATTTGGTGGGTGAAGTGTGAGCTTTCAGTATGAAGTCTGTGCCCCAGCGGATTGCTTTTTGCAGATAGGCAAGCTGGTTTGAAGAAGATATCTGCTGCTGGTACTCCACAGCAGCCCAACTCAACAAGCTGACACTAAAGGCCATTGGCCACCCAAATTTGACGTTGTCACCTGCGTCATAGTATCCTCCCACCAAATTCACCTGCATGTCATAACCACACCCTAACGTAAATACCATCTTATGAGTATTGTTCTCTTATCGTACTTATGTTGCATCATGTTCGCTTAATTATGTTGTCACAGCCGAACGATTAGAAAAAATTAAAAATGATAATGAATAATAGTGGGTCTGAAGGACGCACTCTTCAAGCTAAGTAGTAATTAGAAACATAAATCTCATACGTTCTCAGGAGTGCCGTCGGAGCATGCAGAGTCTCCTCTCCAGGTCACTCGCTGGTTGGTGGGCAACTTCCCCGAACGTTGGCCTTCAAAGAATAAAATGGCTTTGCCAAGGGCATCTCCGTAGTCAAAATTAGCAGCTTGGGGGGAGGACAACCCTTCAATCTCATCCTCCATTGCTAACGCTAGCCCATCCATGTTAACCAACACACACCACAAGACCAAAACCCACACAAATACTAGCTTCATTTTGGAACTTGCTTGTGACAATGCACTCGAGCTTCTTGGAATTTTTGCTTCCATGCGTATGTTTCTTGGAATTTATATAGAAGCCAGGGGTTGTGAATGAATGTCATTAATAATCAACTGTCAACTCATTATCAAATCGGTTACAAATTCTATATTATTTTATGCACATGGCATTATGGGGAATAAGAAAAATATGGCATGAAGGTGACGCTATAGCTTAGGAAATGAAGAGCATGCAAATTATCTATGTCACTAAGGCATGCTGCCCACTCCTCAACGTCATTAGCTTCAATCATTCTGCTCAAATATTCTTATCTTGTTTTTATTTTCCATCATTAAGCTTAGTTCCTCCCAAATTCTGATCACCCCACGAATGTAAATTTTTCCTACCCAAAAACAAAAAAATAATAATAAAAACTTTGAAAGATTAGGAAATGTGACAGGATTGTATGCATATATAATCAAGTTAGTGTGTTCCCTTTACGTGTACCCTTCTCTCTCTTCACCCATACCTACTTGGAGTGGCAAAGCCTATTAGTAGGTAACTTAGGTAAAGCCTAAGAAAGAGTAGGAAAATGGCACGCTTAAAATTTTGATATAAAAGCATCACATCAAAGGAGGGCTTTTTTGGGGGAGGGAATTCTTACTATTTTGGTAGGTAGGCAAGCAAGGCAAGTATGCTATATACAACGACAAATTATGATATTTCCTTTTTCGAATACAAACAATGTCCTTGTACACGCATCCATTTTTGCCATCAATCCAAGATGGGGGGCTCCAGACAAAGATAAACGCTACCAAGAGAAGCAAGAATTCATTTATATATATATAGATACAGTAACAAATATGTAACTTGTAGTATATTTGGAAGCGAAAGCTCATGTGATCTTGGATTGTGTATTAATAAACCATATAGTTGACAGTATCCTAAGTTCCTAAACTACTTGTCAATTCAGTACCACTATTTATATATTAATTTCACAAGTTTTCAATGATATAGTGATCATGTGTACACTAATTGGTTTTTTTTTCTTTCCTTCTAACAAACTGATGTTCTAAACTATTTCTAACTTATAGGAAGGGCTTCGAACTTAGGTGCAAGGTAGCGAACACACTATCATGACCAACTGACATAATTCACTAATTGGCCTTTTGGCTTTGTGATTCCTTTTTTTTTTTTTTTGGGGCAACTTGTTTAGAGGGAGCCGAGCAGGGTATGGTAATTGTGAACACTTTGAGTAGGATATTACTTGTCTCCTTCTCTAGAAGGAGAGACTCCTCTTTTTTACCAAATCACAGTTTGACACATGTATAAAAATAATTCATCAAAAACACATATAGAAAAACTTCTACACACGTCATATTGCCATTGATAGGAATGTAAGAGTTCCTACTTACATACTGACTTATATACACGACAGTTTGTTGAATATGAAAATTTTAAATTAAAAAAACTTAAACGTAACCCTTCCAAACCCAAATATAAACAGCCATGATGATATAGGAAAATGAGGAATTCATCTGTCTCATATACTTTAATTGGCGACTATCACATGCATGGTATCGGAAGATCAAACATGAATGATTGTTACTCAAGTAAGAAAAACATTCTTGGGAATATGCAAAATGTACAGATCAAAAAGATATATTATAATGTTTTAGGCTAGGTCTTACTTGGGAAGAATGATTGGGACGGTTCTGTGGATAAATGGTAGTCGTGGTTTTAGACTTGGACCATTGGCATTTTTGCACCTCTTACTCACCATCATCATGTATGGATTGGTAGCTAAAACAAGAACCATATGGTAACCATATGGGCTAAGAGGAAAAATAAAGCACAAGTGTAAAATAGCCTTTATAATAAATCTGGAACCTGTTTCATTTCAGTACTCTGTACATGAAAGATCTCCTAAATCTAACCTACCCGAAAGAAATGATTGAGATATACCGCTTTTCCTTGCGTTTCTAACCCTACAAACATATGAATACATGAGTACAACATGGCCTAAACAAATCTAAGCTTCTGGCGAACTTTATAGCAAGTGTGGAATATTATATATGTCCATTCTGCAAGTACACACGTCTCATTTTAGATGCTGCGCCAAGAATAAGATAGCTTCTCATCAGCATAGTTAAAACTGCACTGCTGTGAGAACTTTGAAGTAATTGTGAGAAGAATGACGTCAAGGCAGATCAATATTTGCATTGGTCAGATTTAAACACTTGATGTTCATTGAGACAACTGACGTTGAAAATATGCAGTGATCAAAAGACGTCAAACTTGAGCTTTCATGGAAAAATTCCCTTAATCTTGTCCAAATTCCATCGAACTTGAGCTCACAACAGGAAAGTTCCCAACTCATGGCCATGCCTCGTAAGAAGTACTTTCCGTTCACCAACCCATTCTAGTCGATAGGAGAGGTCAAGATTATGAATCAACAGTTTCAAATTGTCTGCCTGACTCAGACCCTTTGTGCCTTCCTACCACCCAAAAGAAAAGGAAGGATAAACAAGCAGTTGTGGAGAAGGAATATTTGGAGTGTTCCACATGGTCAAACAGAACTAGATAGATGCCTCTAGAGAGATAGAGACCATATAAATGAGAGAAGGAACATCGAGTTTAACAAAAAAAAATGAAACACAATGCAGAAACATCATTTACAAACATCTGCCTGGAAGAGATACCTGAATATTGATTTGCCTATCGTGTCCCATAATGCTTGCCATTATGCTTGACCTAGAAGAATTAGGTGAGAATCCCTCCCAAGGAGGAACGAAGATCAATTTTGTGCACTGGACAGGAACTAAGTTTCGACTTAGTTTCTCCCAAAATACAGATCCCAGTGACCACCATCTGATCATCAATCCATGCTCAGAGAAAGCAACCAAACCCTGCAATTGGATATGTTATGATAGTAGACAGCACACTTGAACAAATTCATTCCTTGTGTATTGATATTCCAAACGGTTTTAAATGGCTCCAACCAATGCAATACATTATCATTAGCAAAAGTTTCAGACTTGACTTAAGACCTGTTTGTCACAGCTTTTGGAAGGGCTAAAAGCATTTTCAAATAACCAAAACACCGTTTGGCAGAAAAATTTAAAATTTTATGGATTATAAAAGCACTTGGATCTTTCTTTTTTTATATATATAAATGTGGTGTGCTTCCTACTAAAGCATTCCCAAACAGCCCCTTAATGAAAGCAGATTAAAATTTGATTGACCAAAGTGAAAATGCTAACGATCTTTTGAAATCATAATTTAAAATATTCAATGACATAAAATAAAGAATAAAGGTTGGTCATGACCTAAGGAGTCAGTGCACTGTTCGAAGTATAGAGAATGTTAATTAAGGGTAATATTCTCCTGCCATATAGTCTACCAAACTGTTAATAAGATCTTTGATTAAGTGGAATCATGTCCGAATGTGTAGTCTTGGTTGACAGTCTGGCGACATAGCATTACTTTGTCAGTGAATGAAATGTACCTCTCCATCAGGGGAAAAACTCAAAGCTGAAATTGCAGTAACTAGCATCATTTCTGAACTGGCTGCAAGTAAATTTGGAAGTCCAGGAGGTCCACTTGCATCCAAAACTTTTATCTTCATAACACTACATTGAAAAAACAATGCACAAAAGTGGAGTAAGCCAGCACAGAGTCAAGAAGCAAAGATATCAAGCGATAAGTACAAATCTCCGAATAAGTTCAAATTTTTGTTAAATATAGCTATTACTCTACCAGATATCCCAAACGACCTAACCCCGACTGCCAAAACTAACAAAGAACAAGGGAATGTCACCCTTTCCTTTAGGTTTTCTCTTAACTGTATTATTCTATCTTTGAATACCTTTGCATGTCATAGACCCGAATGGTAGCATTGTTTCTCTCTCCAATGACATCCCCAACAGCCAATCTGGTCCATGTATCATTCAGGGCTACCATGGGGAATGCACGTACAACTTCCTTTAATGCGGTCATTGAACTCTGAAAGCAAGTTTTACGCATGACTGAGTTGCTGGGATCCACAGTTTGTAAAATGAAGTCAATTACCTGCAAGTCCGTCCAACTGTCATATAAAAATAACAAAATGAAGCATAAAAGCCTGAGAATTAAACTAACTAAAATAGAAAGACAGAGCCACCTTATCCCAATATCTGCAGTTAATACAGATCCCTTCACCCCCCCTCTTCCCATTTCTTACGAGTTATATAATACCCAATTACATAAAAAAGAAATCGAGCTTCCAAAAGAAGGTTTGTTCATAAGACAACTAAACACCATTTTTATATGCATGATGAGATATGAGACCTCTTATTGCCAATGACTAAATATTGTAAAGTTAGTTATTCGAAGGCCATAAAAAGCAGAATATGAACTTCTTTATTCAACACATTTGATTACATTAACTAAAGTTAACCTATATAAGTGGGAATAAACAGGAATTGGACCATGATGGGTTTAAGCATCTAGAAAAGGGAAAAGGATGAGCCGCACCTACAAAACATGATAATTTTTTAATTAAAAATATATATATAAAAATCCAATTATCTACGACTCAGCATACATGGATGGTGTGATCCAAGTGTCCTTAGTGCTCAATTAGGAATTTTCTATTATTTTCCTGCAGTTAAGACTTTTAGAATTGCTCTTGAAATTGGAGATGGACTGTCTCGTCCATTAATAATTAGCAGTACAAACCTTATCAAGGTATTGAGCCAAGTATCTTGGAGAACTGCGCACAACCCTGATCAGAGTCATAAGAGATACTAGATGAACGGGTGAATCAGATGCAGTAGACCAGATTTGGCTTTCCATAACAGTTAAAAACCCTGGGACATCAGCCACAGCTAAACTTGGAAGAAGAACACCAACCAATATCTCCCGAAGGCCAACTGGTACAGCTAAACTTTGTGCAGCCGAGTTGGCAGTTGGACCACTTACACACTCTATCTGGAAAAATATATCCCCAATCAGACGAGGTATTTCAGAACTGATGCATTGTTTCCACGTACTCTCCATACCTTCAGCAAGGAGCTCTGCTGCAGTTGAACTATATTTCTCATTCATGGCCATAACCAGCTTCATTAATGGATGCACAACAAGCATGGCAAGACATGGCTTTACAAGACTTGGGTACCAATTAGCCAAAGCTGCTGCAACAATAATATGAGATGTCATCGCGTCTTGGCTTGTCCCCCCGACACAAGAAATCCAGTCTTGCATCTCAAATGATTGTAGCCATGCAAGAATATTAAATTCTTCAACCTTAGAAATCCTTTGTGTTTCTGGCAGCTGGTCAGAATGCAATCTGTTAGCAGATGTTTCTTCTATGTTTGAATTTACATGTTCATTTTCTCCAAGTCCACTTGGAGGGCTCAGATTTGTGCGACCACTTGCCTTTTTATTACATAGTGGAAGTGGAATTGCCCGTGAAGCAGCACAGTGGAATAGAGAGCGTGCAGCCATACGTACATGTTCACTTTCATCTTGCCAGAAACTCACCAAAAGCTGTAAAATAGAGTATGCAAATAAGGTTAACCAAAAACATGATAGGTTTAAATTGTCAATCCCATATCCTACAATTCAAGTCCTGAAGTGAATATTGATGTTATCACCAAGTTGCTGAATAATGAAACAAGAAAGTTTATCAAACAGATGCAGAATGTTCATAAACCATACTTACAAGTTACAACCATTAAGAATGTTGCTGCTCTTTTAAAGAAAAATCAAAAGGGGATGAACTTTACAGCTGAAATTTTTGTAAATATCTGGGGCTGGAACTGATAATTCCAAAATTTGAAAAAATTTCCCATCTTCTCACCAACTAAACAGATATCATGTGTACACTTAGTGCTTTAATCTCTCCACTTCCTTATTAATGTTTTCATCTAAAACTTAAATGTCAATAGTAGTTTGAAAGTAACTGACTGCTCTCTACCCCTTTGTAAAACAACCAGGTGAGAAAAGAATTCTAAGCACAAAAACTAGCCCAATATTTAATATTAGAAATAGACATCAGTAACCAGCAGCTTATCGACTATTTATAACTGCTATACCCTTATGTGGTGAGTCTCGTCAACTACATGATTTACACTGACCCATTTTTTAGACATAATAGAGAGTAGGTAATATTTCTGAAATATGGAGATCAATTATCAAGTAAAAAGGGTACTTTACTCCTAAGATCTCTCTAAACTGAAATTTCTTTCTTGGAAAAGGAAAGGAAAGAGGGGTTGACTTCAAGCAAAAGTAGTTCAAATAAGTTTAGAAGCAATCTCCTTTGCCCTAACAATGGGAGAGGAAAATAAAATATAAGCATTTGAGTTAAGAACAATCAAAATGATCAGCACAAGATTCAACCTGAAGTAAGGGTGGCTTTATATCTGGAATTTTGTCTGCAAAGTTCCTAGTATAAAATGCCGCTAAAGCACTGCCAAAAGAAAACATCAGACAAGAAAAATGCAATGACTTTGAGTGAACATTAGAAACAAAATCAAATAAAATTAAAATGAAAAGGATCATTACACTTCATATGCAGTAGATATAGTTTTGAGATCACCTGCTGGCATTGGAACTGGTGTGTGACAGGCTAATCATGCGTTGGGCAAGAGACACCATTGTGAGTGACCTCATTGCGCAAAACTCTGATGACATTCTCCAAAGCTGAAATGTTGTTTTCAATTTCTCAGGAAAATTTAAAAGAAGCCAAACAAGAAGACATGTCTCAACAATTAGTGCCATTCTTCAAACGTACCTCAAGAGTTGCACTCAAATTAGGAAATGTCAATGTCAAAGACCCTTTGTCGCCTTGAAAACCAGAAGCTACAATAAAGCTCTCGGGTCTCTTCAACTTCATGTCAGTTATAAGCAACTTATCAAGCTCGGGATCTACATTCCACAAGTGTAAAAATGCCAAGCTAAATCGAAGTAAACATTCTTCAAGCATCTTAATCCATTCAATCTCTTCAACAATAGCATTCGAGGTCCTATGCACACCAGGTCCATTACCTAAAGGCTTGTGGTAGGGACTTGATGTCTCAGATCCCTGTCCCTTCACATTGTTATCCTGTTTATTATCACTGCCACTTGCTATCAGGTCATCCTTCTGATAAGGAAACACTAATGATGCAAGGTCAAAACTCAAAGCAGCAATTCCAGGGAAAGGGCAATAGGACTTGATTGGATGCTTGTTGCTTTGAAGGGTCGCCGCAGGGGCTGGAAATAGTTTTTCAGAATCACCTTTACTAATTCTGGAAGTATTGGACTCAACCATAGTACCAGGCACCAAATTTGTTGAAGTGCCCAATTTTTCAGAATTATTCAGATGAGAGTGAGTAGAGATCCCATCTTCAATTACTGGAAGAAGTAATGAGGAAACTGAGGTATTCCCATTCAAAACACTTCCAGAAATGGAATTCATGCTGATGCCTTTACAGAAATGGTCAAACATTGAATGAGATGGTGTTCCTCGAAGAACTCGCTCTCGAGCACCTGTCTTTACATCCCAAATGTACAAAATATCAACGGCATCAGATGTTCCTGAATGGTTTCGGCACAAGCACGCAATATAACCTCTTCCACCATCCCATACAACTTTTGCAGGATAGCTGGGATGCCCAGGAAAAATTCTCTCTACTCGCAAAGTCTCAAGGGAAGCTAGTGCAACACATGAGTCCTCCCCAACTGAGAGAAAACAATCACTCCAAGGGCGATAGGTATGAGCTGGGGGAAGAATTATTTGGCGCACTGGGCCCACATGTTGGTGCATTACAGTGATCAGATTTCCAGTGTCAAGATCCCATATGCGAACTGTGCAATCCATGCTTCCAGAAACCAAAACCTGATTGAAACTCCACCCTTTGGCAATACCCACCATCCTATGTGCTGCCAAACAGAGAACAGCACCTGTGTGCCCTAAAAAGAACTGTCTAGATATTTGCGGCTTCACCTCATGATGTGAGCTCCCACCAAGAGAAGATAGGCCGTCAAACAAATCAAAACGAACAATCTCTATTTCTCCAGTAAAGAAGCCATACACAACAGCATAAGGAGCAAAGAATGTTTCAGAAATAACCATGGAAGAAGACACAGCCCCTCTCTTATTAACTAAACCAAGATTTTCATTATCATAACCATTTACACTTCCTGAGCTTGAAACAAAAGATTTTGAAGATGTTAGTTTAGTCTCCATATCACCTGGGCACTCAGATTCATTACTTGAGGTAGAATTTGCAGTCCAGTCGAGCAAAGAACAGCCTACGCCATGCAATTTAAACCTTAGGCACAAATTCCCTTGGTCATCATGTTTCCAACATGTAGACCAGATTGTTACATGGGGTTTCCACTGTAAAGGTTCTTCAGCATCAAAACAAAGTGATTCAATGCGAAGAATATAATGGCCCATTTGAATGAAACTAATTGATAGTCTCACATCAAGTGGATGAACGTCGGCAGGGATCTCACAGAGAGACTCATACTTAAACATACCTTTAGAATATGATATCGAGTAAACAATTGAAAGACCTTTGTTATTCCAAACAGCAAAGTTTCTTGAAAAAATTTCATCAGATTCTTGGGTATTTGGTAAATTGCCAACATTTTCAATTTCAATAAACAATCCACCCACCATATGTGATTGAGTAGAATTACTATTTTCACAAAGGAGATTGTCCACAAAAGAAACCTCTCCTATTGTATTGCAACTAGGCAATAGTCTAAATATGCAGCGACTTTTTAACACAAAAGCAATAACATTCCCACAAGTTGCAATTGACATTACATTTCCTCCCTCACTTAACCCCTCTACACAAACAGTCATTTCCAACTGAGAACTTGGATGCAAACCAGTGCCACCCTCCTTATCTTGGTGTGGGTCCTTTGATATTGAAACCAACTGTAGCCTACCAAATGAATCTGCCATAACTACAGCATGCTTCTCCTGATCCTCAGTTAATGAAACTACATCCATAAACTTCAATGAACCAATAGACAAGTTTCCATGAAAAACAGTTTGGACAATGCTAAGAGTATAGGAGTCAACAATAACCACAGTGCATTTGGGGGGTTTCTTATGCTGAGACTCTCTATCCCCCAACACCTCCCCCGCTTCACTTGATTCAACGGAATGATGGTCGAACAAATGCACACTATCAACAAAACAGCATGCAATACATACATACCGTGGATTCGAAGGCAATGTCCTAACCATGGACGGACTGCCAACCCAAGGTGGCAACTTCCTTCTGCGCCGGCAATGCCCGCTGCTTCTGCTCCACACACACAACATGCCATCAGCACACGCACTGATTAACGCGCCATGACTATGGGGACTAGAGCTCACCTCACCATCACCATCACCATCACCTAAAGCGTCTCTTACTTCACCCCCCGAAACCACAAGTGGATCACAAATGCCAAGGTCGGCTATGGGCGCAGCATGGCCACACAACATAGCCATTGGTACAATCTCCTGCTCCAAACAAGAATTATCAACACAAAACTGTTCAACGATCAACACCATACTTGGAAACAATTATACAAATTACAGAAGTCAACTAAGAAACTCTTGTTAATCAAATTAAACTAAGTAAACAAGTAAGGGAGATCACATTCGCAACGAAATTCAAGAACAAATAACAGACAGGTGGTGGGCGAGTGAAAGTACCAAGTTGGAATCGGAAGAATGGAGGTTCCACCAGATGATGGAGCCATCGGATCCGCCGGTGTAGAGCGTCGGGGGGTGGCTGAGCGCTGCAGCAGCGGTGACTCGGTGAGAGGGAGGCGTGCCTGACCATATGCACGCGACGGATCGGCACTTCATGACTCAGTGAGTCGCAGCGAGTCAGATGACATTCCAACCGTTAAGTCGTTTGCGAGAGTTGGGGTTGGGGGTGGCTCATCGTGGCTGAGTAAGCCGAGTAGAGAGACGTCAGAAGTGTGGCTCACTTTAATCACGGGCACTCTGCCTGCCTCTCTCCCAGGATCATCAGTAGAAAAAAGAAACGACATGTCGTGCAGAATCATTAATCAAGTCAAGTGCTGGACTGCACCTGCACTTGCTTTTGTTGGGAGTTGGGATACATTCGTTCATGGTTTCAAATCTAGTTTATTTATTATGATGGAAAGTTGTTATTTTAAAAATGGAATGTGTCATCAAGTAGGCTACAAAGTGATATCCAGCTTGACTAGTTTTGCTACGATCAGTCGTGCGGGCGCATGCACATCTATAGTCAGAGAAGATGCACCCTCATGCATCTATGATCATAAAGTACAAGCCCATACGTGACTGACTCTAGCACTCTTCGAGTTCTTGAAGAGTTCAATAACCATTACAACCAGTTTAGATTTTTACTTGGAAGATAATTCACTCAGATTGTTCATTCTGGTAAAGAGCCAGTGTAAATTAACATCATAAACGTCGGCTATGTGAAGTTCAAAAAGACTAAACAAGGAAAATTACACCAGAGGTACAATCTGCCAACTACAATATCATTACCACTAATTCCATCAAAACGTGCACACAAGAATTTTACAAGCTGACCCCCAAATCGCTCAATTCTCTCTTCTTTGCTAGGGTCGAAACTCACCCAATTCAAGAGCCCTGAATATCGCGTAACAGACAAAAGCATACTTATAAAATAACTTTACCAGTTACCACTGAATACAAAATTTACCTACTTGTACTATGTACAGCAGCATAAAAGAACTCCCTGGCAGAATACATATGATATGCCTCAACTGAAGACAAGATCAACCTATTGAGGATGACTATTATGTGTTTGAGGAACCTGAGCGCTCATATTGCCAATCAATGTCTGTGGTTGGGATGGAACAACAGGTGGTGGAGATGTCAGATTTGGTGGAGGTCTCGCAGCTTGAGTGGGTTGGGTTGGCGCTATTATGAACTGGTTAAAAGCAGCACTGTAAGCCCGACCTGACAGACTTCCACGCATACGACCTGTTGGTCGCCAGTTCTGCTCAGATGACAAATCCACCGATCCATCAGCCCCTGAAACTGCTTGCATTGCACCTCCTACGTTTACTGGCAAAGATGGCCTGGTTCTCGGAGTTTGATTTTGAACTGGCATGGATGGAGACTGCCTGGCCATCATCGCAGCTCGGTGAGCACCAGGCATGAACCTCTGTTGGTTGTTTAAAGAACTTGATGTTTGACCAGTCCCAACTTGTGCACTTCCTTGTTGGATATGTGCCCGCGAGAGATGTGAAGATGATCGAATGGAGCTTGAAGACTGACCCATAGTCTGGGGAGTCCTTGCATTATTAAAAGCTTGCTGTAAGTGTGGATTATTGAAGTCCATGAGCCCAGGAGATGCTCTGTTAGCACTTTGCAGTTGACTCGGAACTGGAAGGCCAACAACCTGTTGGACAGATTGCCCGTGAATGAAGGACTGATCTTGACGATCCCAGTTCTTTAAGATTAATGAAACGAAACTCAGTAACATTAAAGTGCAGAACAAGAAAAGATCCTCTAGATTGGAATAGAAAATTTTCTCTAGAATGCTTTGACCAACAACCAATCAAACTGGAAAATACTGATTACACCAAGTCAATTTCCGGTCCAGCGTCCAGGGTTTCCCATTTGCATTTATACTGATTGCGACCACCATAACAAAATGTACATCAAGAAAAGAGGGAGCACTAACCTGTGTAGTTTGTGAGGGATGTTGCAGTGAAGATGAAGCAATGTTTGACACTTGAAGCGGATTCATTCGGGGCCTAGAAAAGTGTTGCTGCCTTTCCAAATCACTACATACTGCATTGACACCATTTGCTGTGGGTGTGATAGATTGTCCAACCTGAGAACTAAGAGAGGCACTAGAGGGAGTTGAGGAATTCCAACTAGTTCTTGGTCTTTGTTGCAAACCTGGTCCCTGGGACTGTGCAGGGAGGGCCTGAACTGCTGTTGGAGTTCTGGGTAATACTCTGTGTGATGCAAATCTCCCATACTCATTGTTAGCAGCTGAACTTGCAAACTGCAACTGTTGCAACTGAAAATTATTGGGAGAAGAAAATTGATGTATTGCAGACGCCACAAGATCAGTGGTCAAATGACTCTCAGTTCCTCGATCAAGTGCAGGAGAAACAGCATCAGTCAACACAGGCGACTGTAAATTTGCAGGACCAGAGTGAGGAATAACACCACCCATTTGCGTGTCTGACCTTCTAACAGAGGCCAACGAACCATTAGGAAAGAAAATTTCAGACCAAAAGTCATCCTCTAAATGAGCAGCAACAGTTCGATTAACCCTGTTTGTGTTGCTCAAAGGTTTCACGTCTTCGGTTTCACAAGCACTCACAGTGTCCATCTCAGTATCGTCCTCAGTAAGATCCAGAACATTAGCAAGTGCAGTTGAGACACGGGTAGATTCTTCCTGCTGAGAGGTTTCTTTTGGAAGGCCCTTATCATATGCCCGACCCACATCATCATCATTCTCCAGTACAGCTTTCCATGATCCATCCATGGAGATTATTACTTCAGCAACATTCTTTCCTACCTCTCTCAGGACCTAGGGGAGAAAACCAACTGGTTTATCAATACAAGAAAAACATAACGCAAATAAAAATGGAAAATGCAAATAAGTAGCTACTTGCCTTAATCATATTTTGATCAACACAAATGTCCAAAAAGCAGACATACTGATTACAGTGGGGGCAGCGCCATGAAGGCCGTCTTAAATTTATACCAACAAAGTTACTGAAGTCGAAACACTATTAAGTCACCAAAAAGAAAAAATTGAAATTAGAAGACAGTATTGAACTATCAGAACAGGAAAAGCTGGATCGTTCCACGTCCAATTACAGAATAACTCAACTTTTCATCAACTATCTGAGCTAGACAGTATTTGAATCAAAAGTTCCCGAGAAAATAAAATAAAAATCAGTGAAATATTGTATGTTAGCTACCACTGTTAGGTTAAATAGGAAAATTGGACTGAGTACATAAAGGATATCAGAAATTAGTGTCTTATATTCCTATTTCTCAATTCCCCTTTCAAACCTCAACTATTATTATCAAGAGAACAGTTGGTGGGGCATAGAAAAAAACGTTTCCTTTAGCCTTTCCTGTCCTCCTTACAAACCCTATAGTGGAAATAAAGATTTCTTTTGATTTCTTTCTGTTCCCTGAGGATGAACAATCATAGTAATATTTTTTAAATATCAAAATTTGAACCTGAACTCATAAGAAATATCTGTCAAAAGTAAAAATCTGAAACCATGTGACCTTGAAGCGGCACATGTAAAGCACTCGCGCAGATAATGGAAGTGGCATCACTGTAATTTGATTCTACCTCCAGTGCACAAGTCAAAAAGATCTGAGGTCCCATTAAAAACCAACATGCAAGCAAGATGCATATAGATCGCAGAACAATTTAACATGGCTCAAAAGCTTGTTACATGTTGATTATGTAGGAACTTGGAAACATAAATTTGAAACCAAAGGCATCAACAGGAGAAAATGAACATATGTAAATATGTGTATAGCTGGATGGACCACTCACTTGAAGATGTTTGCACAATCGACCTTTGACAGGAGTTTTGATACGTGTATAGCTGTTTTGCACATGAAAGCAAATGTAACAATCAGCATCATATCAATGAAGTTTGATCAAATAGGTATTAGCAAAAACACACATTTTGATGCATTTTAATGTAGAAAAAGAGGACAAGATATGAGACACAACTTCAGCACATTATCAGTGTTATTCACACAAAATGGGACATGGCCAAAATGTTATGTTAACTGTTGAAATCAAAACTTAAAAAATATCGAAGCAGCTGACCAAGCTGATGAAAAACAATATAAACCCTTCAAACTATGCAATCGTCCAGAAAAAACCAAATCAATCTTTCCCAATCAGAATTAATTAAAAACAAGAAGAAATCCCATAAGATTTCTAGCATTAGACATTTCTGCTGAAGGTAATAGTGTGGTTCAGGTCAAAATGTCCCAGGAATACCTATCTCAAAGATAAAGGATAATAAATAAACTAATAATATTCAAAACAAAATAAGCTAAGAAAAATATTACCCAAGCAACAAATATCAAGGCGTACCTTATGGGACAATTGAGAGATATTCTTGATGGCCCTTCGATTATATCAGAATCTAATGATTAAAAGAAAACAGTTATCAATTAAACATGCTATACTATGGTACAAAGCCTAATGGATTTCAAAAGTTTAGGTATGACGACATATCTACATAATGTATAAGAATAAATTGAAAAGTAATCATCTGTAACACCTGAATCTGACAAAGGTACAATGGGCTGAGTATAATCTTTCAGTGTTGAAGTGTCAGGTGATGATGTGATGCGCATAAAGGCAACCACTATGATATAGTGACCTAAAAGTAGTTACATTACAGTCAGAGCTGGATGAATATTGTACAACAAAACTACAATACTTAGACCATGAAGACTTGCACCCAAGCTCACCATTGAACTGGCCCACAGCTTGAAGAAGGTTTGATCCAAATTTAAGCATTCCAGTCACGACTGATGGCATCTGCGGTCCAGTATCCTGACAAAGAAAATGTAAGACACAGACTGTTACTAAATAAATACTACGGTACAACCCAAATTCAGTCATTTGCATCTAGCTATCGAGTAAGTGGAACCACACAAACCATTAAAATGTTTGTCCTTCTATCTACTCCCTTCCCATTTAGAAGAAAGCTACAGAAGTAAAAGAAATGTCATCAGAATAGATAGGAAACACCTCCAACTAAACTAAAAGATTAAGAGGAAAATGAGTTGTACTTCACTTGTGGCGGACTTATAATACACGCAGATGTCTCTATATTATCTGTTTGTGCTACAAATAACCGCTTCAGGAAGAAGAAAAAAAGGAAAGTATCAAGAATTACTTTCACAAATCATATTTCCAATTCAATGCATGAAAGGAAAACCAGTATAAAGTACAATTTAAAGCACAGAGCGAAAAACCACGACAATGGTATAACCAAATTATAACTGTTTAACTAGTTGGAAAATGCATCAAGTGAGACTGAAGTAAATAACAGTTCATAGAATAAAAATTACAGTGATTCTACCCTTAAATTATTGACTATTTGTAGGACTTACCAAAATTTATACAATTAACAGTTCATAGAATAAAAAGTATATGTAGCATGCCCAAAGTTTAAACAAATAAGTTATACTTAAAAGTACAGATTTAATTTTTTCACGAGGATTAACAACAATTATGTTGCTATGATATATAAACTGCACTAGTGTTTTATAACTATAAAGAAAAAACTGTGTGAATGTTGTGCATTATGGCAAAAAGGGCTTGGCATAAGAATGGGACAAGGTCAAGCAACCTTGTTTGTAATAATCTCACACATTTGTAAACCAACACAAGTTCGCAAATATATACATAAGTACATACATGAAATAAGGAGTATGGGGAATAAGAATCTAGAAGGAGACATAAGCCATCTGTTAGACCATTTATGGACAATTGATGGGCTTTCTGCATGCATGTGCCTATGTGTATTATGCATGACCATGCATGTGTGTGCTTGCGTGTGTGTGCATCCATCCATGTGTAAAAAAATTAACAAGAACTCAAGCACTTACAAAGACTACCAACATTGCAACTAATTCAAGAAGATGCTTACAATTTTTTCTTGAGAAGTATATACTGTACTCTTTGAAATATGGAAATCAAGCACGTACGTTCCATATCCAGGCTACAACACAATGACACATACTTCAAAACAAACCCAAAAAAAAAAGTTATATTAAAAGAAAAAAAAATTGAAAGAGAGAATGAAGAGCCACCTTGACTTCGAGAGAGGCAAGTATCTGGCCCATATTCATCAGTGGATAATATCTGCAAACAAAACCCAAACACACGCACAAGGAGATCTTTCAAAAATGTATTTGTATCATCAGCAGAAGAAGCTGTTGATAGTACCACCAGCATGGTTATTAGAAGGAGCAAATAAAGGATACTTTGAATATTAGGAACTGACGAGGTCAATTGTAAACATCAACCAGAAACACAACACAAACTGAATACAGTGTGGAGAAAGTTAACATTTCATTACTTCAATAATTTTATTTGAGGTACACCCTTTAGGGTCCCGTACGAAAAAAATTTCAATGATCCAAACCATCTAATTTTTAAGTCTATATTCATAGATCATCCTTGCAAAAATCAGACAAATCGGAAACCATTTCGACATCCAATTGTGTCCTACAAAATCAATGAACGAGGTGCTTCAAGAAAGTACTAAAATTTCAATAACTCAATGGAGTGGTCAAATGATATTGGATTTGAGTGACTTTTTTGTAGAGATGATCTTTGAATGATTATCTAAAAAATAGACGGTTTGGATTAGTGGAATACAATGCGGAGTGGGCCCTACAAGGGTGTCCCTCAAATAAGCTTATTTGAGGGATCCCTCAATGGAAGCTCTTTGTATATATAATACACAATTCAAAGATGTCAGGTCACGTATCCTCATTATCCTTGCATTAATGAAAAACTTCTACCTATTCCCGGTAAAACTCTAATTTCTAAATTCTAACATGGCCGCATGGTTCAGGATCATTAGGCTAAGATGATATGTCGTGAAAGAAAGTTAAAAAGTAAAGCAGAAGTTCCACCTTTTTATTATTGTGTCCACAGTAGAGAGACAACAGCTAGGTCCAGTTTTAAAATCTACTGGGAGCCAGAAGCTACTCCCTGTCTATAATTGCAATGAGATGATCATCAGAAACATCTACATGAAAGAAATAACAGCAATAATAAACAAAGTAACAGCAAACCTCATTAACTAGAGAAAATAGTTCTTCAGTCTCCTTTTCCGAAAACCATCCAGTCTTACAAGCATTCTACCAAGAAAAACACAACGTCAGCTGGAAAACTCATGCCTATATGTTTCAAACTTGATACAAAAACAAAAACAAATATACCTTATGGTAAAAAGAGGGAAAAAGTGAAAACAAGAACAATGAGCAAGCCATGTATAAGACTTCGGCAAATGGGTTTCGCATTCATTCAATAAAACTAAAGGCATTATGGTAATACCTTAACAGAGATCATCAGCACCATGATAGCAGCTTCCAATACTTTGTCACTCCTACGCTGGCATATCTGCACCCAAACAGGCTCAAGTATAAATCTTTTTCACTGATAAAAAAAAAAAATTGGGAAGACAACACAGAACAGGGCATTGATGAACTAGAAGAAGAAAACTCCAATACCTGTTTCAACAACGCAGGCAAATCGTTGGCTATCGTCGGAACCTCATTGTTTGCAACGGCATAATCAATGCCTCTACATTTGCCAAAGCAATTTCAAAAAAAACAAATCAAAAGGGAAAACAAAGAAATTGAAAATAGGGTTTGATAGAAAGAGGTAGAAGCTAGTACCTGGAAAGGGAAAGGCAGAGATTGAAGAACTCCATGGCCTCGCCACGGTAGCCAGATTTGACGTGAGCAGCCAAGCGCTCAGCCACGGCGGCGACTCGGTAGGAGTTGACGAGCGAAGCCGAGAGTTGCTGCTGCCCAACGCCGGCTACGTTCAGACTCACTAAATTGTTCACCACCGCCTGCGGTGTTAGCGTTGTTCCACTCATTAGCTCACACACCCACACACCCACACACAGATAGACACGGCCCACTTTCTCTCTCTCTCTCTCTCTCTCTCCAGGTTTTTCAAATGTTATAAAAAAAAAAACTGAAGGAAAAATGAATTGAAAAGGTTCCGGGAAAAATAAACCAAACAAAATATGCGGGACCCATGCCACCACATCTCTTATAATTTCCACCTCTATATAGATAACTTCCCGGGAGAGTTTTTTTTTTTTTCTTTTTAATCTGCTAAGCTCATTTATAACGAAGGATTTAGGGTTTAACTCTCGAATTTTAAACGAATTTATACATTCTAAACAAACCAATTGTGTTAAGACTTGAATTATAAACAACAAAAGCATCAGCACCTGAAGTCAAGTGGTTAAGATTAAGAGCATTATTTTTTGCATCCGAAATTATATGTTCGATTCTTCCATTTCTCAATATTGATTATATAAAAAAACATTGACAAGAAAATCAGCTACCAATTGATAACTAGGAGGTGAAGTCTTAGAAAAATTTGCCTACATTTGAAACTTAACAACAACCGAACTTGAGAATAATTTTTATGTGCTACTATATAGTGAAAAGAGTTTTAGAATTTGGTGAAATGAAGATTTTATGAGTAAATCATACATGTTTAATGTATTATGCAAGCGTGTCACTGTAAGAGCAGTTCCAATAGCAGGGTTTGACGGGGGGCTGGGGCTGGGGGGGGGGGGGGGTGTGGTGGGTGGTTTAAGGCCAAAAAATGGTTTCCAGCAACAAAAGGTCGCCCGAGCAGGAGGTGGAGCCTAGCAGACTAGGCTAGCCCTAGGGGGAGAAGAGCCTGCGCGCTGGGCCGAAGGCTGGGTGATGTCATGGCTTTTTGTCAGTCCACGTGGCGTCCTCTCAGCTCTCCGATCGCTTTTGTCCTCCAATCCAACGGCAACCAATTTTTGTGTAATAAAAAAAAAATTAAAAAAATAAAAAATACCCAAAAATTAATTAATTTTTTTCTATAAATACCTACCAATACTCTTCACTTTTAACACCAAATCCTCATTCATTTTCTTCTCCTTCAACTATTATTCACTTTCTACTCAATATTATTTGTAATTTTCGTTTTATTAATTTTAATGTCCTATTAATTTTTTTATTTAAATTTTTCTTGCAATTTATATATTTTGTTAATATTTCTTGTATGTCCAATATTTATTTAAATGTTTCTTGCAATTTATATATTTTGTTAATATTTCTTGCATTTCCAATAAATTGTTAAAATTTATTGCATTTTCATTATTTTGTTTATATTTGTTGCATTGACAATATTTTTTTAAGTTTCTTGTATTTTCAATATTTTTTTATATAGATTATGCAAGCACATATGTTTAGGTAAAAAAACTTGTGAAAAAAAACAAAAAAAAAGAATAGTGTTTGCCATTTGCCATGGCAACTACTTGAAACACACCTTGCTTTTTGCAAGGGCAGCCACTATTCATGTGAATAGTAGCTGCCCTAGCCCTCCTCTTGCCATGACAAGGGACTAACTGTTGAAAGTGCTCTAAGATGTGCACCAATTTAATCTAACTTCGGATCAAACGATTGTGAATCAAATGGGAAACTAGTTGGGTTAAATCACACCATGACAAGAACAAACAAATTGCTTTGAAATTAAGAGGTCGCTACATATTGCGAAGTAAAATTGCGTGATAAGAAATCAATTGTTGTTGAACAATAAGTGAAATATGTATAAAACTTGTGCAGAGATTTCTGAAGAAATTTATTTGAAATCAGTTATGGGATCTGTTTCATGAATGGGTGTAGAAATTCTGCCAGTCTCAGAGAATATAAACATGTTCGAACTAAGGAATTAACACGCTAATAAGTTTTACGGGCAGTGCCTAATCAATCATTGCATAAGACCTTTGCAGTTCACTGAACAAACTTCTCTCTCATTTTTCATCAAGTTTCCCTTAAAAAACACCTAAACCAAAAGCCAATTGCCCATGGCTCAACAGCCACCAATATCCCATAGTGGCCCTGCCAAAGGAGAGCAACAGAAGCCCGCCCCCTGCTGTAATTTCAGGCAATGGTGGAGTTTCTCGAGAGCATAAAGGCAATTTTGTAAGC
The DNA here is from genome assembly GCA_020521455.1 of Prunus kanzakura. NCBI lineage: Eukaryota > Viridiplantae > Streptophyta > Magnoliopsida > Rosales > Rosaceae > Prunus > Prunus kanzakura. Next base: position 988,546 of record BPUM01000836.1, read on the forward strand.
AACAGAAAATATAGGTTCTGCCATGAAACAAAAACTTCTACAATTCAACATGATGGAGTCGGAATATTTCAATTATACAGTTAAATTTAGCTTTTCTCCCTTTTTTGGGAAGAAAATAAAAGTCGAACTAATTCTGGTACTAATGGCTCTTTTGACACTGTAGAAATAACTTTGCAGCTTCATACTTCTGTACGGCACAAAAGAAGGCCGAGGTGAATCATCAACCTTGCGACGGAGACACAGCCAAGCAGCACAAGATGATACAGAAGATGTATGTGTTCTCTGAAGTTGCAATCGATCAGCCCTTACCCTGCGAGAGAGAAAAGTACGCGGTTAAATATCATCCAGTTAACAGAATGACAGTTGATGAGCTTAATGACATCCAAGGTCACTGAACAATAAATCAGCATAGAGATTTCTCCATAACATCAGGTGAATCAAAAAAAAATTCCAACAGCAAAAACACATCGCCAATTCCTTTAACCAACAGCTTGCACCATCCATTCAGTACTAATTGACCTACTGTAATTATCCAAGGAAGCTACTCGGCAAAGACAATTCTTCTTACAATTCATTCATCAAAGCTTCTAAACTATTACTACCATGATAATATAAATACATCTCCAAGAAACATTCAAAACTAATTTTTTCCATATTGTGCTATTTGGAAGAAATTTCTAATCTCTGTACCTTATGAGGTGGAGTTCCTGGTCTTAACACGTTGTTGCCAACTCCATGCTTTCCTTTCTTCTCAGATGCTTTCAAGATCTGGAAGGAACATGTCAATGTATCATCTACACTCATCATGGCACCAGCATTATCGAACTCCCCACAGTAATTTGGTGCTGAGAATATTGTCACCAGCTTCCGCTTTCCAAAAAACTCATACCCATCTTCCACAACCTGATAAAGGAACCCAATAAATCCAATAAGAGGTGGACAAACATTAAGAACACTACTAAATAACATACAGTTTGCATCTCAGGCCAGGGAAAAGCATGTGCTCATAAACACCGACATACAGATTGTACTTCAGCATCAATTGAAAGACAGAATTGAGTATGTGACCAAACATGTGAGACACAAGAACTCGTACTGTCGTAGGAATTTTTTCTGGTGTAAAACTATTTGCTCAAAAAATTTATAACAGAGCCAAACACAAGATACCAACCTAATTGACATGCCATGGTCACAAAGTTGAGAGCCAGTAGTTGAAGGGAAATCATGAGGAATAGAAATCTACCCAGAAAAAAAAATATATCATGCACATACACAAAGAAATTCAAATTATAACTTACTCCGCTATTCTTTTACATGTTCACCAACATATGAAGGATGAAATTTTGAATAAAGTTACTTCAAAACGTTCATAATATTACTGTCGTGACAAATGGAACTGTACAAGTTAAGATGATTATTTGAAGATGCGCTACATCAGGTTGAGTCGTCAGTTACCAGACTTTGTGCATACATGAACACATAGGTCCAATTCAGTTCCAAACGAGAAACCAAAAAAGAAAAAAGAAAATTAAGTCATATTACCTGATGAGCACGACAAATGAGATCAAGGTCATGTTTCTGGAGGAACTCAGCAACCTTGTCCGCACCAAAAGTATAGGACACGCCACGATCATTCTCTCCCCAACCTTCAACATCTTTATCAGGATCAGCCCATAATAGATCACAGAGAAGGCCTTGATCTGGCACGTCCACCGGCCGGGCAATATTCCTAATCTGATCCAAGTTTTTCAAATCAGGAGAAAGACCACCATGCATGCAAAGGATCTTTTCATCAATAAGAGCCGCAACAGGAAGACAGTTGAAGCAGTCAGTAAATGTCTTCCAAATGCGAACATTAAATCTTCTCTTGCACTCATCATAGAACCCGTATATGCGGTTGATGGAAGCACATTCATGGTTGCCTCTGAGGAGAAAGAAGTTCTCCTTGTATTTGATCTTATAGGAAAGGAGAAGGCATATTGTCTCTATGCTCTGCTTACCACGATCGACATAGTCCCCTAGGAATAAATAATTGGCCTCAGGTGGGTACCCACCATACTCAAACAATCGCAAAAGATCGGAAAACTGACCGTGAACATCTCCTGTGAAACAATGACGGAAAATGGATCGGTGTTATTGTAGTATTCAACAGAGCATATCTATTCGGTTCAGGAAATGAATATTAAAATTTCTTAATTAATCAATCGAATAAATATATACCTACAAGTTGGCCCTTACTATTTAATTAAATGAAATAAGAATATATTTTTTTACCATTATAAGCCGAAACGGATTTCCCTTATATAAAGAAAACATTTCTAGAATGCAAACCAAACAAAGGTTGATGGGCATGAATATAAAATTACTTAAACACCAAAATTCCGTTAGAACACCTGAATTGCCTTAACAAGGTAGGACTCTGATGCCAGAAAGTGAACTGAATCTAAGTTAAACAAAAAGGTGGAGTTCGGAAGCTATATGTGCCCTTCGTATCAAATAATTAGAAGATATATGTGCAAATAGCTTGTACGCTATCACAAGATTGACACTTACCTCTATGAGAGTGGTCAATCTACAAACACATGAAAAGTTGACCGACATTCGAGCAGTAGGTCCCAGTGCAATAAATGAGGATCGAATATATCGCCTAATGAATAGTAACATCAACCTTTTACATTCATCCGAGAGGGAAAAAATCAAACTTTGACTACTTGCATGAGTCAATTTCCACCAAAAACAAATACCTACTTTCATGCGTTACAATGGTGCAGTTCAATGGCTGTCCACCAAATCCAACTTCAGAGAATGCCTACCCAGGCAGAGCACACATGGCACTGACAACACTAAATTAATACCCATCTAATCAAAAAGAATAAGTGGCAACCAGAATACAGCCATATCATAGACACTAGTATCAGGAGTACCTAGGGACTACTTTGCAGAGTAAGGAAACTAGCTAACCCACCAACAGGCAACCACACCAGAAGAAACATGTCCAAGGCCAACACAATCCAAAGAATAACTTTTTTTGGGCAGGAAAATAAGGCAATGAAAAACTGAAAGGCCTCATAAACAACCTTAGTCTGCCTAGAATCTTGCATTGCAAGCCTTTAGTAATGCTCGGAAGTTTTGCCACATAACCTCGCCAATGTCACAAATTTTGGCAATGAAAACTACATTAAATCTCTTACCATCAAATTTTGGTTTATCAGACAAACACCGGTAACAATTTCTTATGTGCTAAAAACATACTTCGCACTTTACAATCAATATGATATACTCTGATGAGGCAAACTGATTAATGCATATGGAAACCCTTTCAAAGCTGTCCTGTTCTTTTCACTAGTAAATGCTCTTTCTGCTCTAATCAAATGCACCAGAAACTGACTCTACCAAAAAAAAAAAAAAATTTAATACTTCTTAGAATCTAAAAAATTACATTATCTGCTCAAAGAAACTCCCAATTTCCAATGATGAAATCTTTTTCATGTGCATTGTCCAGGAAAAAAAAATTAATCATTTTCATGTGCAAACCCACCCAAATTACTCTTTCCCACAATTAAGTCCAAATTCAACACATAAAACATGCAAACAAAGTCAAATAAACCAAAACTTATCTGAAGATAAAAACCAAAACTTTCAATCCAGAATCAATTATATCAAGTTCTTTACCGCAAATTTTTATCGGAGCTTCAAGCTCAAGAAGATTCGGCTGGCTGAGAAAGATCTCCTTGGAGGCGGAGCAAAGCTGCCTTATTTCGGCCTCCGTGAGCTGCACCTGTTTGGTGGTCCGGCCATTCTTCGCTGAGACAAGCCTCCGTATAAGATCGTCAACAACACTCTCGTCCATCACAGCAAAGCTTCTCTACACAACCCAAAATCGCACCCAGCAAAACCAAGCAAACAGAACAAAAGTAGAATACAAAACCCTAACTCTACGTTTCGGCCTTGGGTGCGCTCAAAAGCGAGGATAAAGATCCGATTAACGCGTCTTTTGGCTAAAGCAATAAAAGCCTAAAAGAGAATCAGAATAACAATAATAGCTTCGAAATCACAAGCAGAGATTTTAGGAAATAATATCTTGGGCTTTATGGGTTGAAGAAGATGTGGTGGAGGTGTGCGTGGCGGCCATTTTCGGCTGGTAAATGACAGTGAGAGAGAGAGAGAGAGAGAGAGAGTTGAAAAAATGAGTCTTTTGAGTGTGTAACAGTTGGGTTGGGTTTTTTGAGGGGACCTCTCTCTGCTTTGCGTTTAAGGGAGCCCTAAATAAAGTTTGAGCTAACCCTATCTGGAAACTTTGAGAGCATGCGCCTCGCACGTGCGTGGTCAACCTTGGTCAACTACAATTACAAATTAGAACACAATTTTTGTTTGTTTGTTTTTTTTTTTTTGTAATGATGGGGTTGATGATGATGATGATCAGGCATTTATCATGATGAGGATCATGACATTTTGGTGCCCTCCCAAACAATACCCATATTTTTTCTTTTCTTTTTGTCTTTTTGAAGTGGAGAATGAAAGATTATCAAATTGTGACACACTATTTTATCATGTTCTTCTCTTTTTGGAAATAGTTTTTGTATGCAAGTGTTGCTACAAGAGTTTGTGTTTGAATTTGAATCAAAACATGGTCACTTTAGGCTGCTTTTGCCAAGATAGGGAAAAGTAATGCATAAGGCATCTAACTTTGAACCAATAAAAAGAAGGTTGTTGGATAACCATATAAGTTACTTTTTTATTACAAGCAATTAGGGGAGTGGGGTTTCGAACTTTTGCCTGGAAGAGCTCAACCAACTGAGCTATACCTCACTAACATTGTGTAAGTTACTTTTTCATCCTCAAGTTAATTGTTTTCTTCTTCGGCATATCCTCAAGTAAATTGTTTTAAATAAAGATATTAAGGAAATGCTAATCATAAAGTTTTCAAGTGCAAAAAGTGTATGTTTGCATATTTATATGTTTACACTGTAAGCTAACGGAGATAAATCAATGAAATTATATTTTCATTGCTCTTATTTCCCTTTACCAAATTTGTGATGATGAACAAATTTATCATCTCTTAATATTTTCCACATTACTTACATAGCATCGAATATGTTTTCACTGTAATATCCTTCCCTGATCTTTATTTTATATCTCTAATTTTATATATATATCTCCTTATGTAAGCCTTGATGGAAGTGAATTCTTCTTCCACTCTCAAAAATTCTAAAATGAGTGAGAAAATTTAAGTGGCTAAATCAAATATAGTTGAGAAACACCAAAAAGAGAAATCAAAACAGTGACTCGGTTTGGAAGTTTTTTTAGAGAAAATAGAATTGGTTATCACCAAGGTTTACGTGAAGAGAGAATTATCGAAATTACTAATTGTAAATGACTAGGAAGAATGAATCATTTGAAATTCATGTTGTTCTTACTATTTCAATGTCTTATTAACATTAATTTACTTATAAGCATTAACTAAAATGCCTAATTTTGAAATTCAATTTTATATTTAGGCCTGTTTGGTATCCTACTCAAAAAAGTAAATTAAAAAAACCATGATTCTTTTTAAAAACATGAGTTTTCAAATAGTAATTTTAAGATATAAAAACTTATTTGGTATTGAACTCCAAACTATTTTTTAGATCTAAAAAAATCAGAAACCCTAAATTCTCAAATTTAAATTCCCAATTTGAAATTAACAAAAGAAAAGGAGAGAGGGAAGATAAAAACGAGAGAGAGAGAGAGAGAGAGGGTTTTTCTTGAGTTTGAGGTTTTAAAAATAGGCTTACCAAACGGATTTTTGTGGCTTTGGACTTAAAATATGTTTTTGAGTTTATAAAATTGGATCCAAGTAGGATACCAAACATGCCCTTAGTTTCCCTAGTAAAAAAGCTTGAAGAAATTAGTCATTATCTCATTATAATTTTTAATTTGGTTGAGTATGAAATCAAAACTAGTCATGAATGAATTATAAATTGAGATATTTAGTGATATACCAAATCTTAGCACTAAATCTATAAATAAATAAACCATACACCATTTTATTTCTACAAACAAACAAAAAAAAAACCCAAAAAATGATAGCTTACCCTTTTGAATTTAATTTTGATTATTAAATTACTTTGATGCTCTATTGAGTGTTTTGGGCTTTTTTATGAGGTTTTGGGGTTTGGTTTGTTTTAAGAAATCAATTGTAGTTTTGTAATTTAAAAGAAATTAAAAGCCTTTTTGTCATATTGTAAATGAGTTTGTGCTGTGTTTCTAAAATCCATTTCATATAGGTTTTTTTTTTTTAATTTTATAATTTGAGCTCTTATTTTGGGTATAATAGTAAATCTCTCATATAAATTTAAGACATGGATTTAGCCAAACAACCTTTCAATCAAATGTATACTCAAGTTATGGTCAAATTAAGTATCGATTTTTTATCAAACTATATAATTAAAAAAAGGTTGGCTTCTTTATTTTTCTATTAGCTAGGGTTGGAAAGAAGCTTTCCCATTTGTTACATGACAATGCCCGTTCACCGACTTAAAACAACTATGTCAACCATTCTAAAAGATTAATGATATGATTAGATTATTATATGTTGTTGATGAGTATTTTTTATTTTAAAAAAAAGGTAAGTTATTCTTTATTTTTCGCTAATTTTCTATAATTTTCTCCATTTTCGCTTCATATAACCAAAACTTATTTTTAACATATTAGCACATGTCTCTCTCTCATTGGTGGTCCTTAGATAAGCCACCGCATGTAATCCATGTAATTCCTCATTTTCTTATGTAATTGGTAGTTGGATAATGCCACGTCAAGCAAACCAACCCCAAGCCAACAAAAAACATGCGCTCTTGATCAACGTTGACGCTAACCTCACCGGAATATTCCCCTCCAGCCACCAGTTACCAAACACACCTCACCCTTTCCCGAAAACTATAAATACTTCTTTTTCTTCCCCCATTGCTGCTCGTGCCCTAGAAACATTCATTTCGCCGCAACATGCTTTTCTCAGCTTTTCCCTCAATTTCTCGCACCAAATCCATGCTCTCCCTCTCATTTTCCCTCCAAAATTCGCCCTAATGATCATCCTCAGCTATTCTTTAACTGATTTCGTCTGGTTATGGATCTCAAGGCGATGTTCGCCGACTACTGTTGTAAATTTATCGGTTGATTGTTGTATTTCGATTGAGTTTTGGTGATGGAAGCAGTGGACTTAACTTTTCCGGTGGAAGTCGCCGGCGCGCAGAAGTTTATGGGGATAGAGGGTCTTGTGAGAGCTGGGGTTACAGTCAAGGAGCTTGAGCCTTGTGATTTGGACCGTGTTTCTGTTCGCGCAAGCCCTTTGACTGAGGCATGCAGCTCATTTCTCAGCGATAAAGGTGGTTTCTTGGCGTTTGATTTTGTTTTTTGTTTGTTTGTTTTTAATTATTTAATTACTTACCTTGTCTTGGACTAGCTTGCTTGTTAGTGTTATTTGACTGGTAAATTGGGGTTTGATCTTTTTCTTCAGGCGTAGATTTGTATTTCCCCAAATTTTGAGGTTGTGATATGTTTTTTAAGGAACTGAAAGCAAAAGAGAGGAAAAAGGAAAGAAATATTTGCTTAATGTGTTTCTCTGATTTCCCTCATTTATTAATTACTGTTTTAGTTAGTTCAATATTTATAATTTTAGTTACCCAGATTTCTTAATTTGGATGTGTATCTGGGTACCCTCTTAACTTCGTAGTTTATGATTCCTTGGTTGTAAGTGCATGCTCATTTTTGTTACTGAAATTTCTTAAATTTTTGCTCCGGGGAATTTGGTTATGTTCTCAGAGGTAACAAATGTGGTTAGTGCTTCAGAGTATGAACCATCTAAGCTTGGTGATCAGCTGCTCAGCTATCAGGGTGAAGAATTGTCCAGGCACCAACATGGTAGGGGCAAAAATGGTTTTTTGTTGCATACTGGTGCTGAAAGTGTACAGCTAGAACGGAAATCAGGAAAGGTGTCAAAAATGGGTAGTTTGACTTCTAAGAGACCGCGAATTGCTCGATTGGAAGACCCAACGAGTTTAGCTGGAGTTGATGGGATAAGGGATATGTCAGATAAGCTCGGATCATATCTTACAAAGTGCAGTTCTTCAGGTAATATATGTCATCTACTGGCACTTTGAATAGTTATTTGACGTAAATGCTTGTTTATCATCATCAGGATAACAACTTCGAGAAAATTGACCCGGGCAAGTCTAAAGATGCTAGATGCCATCTGTGGTCTCTTTGTATGTTAAATTTTGATTGGTTTGTATTTTTTAGTCACTTAAATGTTACATCAGTAATTTGTCCTCTCTTGTGAGGATATGATTTTTTTTTTCTGGAGTTGTTTAATGCATGAATGTAAAGTTTTCTTCAGTGGAAAGTCCCATTTTTTCTTTGTCCCATATCTTACAGTTGGGGAAAATTAATATTTCCCCAACAGCTCTTACTGCTGTTGGGCACATGAACACACATCTAGGTATTGCAGGTCTGTTGTTTAACATCAGAGTGTTATGGATTCAGTGCAGTTGATTGGAATTAATACTTTATTTAGTGAAGCATAAGTGATGTAGAATCTGGAATGATAATATTGCATGAGGAAAATTAAATTAATTGGAAAGTAATTGTCTGTAATGTTCCACTACTAACAGGACTATTTTACCTATTTATTAATTTTACTTATTTATCGAGGCTGTACAATCCCGAATAGGAAACCCTACAAACCCAGTATGGAAACTGAAATTCTTAAGAGTCAACTATATATACGTTAAAACCCAAAGCTAGGGCACTACACCCTTTTTCATTCTCCCACGTAAGTGCGTAAGTGTGTGATACATCATTAAGTAATTCCATATAATCTCTACCGACGTATAAGCGTTTGTTTTTGTTTTTCCTAAATGAAACTACTGTTAAACTTATAAGGTTATTTTAACACATATAAGATCAGAACTGGAACATTTTCAACTTACCGAACCTCCACAATGGAACTTTGGTAGGTAATCAAAGCAATAGAAATTACAATGTTTCCCTCTGATGAATGAGACAGACAATATTATGTGCAGCCTTTTCAAGCAATTTAGAATGCTGTGGAATTACATCTGCTGGCTCCATAATATTCTTTGTGCAAATTTTGTTATTCCTTGAAGTTCAATTTGCTCTACTAGTTCTCATTCTTTGAAACTGAAAATTTATGTCCCGGTAGTTTCTTTATTCTTTTACGGTGCTAGTTTCTACGTGTCCATTGTATCTTGTAGGACTTTTCTTTTTTATAGTCAGTAAACTGTTAATTTGGTCTGGGTGGTTGGAAATTTGGAAACATTAGCTTGCAAGTGCAGTCTCCAAAATTTATGTTATGATTTGGTAAGGCCATCATTTGATACTTAACCAGATTACCTGTCCCTTTATGTTCTGGTTTGTGCTGAGAGTCATTTTTTGCCTTTCTGTATTATACATTCTAGATAAGAATCAATTGGCGAAACAAAAGAACAACTGTACAAGCAAGCGAGGTGATAAGAGAAATCTCAAACTTCCTGCAAAGACTAAACATGATTCTTTCTCCGTAAAGGCGGGTTTGCCAAGCTTCGGTTCTGCTGCTGGAGGGAACAACTTTTTCGGTATGGGACTTCTCACAAAGGCTACATTCTGTCTCTCAATGTATCATTGACGTATTCATTCAGTTATTACCATACTTTCACTGTGCATATTGCATACCGTGCAAAATTTAAATCGTGATTTAAATGAATGTCAGGAGTACATGGCCTTAAGTCAGATAATCATGATGTCACAAAGCTAGTAGATGATGTGCTACTGAATGAGCTCCTTGATGGGACATGCAAGTGTCCTAGTTTAGATAAGGGCAAAGGGAAGAAACCAGCAAATGTTAACGATAGTTTTCTGCATTCAGTTAGAAAGGCCAGTTTCGTCCTTCGGCTACCAAGGTCTGTCCAGCCCCAACATATTGCTGAAGTAGATAGCAATTCCGACAAGATAATGTCACCATGGCCATTAAGCACAAGTTCTGTTGTAACTTCTGGTGTCAATGGTGATAAAGGAGAACCAGTCATCACAGATCTCTCTTCATGTAATGAGGTCAGTGATCAGTGGTAATCTAATATATTGTTAGCCCTGGAGAAAACTTACAACATTTTATGTGACCTGTTTGATTAAAACTAGAAGTTTTATGGCTTACATGGAAAATCATGGAAAAGCTGTGCTTCAGAATAGGCCTCTTTCTAATGGTTGTTTGGATAGATCTTCTGAATCCAGTATAGATATGCTGCTGGTGTGAACGGTTGCACATTTTAGTTGAGAGTATTAGGCTGGGCTGACAAGGATTTTAGTTCTATTTTATAACTTTTAGTGTTTCATTTCATTCAGATTATTAATATTTTGGATACCACTGATGATTGATGTCGTCCTTTCTGTTTTTGTTCCTATAGGTACAGGATTCTCATAAAAAGCCTGAAACTCCTGCTAATCCCCTTGATTTGCCATTATGTGAACCTAAGTATATTTTGGAACGCTTGGCTCTTCCTCCACCCAAGGATTTGGAATCTTTGCTTTTGGATGCTGCAAAACCTGCTTTATCTTCAAAAAGTACTCCTGATCCGTGTTCAGGCAAGCAAATATCTCGCGGGGCAAGCTTGCCTCCATTTCCATGGTCTCATACTTCTAATGGGCACTGTAGAACCAGTTCTGATGCAGCAAAACTGTCCACAAGCAGGGGCACATGCCAAGGTCGATGGCAAAGAATAGGGAAGAATATTCTTAGCTCATTGGGGGCTGTCACTAATAATTTTACAGACTTGGAGTCACTAACCTATGATCAGAGTCTAGTTCCTTCTGCAAGGCTAAAAATTGCTGGTTCAGAAAATCAAGTTTCCCCATCCATATCTGTTAGTCTTTCTTGGTTTCAGCGGGATTCATTGTCTGGTGCAACATGTTCCAAACAATCCTACATTCCGCTAGGTATGTTTTCTAAGGGTTGAGTTTGATTTATATACTAAAACTTGAATGTATCACATTGGTTGCTGGAAATTATTACTATCACTGTCAGTCCTACTGCTTGGGACATTGCCTTTTATAATTTTTCATTTTTTGGAAATGCAGAATCTGGAGGCAAGGTGAATCATTCAGGAAATGGTAACGGTACAGTTTCTACCTGTTAGCAGCCTCTCTTTATAATTCTTGTTTCTATGTGTAAAATGCACGTGCTTTGGGATGCTTGGGGTGGGTAGGGTGATGCATAAAGTCAAGGAAGATGACAAAGAATGATGCTGCCGTGTTGGCATTGAAACTTAGGTTTAGGGTTTAGGGTTAATCCAAAATTACTCCGATTTCCTTGGGTTAATCCAAAATCATTCATTGATGCCCTCTTTGGATGCTAGTTTCCCAATTAATATGATTATGGAATGTGCCAGATGATGCATGTTATATGCTTTAAATGGAAATAGTAAATGAATCTGATAGGCTATGTCTGATGGGCTATGTGCCTTGTTTACGTTCTTATTGTTCTTGTCTTGGCTTGGAAAGGATTTTGCAATATCTATACTCCATTTACACTCCGATTTCTATTTCTGCCTCTGCAGCTGTGTGACTTTGCTGTATTAATGAAATGGTTTTTGCTTGTCCAGATGAGCATTGTCCACAAATATTAGCTGCTGCTCGAACACTTTGTGACATGGCAACTTGTTCCTCGAGGCAAAATCCAGATGGAATCATGAGATGGCCAAAGAAGCCTTCACAAAAGGCCATGAAAGCACGCAAGTTAAAATCAATAGAGAAACCTGAAGAAGCATATGGAACATCAGTTGTTGTATCCGGGTCTGATAATCTCAGGAGAAGCATCGACCGGATGATGCTACCCCCAAAGAAGCCCAGGCTCTCTATGGTTGATGATAGGAAGGATTTCAATAATTTCAGCTGTGTTACAAAAGGACCAATAAATTGGTCTACACCCAGGTCAAGTAGGTCATCGCCTGGCAAATCACTTAAGGAGTCAATTGTGGATATAAGACATTCCACCACAGATGTAGCGAGGCAGTCGTATATGATGCCACCACCAGCAAGGGTTCCAGAAAAGGCGTCGAACAAGCGGGAGAAGATAAGAAAGTTATTGACAATGGAATGGAACAGAGGAAGGGACCGGCTGGACTGATGAACAATTATGCAAAAGATTTTAGTCCGTACTGACGAGGGTTGCCATTTAATCTGATGTCTCTGTGGGGAGGGTTGGTTATTGGAAATAGCTGATTTGTATATATCATGCTGTAGCCTGTAGGTGAAAATGGAAAATGTTGTAAGGGGTTCATGATGTAGGAGCAAATGAAAAATGAAGTAGTTGTAAGGGTTTAATTTTAAAGGAGGGGTAGGAATTTTATGTTGTAACGAAGGATAGAGCACAGTAGCAATGAAATTCATTGCCTTGTGTAGAGCATCCCATCTCCCTCCCCCATCTCTCTCTCTCTCTCTCTCTCTCTACATGTCTTGGTAAATAATGAAGTTTCATGATTAGAATTGCTCGTGTTTCAGAACCTGTTCCAAAATATTGATTTCCGGCCATGGAATTTGGATTTTTAAAATTTATAAATTGTTAACAAAATAGTTTTTTATATAAGAAAATAGGATATTTACAAGATCCTTTGTACACGGGCCAACGTACAATAAAACTAGAGATTTTCTATTTAAACCCCAGACTTCTCTTAGTTCACCCCATGTTCTAAGTTCACCCCATCTTTTAATTTAAATTTTCACAATTTCTAAGAAAACCCCACTATCTTCCCAAACTACCCTTAAATACACCCCAAACTAAAGGAAAAAAGAAATAAAAGAGATTTTCTATTTAAACCCCATAATTTTCTTTGTTCCCAGCAGAAAAAAAACACAAACAAATGGAACCCCAAACCAGAAATTTAATACTTTCTAGAGAAAGAGAACAACTTTACCTCTCTCTAAGTAGAGGAGTTTGTCCTGACCTAATCCAATTTATACTTTACCAATGTCCTGATCCAATTTAAATAGGATGTAGAGGAGTTTGTATTTCTCTAAAACTTAATTAATATGAAAAGTTGTGGGGTCTGTGGGGTGTGTGTATAGATGTACTAGGGTTAATTATAAAGTTGGATGACCTTTTTTGTCTTTTTACACAATAATAAAACTTACAGCTTAATGATTTAAGTATTGGGGTGAACAAAGAGAAATGCGGGGTTTAAATAGAAAATCTCTAAAACTAAACACGCAGCTCAACAAGTGCGCGGCTATACTTGTTTTTCCTTAATTTTTTTTTAAAAAATAGTATAGACGAGTGGCTTTACTGTTTGGCAAGGCACCTAGTTGCTAGGCGGGTCTTTTTTAATATATATAAATAGTATAGCCGAGCGGCTATACCCGGTTTTTTTATTTATAAAAATCGTATAGCCGGGCGGCTTTACTGTTTTGACACGTGGCGCCTAAGGCCCTAGGTGGTTCCTTTTTTTAATATATATAAATAGTATCGCCGCTCGGTTATACCCAGTTTTAATTTTTTTTAAATCGTATAGCCGCACGGCTAGACTCAGTTTTATTCATGTTTTAAAAATAGTATAGCCGGGCGGCGATACTTATTTTGACACGTAGGCGCCTAATCGCTGGGCCGCTCCTCTTTTGTTTTTTTTCATAAATAGTATAGCCGCGTGGCTATACACGATTTTAAAAATAAAATTTAAATAGTGTAGCCGAGGCTTTACTGGGTTTTTTTTTGTTTTTTTTTTAAAATAAAGAGTATAGCCGGTATATATATATTGACATCCTTTTTTCCTTTAAAATTTGTTTCCCGTAATTTTTTGTTTATCGATAAGAGTAGTTTAGAGCATTATCCATTACTGTTAGGTTATTACTTGACTCTCTATTATACCTTTTTGATTTTTTACTTTTTCAGAGTTATTATCCGTATAAAAAATTTAGCGCACTTTCACATTTAATAATGTATTTTACACGTACATACATATTTTTTAATAATACATCCGTGTTCAACACACATCTTAAAGATTCGGTAAAGTTCACGTTTTTAAAAATCAAATGTACAATACTCATATTATACATGTACGTATGTATTTTTCATGTTTAATACACATTTTTTACAAAAATTTCATAAAGACACAAAATTCATGTACTATACACACAATTCTCACATATTATTGAATAAAAATAAAACATATTAGAAAATGTAAAAACATTTATATTAAAACATGATATAGTAGCCGAACATTTAAGTTGTGATTTGCCAAAATTTTAGCAAATAAAACACATATGTATTTTATTCGTATATTTTCCCGTTCCGTATTTTATTAACTAGGAATGAATGTACAACTGCGCAGCTATACTTAATTTTTTAAACCTATACTCGATTTTAAAAAAAAATTAAATAAATAGTACCGCCAAGCGGCTATACTGGGTATTTGCAAAAAAAAAATTAAAATAGTATCGCTGCGCGGCTATACTCGGTTTTTTCTAAAACATTTTTATAAAAATGGTATAGCTGTGCGGCGTTACTTTTTTTGACACGTGGCTTCTAGGCACAGGCGGGTTATTAATATATATAAATAGTATAGCCGTTCGGCTATACCCGGTTTTTTTATTTTTTATTTTTATAAAAATGATTATAGCCGCGCGGCTATACGTGATTGTTTTTATTTTTTTTAAAAAATAGTATAGCCGATCGGGTATACTGGGTTTTTTTTTGTTTTATTAGTTTTTTAATAAATACTATAGCCAGGCGGCCATACTCTTTATATATATATAGTGGCATCCTTTTTTTCTTTGTAAAACAGAGAGCTGGTTTAAATTTAATCAGCAAAGGAAGAAGATAGAAATAAGCAATATAATAAATAAGGCAAAATTGTAGCAATGGCCCATCAACTAAGACCTGACTTTACTTTTAGTTTCTCATGTTACAAAATTGTTATGGTGGTGCTTCAACTATGCCTCGACTTTCAGAACTTGTTCTTTTCATTGCATCTGTCAACTTTTTTTGAAAAATAACATTTTCACCAAAAATAAAAATGAAATTAACATGATAAGGAGCATTGCTTTACATGTGATAGCAGCCTATATATAATAAGAGAATCAATTGTCTTGAACCTGTAGCACTTATTAACAGATCCAATGGCGTCCATTAATTATATCTCAATAACTTACTTAAATATTGGGATATTGGAAGCAATTAAAGATATTTGTGTCTGGGTAATTGTGATTAGCTTCATAAGCTTATGTTTTTAATTGTATAAGTTATTTTTTAATTTCACATGAGACATATTCTTATTAGACTCATTTGACATTGCAAGTATTTGTATTTCTATGCCTGGTTAACTCAAGCAAGATTGCATTAGAATTTCTGTGTAAGTCATTTTTTTTAAATTGCAACAAAATCAAACTACAAATGTCAAATTTTGGAATTGAAACTACATAGATGAAAGTGAAAATTTCGTCAAGAACGAAAAGTGACTTTTTGCGTTATTTAAATTTCCTAAACCCTTATATGTTTAATAGAAATATCTAAGAAAACTTCTTCACCATAAGCATTTTTTTTTCCGCTTGGACTTGTATGGCATACTGTACGTTCATACCAAGAAACATAAATCATAATGAATTCATAGAAATACCTAAGAAAACAACTGATCTAATACTAATACAAGAGCCATTGCAAATCCATCATCAAAGCCAGGATGCACAATCAAATGAAAAACCTCTACCCCATAAGAAACGCCTCCAATATTTGCCTCCTTCCTCTTGATCTCAGCTACCACATTCCTATACTCATCCAATACCTTGCAAGATCGATGCCTGTAAGAACCTTCAATCAAATATGCATATCTTTTATGACCCCATGCCTCTCGATATACATAAGCAAGTATGTTGGGATTGGCATTTAACACGTTCATGTTCTTCCTCACGCAAAACGTTGGGCTGCTTTTTGATGTTCCCGTTCTGCAATAATCACCCACTTCTCCTTCGTGCACAAACCAACTGTCAACTAGACTAAGCTTCTGCCAAGGAAACGCGTTGAACGGTCAACATCAAATCCAGTTTTTTATTTCTCTCTTTTATACATGAAATTATGAATATAAACAAGCGTAAAACTTTATGTTGTTAGATTGTCAATTTAAAACGACGAATCAAGTTATACATATACCTTGCGACGACGCATTGTGAGGACGGATTTTCCAGAGGCATCCATGAGAATGACTTCCTCAGGATGCTCGACGTAGTTGTCAACCCGATAAACGAGATCTCCGTTCGAATCTATCACCGTGAACCCTTTGCAGCTAATCAGGAGTGATTTTCTCCACACTGTTAATGTTGTGCAAGCCCCAACAGTATTGAGTTCCTGCTCATCGTGCTGATCATGTTGTTCTTGATTATGGACAGACCTTGACAAAGATTTCAAGAAAGGAACAATCTTCATCTCTCTCTCTCTCTCTCTCTCTCTCTCTAAATTGTTAAACCGTAAGCAGAGGTTATGAAAGCAGATACTTATCGCCGGAGAATGTTTGAGTTTGAGATATTGGTCTTACTAATATTAGGAAAATTCTCTGTTTTGTACACAAGAGTTGTATATATATACAATCCTTCTTATAGTTAATGACGATATATTATTATACTATATATATATTGCTGTGTATGTGTATAATTGTATTGTATATATCTATTGCATGAAAATTAATATTTTGTCGTATAACATTGGTCGCCAGAAGCATGACACGAGTAGCTCTCAATGAGTGAGAATCTGGGTTTTTTTTTTCATTATTTATATATATTGTGAAAGAGACAACTAGCCAGAAAAGTCATTGCTGGTTTCCTAGGGACACTTTGATGGGATTAATTCTATACTAATTAGCAATTAGCATAGATGATGTATCTTTATTAATTAATTTCGATTAATTCACGTGTAATACTAGCATTAAAAAGGCGACACGTGTATGTTTCCCTAGATGGTCTCTGAGGTTCCAATTTTTCTCTTCTTTTGATTGAATTGGTGAGTTAGGTTTGTTTTTGTTTAATCGGAGATTCATAAGCACGAGACAAAAGGGGGAGCCATAAAAAAATAGGGAGGGTGCATAGCCTGCAGGAAGGGGTGAAACCCAAGAAATTTGCTCAAGTTATTTCCGTAACCATTCATTCAAACTCTGCTTTACTGATCTCATGAATGAACTATGGTCGAATTAATACATTTTACTAATTGGCTATGACTATGAGAAATGCTTTGTTATATTTGTAGTTATTGACTTGCGTTGACCAACTATTTATATCATGCGTCATGTTGAAATTAAGTCACAACATTAGGTTTGTTTAGATTTTATACCAGTGATATTGGAGCAGGAGAAATTGAACTTAGAACCTCGAATGTGGAATAAGTACTTTTAAAAATTTGAGCTACAAATCCCTTACAATATTAAGATGGTTGTTTCAAAATTCAAAGTTGCGAGGTAAAAAGTGCCTCATCTCATGAAAAAAAAAATCAGAGAAGCAGCAATAATAAGAGTAGTAAATCTGCAAATATTTTTATTTTAGAGTTTGAATCGATTTCGGTGATCATCTCATCACGCATATATCCACTGTAGCTGCATCATCAGTCATATCATAGTCAAATGCGTCCTCTTGCATTGGATTATATATTTATATATAACGCCTCATGACAACAACGGTGGGGACGAGATGTAGAACCTTTATTAATTGTCCATTTCCAAATATCCATACTTACATATCTCAGGGTTCTTCCCAAAGCTCCCGTATTTTGTTCCAATCGATGCCTTTGAAATTTTAGTCGCAATACTTAATAATCAAAGAAAATTCGCATTGGAACAACTCTAATTAATATTGGATCACATTTACTAATATCATTTCTCAAGTTGAGTAGATGCAAGATTCATCTCTATTAGAAAGATAGTCGGTCGGCTAATAAGTCATACGGTACCATAGTGAAAAAGTATGTTAAGCCTAAAATCAGTGGTCTCAGAGTTTGAAACTCCCAGATACTAGCGTGTGCATGTGTAAATCCCTCTTCCTTCCTACCTTTGACAAAAAAAAAAAAAAGAGGTGGTCGGTCAATTGGTAATGTGATATTTATATATTATAGAAATAATATTATTCGCAAGTATTCTCATAGTTTTTCTTTGAATATTATTTTTTTAGGTAGGTATGTTGGCACGTATTCTCTATTTATTGGCTAATGGCTAAAAGAAGATCCTCTTGCAGTTTCGTTGCTATTAGCAGCCGATTGACTGTAATTATGAATTTTGAATTATCGCCATCTTTCTAATTATTGATCACTTCATTTTCTTTCTACCTTTTCATGTTCTCCATTCATCTTTTTCAAGCTTTCGGTTCTTCCTTTTCAATGTGTCTATGTATATAGAACGTAGCTAGCTACATAAGTTAACTGAACATGCCCAGACAAATATGGGTGAGTCTGCAAACCCAACCAAATTCCCACACGCCCAGAACTCCCATTGGCCTCAACTCTTAAGTCATGATGACCACCCTACACTGTTTTTGAATTAGACGTGTACGTCACTGATTATTCATGAAAGCAATTTTGCAAATGGTAACAAACATAATTAGAACGTTAATTAAGCAGCACATGCTTCTAGATTTTCATTAATAAAAACCAAAACCAAACTTCCTATATATCATTATCATATATATAGAAGACAATGAGTTGAAGGAGCTTTCCTCCATTTCTTTTTTCTTTATTATATTTTAGTGTGGAAGGGGGTGGTGGAGGGAGGCCACCCGATTTTGATGACTCAGATCATGAGATTCATGCATGGAGATGGGACCGGATCGCAAAACAGTGTTTAGGATTAGATTAAATCAGGCTGAGGGCCCCACTTAGAGATTAGTCACAGCTAAATTTAGTAAGAAAATGCTGCGCTTGAGCTGGGAGCCTACCGCGTGTGTATATTTACTGGTTGAATTTCAGTGACTTGGCATCCTTTTAGGTATTCCTTAATATAATGATCTTGGACTGAATCTTGACTCGTAAACCAGGCAAATCTACATACACACTAAAATAATGATCCTTTTATAGGAGGAGTTGCTTAATAATGTAGATTGTCTTTGTTTTGTTAGAAAGGTAGAAATATATATTATTCAACTGAAGCAAAGTGATGTAATCTACAGAGAGAGAATCTGAAGAGTTAATTTTGATATTTGGGGTCTAAGAAAAAAGAGACAGATGATCCAATGTGATTGGTCCATGCCAAACGACAGGATAGTGGTAGGTGCGTTATAGAAATACAGGGACTAAATTGGCAGAATGAGTAAAACATAAAGACCATTTTAACATTTAAGCTGTAATATTTTAACGAGTGGTGATAAAATATAGTAATTCTTCAGTATAACTGTCACACCCAAGTATTTCTTCAGAGCATAGCATATTTTGTCTTTATACTTCTCCCTCGGAATTTAGATAAGTTTTTAGGCGTGACTAACGTATACGGCATCACACTCAATAAGGGGTTGGAGAATCGTAAGAACAAAATTCATGGGCTTAAGGTCTTCACATCCTCAACCTCTATGGTCCTTTGCACTGTTTGAGGCAATGCTTTGTTGGCGTGCATTGATTCTAACACCGGCCTCTACCTCTATGATCTATCCCTATTCGTAGCTCCCTCCATCAACATTGATTAATTGGATTTTCATACAGCGTTAAGTAAACTGTTGTTTTCATACAATATACGTATTCCGTTTGATTTCGGGACTCTTCCTTGACCATAATATATTCGTATTTCGTTTGATTTCAAACCTAATTGGCAATAAAAATTAACAATACATTGAAAATATATTGTGTTATTTGTAAATTTTTGTGACAATAAAGTATAATTTGTTAAAAAGGGAAAAAGAAAATAAGAGGTCGATAAATGAAAATAAGAGGATCGAACTATTTCATCTGGACTAGACCAACCCTTCCAAGACCAACTCAAAATGGGAAGCAAGTTAGCTAAAATTTACCCGATATCTGGATTGGGTTTTAGCAGGTTTCAAAGGCCTCAGTACTGGGAATATTCTTAGCCCACCCCAGAATTCTGATTAGTATTATTATTATTATTATTTTCATATTTCGCATAATATAGAATAAAAGAAATTCAAGAAGGAGCGAAGACGAACCCAATGAACGTAGGCCACAAGCCAATCCTCAAACTGAGTCATATTATAGTGAGGGCTTTATATATATAACCTTTAAGGGAGGTCCTATATCTTAATTGTTGGATCAGATTATTTAGTCATTGAATCAAAGTGGTTAGCATGATTCAACAGTTAAGAAATAAGGCTCACTTAAGGGTTATATATAAGACCCTCATTATAGAATTCTTGCCCTTAGACCATCTCGTGCAGAATAATGGGCCAATACAAGGACTAGGTTCAGCCCAAATACAAGGCCCATGTCTAAATCTTTTATTAGGCTTGAGGCTGATTCGTACATTATACAAGTTCCGAAATCTGCCATCATAAAAGTCCGTCTTGCTACGAAAAAGCTCTTATGCATTTTTTTCACCCTATTTCAATGAAAGCTATCGACCAAAAGAAAAAGTACTGCCACATACTGTGCATTTAGATTTAGATTATGATGCATGACCTAGCTAACTAAGGAAAATGACTACAACGGTTTAAAAAATGTATGGCGAAAATTCTTTAAAATGCTTATGAGTTGGGAAGTGCTTTTTGGTGCTTATTCAGGAAGCATTTCCAAATTGCTATTGTGGATTTTAATAAATTTTTTAACATGCTTCTAATGAAACCGTTAGCGAACCTGTGTTGGGCTCCAGTCCACTTTGGCCTTTTAGATTACTTCGGCCTCAAGATTTGTAATCAATGTAAATTTCCAAATACTTGCCAAATTAGGATTCAATATATCACTATATATTGTATATGTTATGGTATTGATGAATGGAAATCAGGAAAACACATTTCTATAAAAACCAATCTAGAAAAAGTGCTTCCTACAAAAACACTCTCAATCGAGCCTCAAAATTTTCGAAAAAACTAATGAACCTGATCGATAGCATCGTGTAACATTCGGACAATGAACAGTGTCGTTTTGTTTTGTTTTCTTTTGTTAGCACACATAGCGCGTGGTGCGAAAAACAGCGACGTGCACTGGTGGACTTGACACATACTGTTTTTGCAAAGTCTAAACCTACTCATTTTGTCATGACATCAGGAATCTCATTTAATCACCAGTACAAACTAGAAAGACAAGGGCTTTCCCTTTCAGTTTGCAGAGATGAGGTAATGGGGGGAAGGAAGAGGTCTTTTTTACGTATGGCATCAAGCAAAGTAAATATATATAATTAACGGTGGTCAAGATGAGCATCTTGTAACCCTACCAACCCCCAAGAGGAAAAAGGACACACCGTAACGGGTGAGACAACGACCCGATGGGTTCACTCGTGGACTGCCAGTCACTGATTTGCCTTGTAATGGACGGGTCATCGATACTACTATTTGCTCTATATTTCTCAATTAAGAAAAAGTTACAGTCAATTAACTTGTAATTACGTTCACTGTCACTTCTTCATGTTTTCTATATCAAAATGAAGTCTACAATCATCAAGAGCTGCAAAGTGTTTGACTAAATAGACAGTTATGAGAACTAATTAATCAAATGATACATCGGTATCGTAAAATTTGTAATCAGCGACAATTTTTAATTTCGTGCATGACAATCATAACATTCTGTAAATGGGAAATTATTTGGTGTGACAATAATATTATATTGCAAATGAGAGAATTATTTGGGAGAGAGCAATCAAAGAACCAAGCTCGTTAATATTTTGTGGGCACTAATTAAATGAGCAACAATTCTGATAAAATCAAGAGTTGTTGAGCAATTGACTATAATATAGTACTCTCTAATGGTGGACCCTTCAGGCCTCTGCGGGATTTGTACGTAAACATGTTCTAGAAGCCCACCTACTCACCACGACCAAATTCTTGGCAAGTAGTTCTAGGTTCTTTGTCTTTGTTGAGAAACACGAACCTGTTTGGGATGAACTCTCAGAATACATGCATTCTTTTAATTGTTGCTTTTCACGTTTTGTCGCCAAGACTC
This sequence comes from Prunus kanzakura, assembly GCA_020521455.1. NCBI lineage: Eukaryota > Viridiplantae > Streptophyta > Magnoliopsida > Rosales > Rosaceae > Prunus > Prunus kanzakura. The sequence goes on from BPUM01000836.1 coordinate 1,010,630, forward strand.
TAAAACCCACTAATTCAACATCAAACTTTGCATTAATAACATAAGAAAAAAGTGGTCTCAAGACCTTAACGATTGACTTAGAAAATTGGTCCCTTAATTTAACACATATATATATAACTTATGTGCATGCAACGATCTAGAAACTTTGCACATACATATAACGATCTAGGAATTTTCATTCCGGGGGTAAATGTGTAAAAGGTTAAAAAAAATTCTATACAAAAGAAACCCATCGAAATGAAACTATAATATTCTAATTCATAGTTAATAGATAAAACCATACACAACACTCATGTTCATTATCAAAGAGAACTGCATCAACTTCAAAAAATAGATACACACGACAATAAACGAGAAATATCTCTAGTAAACTAAAAAATTAGCGCAATTCTCTCCGCCTCTCAAGGCGTCTCGTCCTATTTGACGTAAGAGCTGACATATATTAGCGCAATCCTGCTCATTTTAGGGCATTTAAGTCATTTTTGAGGTCCGTTGTCATTTTGATTTTGGGCTTTATCTGCATTTCTTTTTTGCTCTGGCTCTCAAACTTTAGACTCTTGTGAGTATTGTCTTGGGGGAGCTTTTTCAAGAAATTTTTTTTTCAATATGTAAGAGTTAGGTTATTCTTGTAAAACTCTTTGTGGATTGAACATCTAAGACTTTTTACCTAGATTGACCTTAGGTCTCTTTATGCATTCATATTATACATATTGAAAAATTATTTTATGTAAAAATATTGGCTAAGTATGAAAATTGGTTTTTCAGAATAATCATTTTCTCAAGATAATTTTTGGCGGCTTTTATTCCTTACATATCAAATAAGAAAACTTGATTTTATGGGATTTTAATGAAGTATACATTGACTTAATGAGCCATCATTTTTAGCTTAAATTGTATTTTGCACTAAAATCAATTTTTCATATTTTGATTTGGTGGGAATTTGATTTTCTAGTATTTTTATTTGAATCCAAATGGGGGGTACTTCCTTATTTACATTGTAAACTTAAGTAAATAGAGTAATATACAAATAAATGAAAGTAAAAGGACAAAGACATTTGCTTAAATGTTGAAAATGGAAATAAGGCAATCTGTACAATGTCGTCTCCTGCTTGCTGTGCTGGTGTGCTGCCCCCTCTCAAGCATTTCATCAAGCAGTTTGTGGGCAATTTACAGGGGTCAACATCTTCGTCTTCAATTGTGGATTCCAAGCTTGCGGGGGTCAATTGACCCATCTTGCCCCTATGTGGATCCACCCCTGCATATATGTGTATATGTGTATGTGCGTGTCTTTCTGCGCATGCACTTGGTGAATTTAAAGTCCCATTCCCACCACAAATTTCTGTGGGAACATACATGGGGCTATACTTTGTCGTACAACATATATTCATACGTGTGTACGTACCAATCTACGCATTTTTGAAGTAACTAATATTTTGACTTGGTGTCAAAAGTTGGAAAATGGCTACGTACTGCACGTACTGTGTGGCTATATGAACCTCTTTATTTCTCTCTTGTTTATCTTTCAGTTAGCAAAGCAATGTTGATTGATGCTTGTCAAGTCGGTATAGTTTTTCCAAGACTAGTATGAATGATGGTTTATAGCCTCAGAGAAGTCTTAGAGGACAAGTTATTTGCTGTGGTTGTGAGGAACTTCGTCTATAAAATTAAATTTAGAAGGAAAAAAAGAAGAAGCTATCAACTTCAAAAGTGAACGTCATGTTTGACCCTAAACACAATTGTTTTACATTTCACGACCTTAATTAACCATGGTTTTTAATAATTTAGTTACGTTAATTATAATTTTCTTGTGCTAGTTGAGATTTTTTTTTTTTTTTTGCGTTAATTAATTACCATGAGATTATTATAAAATTAAAAAAGATTCAAATAATCGCATCTTTAGTTCAGAAACCGAATATTTGGTTTTTCAAAGATCACGAAAAGCCATGGCATGCGTTGTACATGAATAGATTAGGTTATGATGAAGAACTGTCGGTCACTTCTTCACGACACTATTATTTCTATCTTTGGCATGACTAAGATCATGTCTCTAGGCACATGTGATAAAGTCTGAGAGGAGTTGTCAAAGCCCTATAAACCTAATTTTCCTACTTATTTTAGGTTAAACTTGAATACGTGCTAAACTCTTTTTATGAACTTCCTGCTGTATTGGGACACATGATTTTATTAGTATGCAAAATTGAATAGCACACTGCCACACTTTTTGTTTTGTAAATAAGGAATTATACAGTAGTCAACGGGGTCTAGTCTAATGGGGTTTCAGATTCGAATTCCCATAACACATTGGTAGTGTGTGAATGAGAAATCCCCCTAGTAGTGACTATCGCTTCTATTTAAACAAAAAAAAAAAAACTATTGGACATATAACTCATCACCCTACATATATAAAAAGGAAGGTTTTCGCAGGTGAGTTCAGATTAAAAAATGGGAAGTTTCCAGCCAATTGATTAAGGAAAAACGGTGGTAGGGTTGGCGCAAAGTCATAATACTTAAGATCTAATAATGTGTAACCAAGAAAAATTATAGTCTAAGTTATCATATATTGAGGCAATTATATCCATCACAAGACATTAAATACTTTTCGTTGATGGAATCTTAACTTGTTAAAGCTAAATTGTCAAAATTGTTTTTTTCCTCTTTCGTTTTATTTGTTTGTTATTTATCGACTCAGGCACAAAAGAATAATTAAGGATATTATTGTTTTTGTAATTGTATATATAAACCATCACTTTTTATTTTTCTTCCTTCCAATCTGACGTAAAGCATTTGGGTCTCATCATTTTGACGAAGAAAAAAAAAATGCTTCTATTTTGTACAGCACGGTAACAAAATGTAGGGTTGAAATTTGAAAGCAATTTCTGGGTCTATTAGAATTGGAAGCTATAATCTAGCTCAGAGCAGTAGGAGTTTACGTATTCAAATCCACCTACCTCATCCTCATCAAGCCTTAGAAACTCATAATTCACCAATTCCTTTCTCAAATAGAAACCTTTTCTTGTTTTAGTTTCTCAACTCCACTTCACCAATCAAAATACGAAACAATTCAACCACACACAAAAAAAAAAAAAAAAAAAAAAAAGAATATCCGATTTCCCATCGCTTTCTTTCATGTGAGTCCGCTTCTACTAATAGATTTTAGGGACATTTTTAGAGATCCACAACACATTGTGCCTTAAATATCCAAACGGTTTACATTTAAGCCTTCATTTAAAGTTCGTCCTTACAAAAAGTAGATAATATAGACGAATACATTATTTCAAGAAAATACTAACGTGACAATAATTTAGTTGAGCGTTTCGTATTCGACTGATTTTTCAGATATGATCTTTAGAAGAATGCTAAAAAATAGACGATTTATATTATTAAAATACAAGACATAAAAGAACTTTACCATAATGTCTCTGAAATAAGTTATTCGAGGAGCTTCCATCTTACACGTATAAATACATGTATTATATATTGGGTGGATGTTATATCGTTTTGCATGGTCCCGGAGATAGGGTCCCCTTTTCAGCTCTCTCTCTTCCTCTGCTACAAAGCTTGAAGGTTTGTCTGTTTCTCTCTTTTTCCTCTCTGTCTAATTGCTGCGCTCCGCGTTACATGTCTTTTCCGTGAGATTCCGAACAAACCGCGTTCCACGACGACTTCACTTTGTTTACCCTTTTCTTTTTTAAACACACTAAAAAAAATAAACTCTCTCTCTCCCTCTCTCTCTCACTCATCACTCTCTCCTCTGCATTTCCACATACATCTTATAAACACCTCCACCCTCCCCCACATTTTTATATTATATCACTCCTTATCACCACCACCCTATCAATACATATAATTATAAGTCACTGTTTGTTTCCAATTTGAGTTTTCTTTCTCATCAATGAGGTCTCATCCGAGGCACGAGCGCCGATGGGCCTCGGACTCGGTTCCCGAGAAGTCGCTGGTCAGCGCCGGAACCTCGCCGGCCATGACCGACGATTCGAGCTCCGGGGCCGATCAGGAATTCGTAGAAGTAACTCTCGATTTACAGGACGACAACACCATCGTCCTCCGCAGCGTCGAGCCTGCCACCGTCATTCATATCGACGACCTCTCCGGCGTCGGCGCCTCATCCGGAACAGAAACTCCGGCTTCTGCCTCGGCCTCGGCTTCACGGTCGCCGTCGACGATGCGCCGAAGCTCCTCCAACAATCGGATACGCCAGTTCTCTCAGGAGCTGAAAGCCGAGGCGGTGGCAAAGGCGAAGCAGTTCTCTCAGGAGCTTAAAGCCGAGCTGCGGAGATTTTCGTGGAGCCAAGGCCAGGCCTCGCGCGTTCTGTCTGCTTCGGCTTCTCAGAATGCCGGTGCCGGAACCTCCACCGGCACGTTCGACTCGGCGCTGGAAGCTCGCGCGCTGAGGCGGCAGAGAGCTCAGCTGGACCGCACTCGGTCCGGCGCACAGAAGGCGCTTCGCGGGCTGAGGTTCATCAGCAACTGCAAGAGCACGAAGTTTAATGGCGTCGACGCCTGGAACGACGTCGAGGCCAGCTTCAATAAGCTCGCCAAAGACGGCCAGCTCCTCCGCGCCGATTTTGCTCAATGCATCGGTACTAACCACTCCAAACTACTTCAATTCATCACCGCATTTTGAATCTCGGTTACGATTTTTAGAAAATGACCGTACAGTTTGTTATTTTTGTACATTAATGTAATTTAATTTTCAAATTTTTGAAGGAATGAGAGATTCGAAGGAGTTTGCTCTGGAGCTGTTCGATGCGTTGGGCCGGAGACGGAGAATGAAGGTGGACAAAATCAGCAAGGACGAGCTTTACGAGTTCTGGTCCCAAATTTCCGATCAAAGCTTCGATTCGCGGCTTCAGATCTTCTTCGACATGTACGCAGTAATTAATTAAAGTCCTCAATCATTTGTTCAACCTTAATATTATATTCATTCAAGGCAACACTTGGACGAACAGGGCAAAACCGTCATTTCACTTCATTAAATGTTTTTTCTATGCATTTTTATTCTCACAGGGTGGACAAGAATGAAGACGGTAGAATTACTGAAGAGGAAGTAAAAGAGGTACCCCATGTTTTTTTAATCACCTTTGAACATGCTTAAGCAGCCACATTAAATTAATAATATAAATTATGGCTCATGATCCATTAGCCTAACACTTCTCCGCCGACCCAACGGGGCTGTCTCAAATTATACGAGAGTCTTGCATAAGCTTCTTGGTGGTTTCATTTCTTGGTCTACAGGGTGTCATTTGGAATAAAATAATCCCAGGGTAGGCGGGATTGGGTGACCATAAATACATGAAAATTCCAAAACTAACTACCACACTTCAATTAACAATAATAAATCCATTTTAAAGGAATTAAAATGTTTTCAATTTTCTCGGGCTTATGATGTTTACCATGTTCGAAGGCATCTTTTTCTATTATTAGTTGGGTATTATTATTATTATTATTGGATTTTTGATATTGGACACATGGCATGTTCAATTTCCTATTTTTTATCAAATTTTTGGGAATGGTCTTATCGTTTTCAGTGGGGTTGGTGGGGGCTTTTTAGTCTATTTCTGGTACTAATTCGGTCGTCGTTTTTAATATGAAGTCAGTGTTTGCTGGGAAAAAAAAAAAAAATTTAACTACAAATTTTTTATTTTATTTGGTTTTTAATTTCTTTATTTTAAATTTTTTTGAATGGTTAGATTATCATGTTGAGTGCCTCCGCAAACAAGCTATCGAGATTGAAGGAACAAGCAGAGGAATATGCAGCTCTCATCATGGAAGAGTTGGATCCCGAAAGACTTGGCTACATTGAGGTGGGTCCCTTGCTACAAATTTTTGTTGGATTTTTTTTCTTTATGTAGAGACTATTAAACTTTATTAAACTTTAAAAACTAGAGTCTTTTCTTTGTTTATTATAGTACGACTTTTAATCATGTGTAAATTAATTAGTGTTATCACATAATTAATTGGGTTGGTTTATTATATGTCAAATAGGAGAAATTAGAGAATACTATAGTAGTATGGCCATGTGGTATATCTTGTACATATGTTATAATATGGGTGGCCGATATGGTTTATTTTTCCCATTTTAGGGAATAATATCAATAAATATCCACTTATATTATAACAAATGTACAAGATGTATCACGTTATTGTACTACCGTAATATGCTATAATCACTCGTCGAATAGGTTATTGACCAGTTAGACTTGACTTTTTCCTTTTAACTTTCATTAGATTTTTTTTCATGTAGTTCAATCGTATACGAATGGAGAAGCACCTAACTCTCTATTCAACAACTTAACTGTGTTGGAAATTTGGTACCAAAAGCTAATCTTTTTTTCTTCTTCCAAACTTCTATGGAGAAACATCAATGACAGTTGAACCATTTTCGTTATTGTTGACTTATTAGGCCTCTTATTTTCTCATTCCTTGGCCACCTTACTTCTGTATTTGCCTGAATTTTTTGATTGCTGCTGCTAAGTGTTTGATTGAGACTTGTTATTTTGTCTATGCAAAATCTGCTTCAATAAGGCTAAGAAGTAGTTGGAGCAATTCCAAAGACTTCAACCTAGTGATGAGAGATTTAATTTACTAATTAAGCTGGCAAATAGGTGATCCACCCATGCATCTTTCCCATTCTAAAAAAGCCTTCACGACTGTTTCAAACATTATTCTTTTTATTTTTGTCCAAATATATCTAATTATTAAATTTTAAAGCCAAATTTAGCGGATATGTTGGAATAATGTACAGATGTGACTACACATTGTATATTTCAAAAGGGTATTATCGCAATTTCAATCGAGTCTGAAAATCATCCTCTCACCTACTGCACTTTTGCTAGTGGCGTTTCTGACCTTCACACATAGTCGTCGTGTTCCCATGTGGCCTTTCTGTTTGCAATCTTAATTCTCACTCAAACACGTAGGCACACGTGTGCCATTTCCCCACCAGTTATAGTGTTCTGAATTGACATCATGCAGATTTTCTGATATCTTTAAATTTTTCTTTAATATTTTGATTTATACTAATTTAGGATGACTCGAATTTGAGTGCAAAGTGACGGGTGAATTGTCATGACTAACTGGTCTAATTTTACGTCTATTCTGATGTGTAATATCGTCAGCCTCTAATGATGGAAATGTTGATGCAGCTGTGGCAATTGGAAACCCTTCTACTACAAAAGGACACGTACCTAAACTACAGCCAAGCACTGAGCTACACGAGCCAAGCTCTAAGCCAAAACCTCCAAGGGCTGAGAAGGAGAAGTCCAATACGCAGAATGAGCACAAAACTGCTCTATTATTTGCAGGAAAACTGGAGGAGAATCTGGGTTTTGACATTGTGGGTTGCCATTATGATCGGGCTCTTCACGTGGAAGTTCTACCAGTACAAGCAGAAAAAAGCTTTTCATGTAATGGGTTATTGCCTTCTCACGGCTAAGGGTGCTGCCGAGACTTTGAAATTCAACATGGCTCTGGTGCTCTTGCCTGTTTGTCGAAACACCATCACTTGGCTCAGGAACACCAGGCTAGGGTTCTTTGTGCCTTTTGACGACAACATCAACTTCCACAAGGTACACCATTATACCACCAACATTGAAAATTCTACGTCTTTGCTTATTTTATACGTTGGTCTCTTTTCATGGGGCCCATTTAGGGGAGACTTTATAATAGTTAAGGTCAACGCCATGAGCCATTATAATGAGAGTTTTGTTGCTTAGAAGAAAATAGTGAATTGGTTACAAGCATGACACGTCCATGAAAAAAGTGGACGAAATAAATAGCATTATAATTTATACACCTGCGTTTATAGGGTAAAAGGAAAAGGATACTGCTTGCCTCTTTTTAGTAAATTATAAGTTGACACATATGCAAAAATAATTTATCAAAAATACATAAAGAAAATGTTTGCATACATGTCACACTGCTATTGACAAGAATATAAAAGGAGGGAAGTATTTTCCAAAAGGAAAAGAATATCAAGTATAGTGGAAACCAAAACGCATTGACTTCAACTCATTCTCGTGAAAAACTAAAGCAATGCTCTGCATGCGCGTGTTGACTAGGGTTCTAACTTTTGTCCTAGACAAATAATAACACCACATGTTCTTTATGAATAGGAATTAATTAAAAAGAAAAAACACATTCATACTGTTAACAATATAAGGAAGATGTGATTAATGATTAATTCATAACATAATACACAGACTATAATTAAAGCATGGTATTTTAATTTGATCAAATTTGTTCTGATGATATCTTAATTGTTCATGATCCGATAGCTAATATTCCACTTACTAAATGGACCCAAAAGCAAAAGAAAAGAGACATATAAACGATGGTGATGTCTGCACAATCGGTGGTTGAAAGAAATTTAAATATTAGATTTTTTTTTTCTTGATATATAAAGTGTCGTAGGTCTATAGATCAGATCCATCCAGTCTTTCAGTATGCGAAGAGACAAGTGTCACCCATGCAAGATGCCACGCTTATAGTAGAATTTTTAGAAAGGGCTTTCTAAGAATGGAATTGTCACTGACTCACTGATCACTATAGAATCTAATTTTGTTGCTGTTGCTATTCTAGGTTTGACAAATAATGAAAAACACATGCATTCTTAAGATTAAAGGTTAAAATATTCATAGACTTGAATCTGAGTGAACCATTCAATTTAGTTCTAATTTTTTTTCTTTTATATTGCCATTTAATTTTAAGTTACAACCATTGAATTAAACAATTAATTATAGTGATATAATTTGGTCAATACATATAATTGTGGAAACCCATAGGACTTTTTTTTTTTTTTTTGAGTACAAGTGATTGGGAGAGGGGAGTTCACTCAAATATTCATTGGGTACCTGAGGGTTTACACAAATTTTGAAAACTAACAGGAGTTGTACATAGCCAGCCATGAGTACTGATTTTTTTTCTTTTTTTGGGCAATAATTTTAACTAATTTGGTTCTATTGAAAAAAAAAAAAAAAATCCTTGCATTGTGGCTTAGTGCTATGTCTGGTGTAATGGTTTACATGACACATATGTTGATCGCATTGTGACATAGAAATCTCTTTATGTATAAAGGTTTTGGCTAAAAGATTCTTCAAGTACCATCACGAGTTCATGACACATCAAAGTGAGACTGTTTAACAGCACAATGACAGAGTACTTGATTTTGTAGAGGTCCTGAATTGAATCAATTCTGTTAATCACCATCTGATTAAGCTCATTTCTAACGCGATCGAACGCCTGAACATATGTGTCATCCCTCTAAATTGTGCTTTACTTTGATAAATCTTTGCAGACCATTGCTGCAGCCATTGTAGTTGGTGTCATTCTCCATGCTGGGAACCATCTTGCCTGTGATTTTCCAAGGCTTATAGAGGTCTCCATATCGGACTACGACAAGTATTTGGTTCAAGACTTTGGAAAACATAAACCCAGATATATAGATTTGATCAAAGGAGCTGAGGGCGTGACTGGAATTATAATGCTGACGTGCATGGTAATTGCTTTCACACTCGCTACGCGATGGTTCAGGCGCAGCATTATTAAGCTTCCCAAGCCCTTTAACAGGCTCACTGGCTTCAATGCCTTCTGGTATTCCCATCACTTATTTGTCATTGTCTACGCCGTGCTCATTATCCACGGCGTTTTCCTCTATATGGTGCACACATGGTACCTTAAGACGGTATAATTTGAGATCCTCTGTCTTCAAATATTGCAGTCATTATGTTTAAATTGATTAACTAAGAGAGCTATCTTCATGTTTCAGACTTGGATGTATATTTCTGTTCCTATTTTACTATATGCTGGAGAAAGGACCCTGAGAATCTTCCGGTCTGGCTTCTATACTGTTCATCTTCTGAAGGTGAGCATAAGTGCACAATTTTGTTAGTTAAAAAACTAGCATATTCTGCTACTTCTTTGCTAGTAAATTACATTTTTTCTTCTGAATTATATGATGAGATATTAATTATGAACCTGCTGTATAGGTTGCTATTTATCCTGGAAATGTTCTCACATTGCAAATGTCTAAGCCTCCCCAGTTCAAATACAAAAGTGGACAGTACATGTTTGTCCAGTGCCCAGCTGTTTCTCCCTTTGAGTGGTAGGTCACCATTAATGAATAATACTACTCTTCTCATGAGGCATTCAATTCCAATCCCCTGTTTGATAAAATTGTGTCAATTCTGTATCGACATTGTGCCTGACTTTCTCAATTCAGTATGCTGATGTGTTATTTTTCGCATGTCAGGCATCCATTTTCGATTACATCAGCTCCCGGCGATGACTACCTTAGTGTTCACATTCGTCAGCTTGGTGACTGGACACAAGAGCTTAAGAGAGTTTTCTCAGAAGCCTGCGAGCCTCCCTTAGCTGGGAAGAGCGGCCTCCTAAGGGCTGATGAAACAACCAAGACAAGGTGTATATCGTGCATTACTTGAATTGTTCTTCTTATTTTGGTCATATTTCTAGTATAATATCTAAATATAAGTTCTTTGTACAACAGTTTGCCCAAGCTTTTAATAGATGGACCTTATGGTGCCCCAGCACAAGATTACCGGAAATATGATGTCCTGCTACTTGTTGGTCTTGGAATCGGCGCAACGCCTTTCATCAGTATTCTAAAAGATTTGCTCAACAATATTGTCAAAATGGAAGAGCAGGCAGTAAGTATACATAGCTTGTTCAATATCCCAAACTTTTATTATAGTCACCAAGGCCTTTGAATGACTGGAATTTGCAAACTCACAATTCTGCTTTCTGTCCTCTTCAGGACTCTCTTTCGGATATGAGTAGAGCATCAGACCTAAGTGCTGGGAGTACAGATTCTCCGAATCCAAACAAGGTTTATCCGAGACGGAAAAAGACTCTGAAGACCACCAATGCCTACTTTTATTGGGTGACGAGGGAGCAAGGCTCATTTGATTGGTTCAAAGGAGTGATGAATGAAGTTGCAGAACAGGATCAAAGGGTAATTGGAAATGTTCTGTGGAAGCACATACGTTTATGGTTGAACATGAGTTTGATTAATGCTAACTTTGTCATGACTTTTGATTTAATTTCAGGGTGTCATTGAGATGCACAACTACTTGACTAGCGTGTACGAGGAAGGCGACGCTCGGTCAACACTCATCACCATGGTCCAAGCTCTCAACCATGCTAAGAATGGGGTCGACATTGTGTCTGGCACAAGGGTAAGAGTTTTGATCACTGGCATAATTTTGTAGCACCTGAAACTGCAACCAATGCCTTAATTTCTCAATAGTTTAATTGCTTGACAGAAAAAAGTCACAAAAACTGAGTGGAAAAATGGTCCATTGTACTTTTACTGATTATATATTCCTGATTCTTATAAATAGGTAAGAACTCATTTTGCAAGGCCTAATTGGAAGAAAGTTTTCTCAAAAACTTGCTCAAAGCACTGTAATGCAAAGATTGGTAAGTCAATGTGCTAGAGCTATATCTCTACACACACAAACACACACACACACACACACATATATATATAATTATGCAGAGTTTGCTTTCTGTGAATACTGATACTTGTGTTGAAATATTGGAACAGGTGTTTTCTATTGTGGAGCACCAGTTTTGGCCAAAGAACTTAGCCAGCTCTGCTATGAGTTTAACCAAAAAGGTTCAACCAAGTTCGAATTCCACAAGGAGCACTTTTAAAGCACTCTGGGAATACATATATAGCTACCACTTTATATAGCTTCTCCATTCAAATCCACCTCTAGCTAACACACCTCCCTTCACCTGCAGAGTAAGAAAATTTTGAAATAATCTTAGATTGATAAATAAGAAAAGGTTTTCTGTACAGTCTTGGGTAGAAAAAGAAAGGAAAAAAAATCAAGTATATAAATATGTATTTATACAGAATATTATGTATTAGTATTTAGCCATATAAATTATTATAAAGTGAGGAAGCACTAGCAGAAGAAATATTCTGATTAGTGAGAAGACAATAGGAATTTGAATGCTGCAATGGGCCTGCATAGTACACGTGGCCAGAGATGATAGGTGGGAAGGTGACCAAAAAGAAATGTCATCGTTGGGTAGCTGGTAGAGAGCTGGAGTGCGGTACAGCCAGAAGTTGACCTGATTGCTAATGGAAGAAGACATTTTCATAGGTGGGGGTAGAAGAAGACAGTTTGGGAAAAAGGAAGAAGCAAAAGAAGGAAGAAGGTTCTTTGGACTTATGGAGGTGGTGGGGGTGAGATGGCTTTTGTCTGTTTGAGTGATTCATCTCCTCCTTTTGTGAAGTGGGCTCAGAGAATCCTTCTAGAATGTGTATGATTATGACGATATGCAGAGGATCCCATGCAGTGCAATTATTTTATTATACCTTACTTTTACAATAATAGAATTTTGCCTGTAAATGAGGATCATACTTTAATTACTTTTATTTTTCATTGTGGTCATCAGATCCATATGAATGAATGATAAGATTGAAGTATCTTTGGAAGATTTTGGCATCCAGTGTAAAGTAAAGAAGTGGGTCCATTGTTTTAAACTTTTAAAATGATTCTATTAAAGATATTTTAGGCTAGCCCAACCAGTAACTTTGATTTGAAACAAACAGCTTGTAATGTAAAAGTTGAATTCTGTTTTATTTTTAAAAATATACTTCCATAAATCATTCACAAATTAATCGTTATAGAACTATAGAATTGTTTTAGTCATGCACCCGAGGTCCGATGTTCGATTTCCCCCTCTCTCAATATCGCTTGTATTTTTTTTTCTTCTTGTTTTGGTTATAGAGGGCCTCAATGCTAAGGTCAAGCTCTGGTTTTTAAGTGGGCTAAGGCTTTTCAATACTCTCCTTTTTGGGGGTGGATTTTGGGCCCAAAGCTTAACAACAGAAATAACCTGGGCTTCGCAACCCTAACTAGATCAATGATCATCTAGCAAAGCAAACACACAAGAAGTAGTCAATGATCTGCCAGTCCCTTTCTCTATGAACATGCTTGAGAAACGAATTCAAATACATTCATGTTATGCATTGGTTGTGAAAACTATTGTCATGCTCATGCTACTTTCATCAAAAGTCATGCTTTTAGTTCAATCACATTATTCGAGCACTCAGCAATCTATAATTGAAACTATAGCTAGCATGTACTGAAGGCAACCAATAAGACATATATATGTTTGTAAACGGAGGCTACATTATATATAGGGATCCTCAATTGAGGAGATAAAAGTGATGAAACTTGATGGTTTTTACATATTTTTTTTGGCTAATATAAGATGTTGGAGTAAATTAAAGTAATTGGGAAGGTGAATATGCTATGAAAACCTATAATGAGGAGAGCAATATATATGCTAGGAGATGATATATTCTGGTTGTTAATAAATAAATTCTTTATTCAAAGCAGATTATTACATGCAGAAGCTTGTACAAAGCATATGTTATTACTCTATCAAGTATGAGACACCTTCAACATCCTTTTATACGACGATGATACCCTACAATTTCCACAATCGAGCATGTGTTAGTGGTGTCGTCAATCTTGAGCTCTACAACCATGAATTGCAACTACACCAATGAAGCAAGAATCACTAGAGGTGGACCAAATAAGAACTAAAAATCTTGTTGAATACTTAATATTCATCAATTCGGCCCAAAAAAAAATATTTTCATCAATATGTTTATTTCTATTGGATGTGAAAACACTGTAATTGCATGTAATTAGTCCATACTATAGTAAAATAGGTAGGTTAAATGTGAATTAGGGGAAGATAAACCCATAAATTTAACTGTTACAACTATGTTCTTATAATTTGCATTGTATTGAAAAATCCTTTCTCAATAGGTTATGTCACTTATGTGCTCATTGAAGTAATAATGAATAATTTTTTTTTTTTAAACTCTATTTGTTGTGAGATGGAGCTCCTACTGAATTTTAAAGAATGATGTGTTGATGATTATAGAATGGAGAGACTATAGATAAGGACACACTAGACCAAAAGAAAAGAAAAGATAAGGACCATGAGGTTGCTTGCTTGTGCTGTTTGTTGTTAGTAAGGCAACACAAATGCGATTGAACCCAATTATATCTTGACCCTACCATCTCCATACCGAGCTTAATGTTTGACGGTCTACAAAGGCTGCTGCTGCTTCCTGGAATCAGAAACAGCCCCATCCATTTTTGTCCATATGCCTTTTTCACGGACGTTTCCAACATGACAGCCTTTCTTGATAGTCCTTTGTTTATCTTATGATACAAGATATCTATAATGTTAATTGTAGGTACGCCACACGCTAAGGCGTCAACTTGTAATATTATTCTCAAGTCGTCTTTCTCTTCCAGAAGATAAGAATTGGCATCTTTACGTGGAAAACTACCCCACCCACAGTCCCACTTGACAATCCCCAAATGTTTTTCTTTTCCCTTTCTTTAAAACCCACAAGTCAAAACAGTCAAACAATATGGGTAGAATATTTTCAGATATATTTCATTCTCCAAAAGGAGGTATTTATAATAAGGTTACAAACCCTAGTAGGGTTAGACAAGGAAAACAAGTGGTATCCTAATTACATAATATCTATACAAAAGGAAAAAATAAAACCCAAATAGAATAGGATATACTCTACTCGCCAACACTCCCCCTCAAGTTGGAGCAAAGACGTCACGCATGCCCAACTTGTCAAGCGAGTTGAGAAAGATACTTGTAGAAACAGCTTTCGTAAGAACATCAGCTAACTGATACTCTGAACGGATGAAAGGGAAGGACACAATCTCTGCATCCAACTTTTCTTTAATGAAATTTCGATCAACCTCCACATGCTTTGTACGGTCATGTTGTACAGGATTATGAGCAATTGCAATCGCAGCCGTATTGTCACAATATAAATCCATGGGTTTATTAGGCCCAAAACCAAGGTCTTTCAACAATCTCCTCAACCATAGTAACTCAGATACACCATGGGCCATTCCCCGATACTCAGCCTCAGCACTGGATCTAGACACAACCTTTTGTTTCTTGCTCCTCCATGTAACAAGATTGCCACCCACAAACATAAAATACCCAGATGTCGAACGCCTATCTGTGGCTGAACCTGCCCAATCAGCATCTGTATACCCTTCTACATTTGTATGGCCATACTTGGAGAAAATTAACCCCTTGCCAGGAGTTACTTTCAGATACCTTAAAATACGAGTCACAGCCCCCATATGATCTACACTAGGAGAGTGCATAAACTGACTTACTATACTTACAGCATAAGCAATATCTGGACGAGTATGAGCCAAATAAATCAACTTCCCCACAAGTCGTTGATAACGTTCTTTATCAGTCGGAACTTGATCGGGGTATATCCCCAACTTATGATTCTGCTCACTAGGGGTATCAATCGGTTTACAATCCAACATTCCAGTTTCTGCAAGTAAATCCAAAACATACTTTCTTTGAGATAGAAAAATACCATGTTTAGATCTGGCAACTTCAATCCCAAGAAAATACTTTAAATCACCCAATGATTTCATCTCGAACTCAGAAGCCAGATACTTCTGAAGACTCTGTATCTCTACATGATCATCACCAGTCACAATCATATCATCAACATAAATAATTAAAGCCGTCAATTTACCTTTATGACGCTTCAGAAACAAAGTATGATCAGAGTTACTTTGCACATACCCAAACTTTTTCATAGATGCAGCAAACCTTCCAAACCACGCTCTTGGAGACTGCTTTAATCCATACAAGGATTTCCGTAGCTTACACACCACACCCTCCTTAGAGGTCACAGGGATACCCGGCGGAGGATCCATATATATTTCTTCTTTGAGATCACCATGGAGGAATGCATTTTTGACATCAAATTGTAGCAGCGGCCAGTCACGGTTAGCAGCTAAGGGCACGCGTACTGTATTGAGCTTAGCTACTGGAGCAAAAGTCTCTGTGTAATCCACTCCATATGTCTGAGTATACCCTTTTGCTACCAATCTTGCCTTGTATCGGTCAATGGAACCATCAGCCTTGTGCTTCAAAGTAAACACCCATCTGCATCCAACTGCCTTTTTTCCTTTTGGTAAAGGAACTAACTCCCAAGTGGCATTCTTGTTCAAGGCTTCCATCTCAACATGCATTGCATCTACCCAGTTTTGATCAGATAGAGCATCCTGCAACTTAGTTGACACACATACACTAGATAATTGACACAAATATGATGCATATGACTTAGATAAACGATGAGTTGACATATAATGGTTAATGGGATATTTAGACTTGGCATGTATATCAGGAGAATATTGTATTTTAGGTTTCCCACGGGTAGTACGTGGGGGCAAAGAATAGGTAGGCATATCACTAGAAAGTACCTCATTATCACAACTTGATTGAGGCAATGGCAGGGCAGAGGGGGGTATATTATCAATTTCATCTGTATGGGAGTCGCCAATATCACTGTTATTTCCTTCTGAGAGGGGCTCGAAAACATCAACATTTTTGTCGAGCGACCGGTCGCTACTTGCTTGGCGACCGGTCGCTTCGCTCGTATCGGTACTGTTGTCGCTCGTCGACGCGGGCGACCGGTCGCTTCCTATGTGCGACCGGTCGTTTCCTGGGCAGATTGGTTCGCGACCGGTCGCTTCGCTCGTATCGGTACTGTAGTCCCAGCTCGACTCGAGCGACCGGTCGCCTCCTATCAGCGACCGGTCGTTTTCATCCTGTTCGCCTAAAAATTCCATATTTTCCAAATTCTTCAATTCACTCCCCCTCTCCCCCTGAATTGAAGAAGAGGGAGAAACATAATAGGGTACCTCTTCATGAAATGTGACATCCAAAGTGACATGTACCTTCTGAGTAGGCGGGTGATAACACTTATAACCTTTCTGAGTCGTAGAATAACCAATGAAGACACAGCGGAGAGCACAAGGATCAAGTTTACTCCTTTGATGAGAGTAAACATGAGCATACGCAACACACCCAAACACCTTCGGAGGTAACTTAGAGACTGAAACCGGAGGAGTGAGGGCACATAACACATCAAGTGGAGTCTTGAAATCAAGAACCCGACTAGGAGTACGGTTAATCAAGTAGGCGGCGGACAAGACACCATGTCCCCAAAGATGATGGGGAACAGACATATCCAACATCAGAGAGCGAGCAACTTCAAGTAACTGGCGATTCTTCCTTTCAGACACACCATTCTGTTGAGGTGTGAATGGAGTGGTAGTTTGGTGAATGATACCTTGATCACGAAAGAATTGGGCCAAGGTATGATTCACATATTCACCGCCATTATCAGTGCGAAATACTTTAACACGAGCATGGAACTGAGTAGACACCATGACACAAAAGTCAGGAAGAATAGAGGCAACATCATGTTTATTCTTCATCAAATACACCCATGTTAAGCGAGTGCAGTCATCAATAAACGTCACAAACCAACGGAAACCATGAGAAGTCACACGAGCAGGACCCCAGACATCAGAATGTACTAACTCAAAAGGCAAAGCAGCTTTATTATTACTTAAGGGAAAAACAGTACGGTGGCTCTTGGCCATTACACATGTCTCACACTTAAAACTGGACTCATCACATGAGCGAAATAAAGATGGAAACAGACGCTTAAGGTAGCCAAATGACGGGTGTCCCAAGCGACGATGCCATAACCAAATTTGCTGTTTGTCTTTGACACTGCAACGTTGAACAGTATTAACGACACGATCACGAACTGGTGCAGAAGGTAATGTCAAATAATACAACCCCCCTATCCGTTTACCATGCCCAATCACCTCGTGAGTCTTGAGATCCTGAAAAGAGCAATGGGTAGGATAGAAAGTAGCAGAAGCATTAAGTGTATCAAGTAAGCGACCAACAGATAACAAGTTATAATGGATATTGGGAACTAATAACGCACGAGACAAGGACAGAGTTGGGGTGAGAGAAATAGTGCCCTCGCCAGTAATTGGAGAGGGCAAACCATTAGCACTAGTTATGTATGGGTTACGGGTGTTACTAGACAACTCATCAAAAAATTTAGCATCATAAGTCATATGATCAGAAGCACCAGTATCAATTATCCAAGTATTAGAGCCAGTACCTGGAATAGAGTCAGAAACACGCAAATTTGCAGAAGCAGCAGTAGCACCAGCAGCACCAACAATGGAATTACCACCCATGATTGTAGCAGAAACTCAATAAATCACGCAGAGTTTACAACAGATCACAGCACAGACACAAATATGGCAGATGCACGAAGACAACAGAGGCACAAACACAGTAGAGGCAGATGCACGAACACAGTAGAGGCACGCAGTAAAGGCACGAACACGACAGAGCACAAGGCACAAACACAGTAGAGGCAGATGCACGAACACAGTAGAGGCACAAACACGATAGAGCACACAGCGGAACACGGCAAAGGCACAGACACAAGAACCCTAAAAGAAATTAGGGCACACAGTAGAACACGGGCACAAGAACCCTAAAAAGAAATTAGGGCACAGAGTAGAACACGGGTGGGCACAATACACAGGTTACCAGAAAGTCGGCTCTGATACCAAGTCAAACAATATGGGTAGAATATTTTCAGATATATTTCATTCTCCAAAAGGAGGTATTTATAATAAGGTTACAAACCCTAGTAGGGTTAGACAAGGAAAACAAGTGGTATCCTAATTACATAATATCTATACAAAAGGAAAAAATAAAACCCAAATAGAATAGGATATACTCTACTCGCCAACAAAAACTCTATTTAGTCGACATTTGATCGAATTTGAGTCGATAATCTTTGAAAAGTATTGTAAATTATTGGTATTAAGTATCAACCAATCAATCCCTTTCCAGACCATCTCCAACCCAATGCATGTATTGGAGCGGGCCAAAATTTAAGATCTATTACAGTTCGCGCAAACAAGCAAAAATGATTCCGGTCCAACCCAAATGGTGGTTTTCACTTAATAACAGACCAAATCTATTTGAAAGGGAGGGAGAAAATCAGACCATCACAAGTTAGCATCAACAACATTTTTGGTCCGCAAATAGCAAGGTATCTTTAACTTTGTTTTACGCTGAGATGATCTGACCGTTGTGATCGAATAACATAATTCAAAACATTTTTTGAAATGAAAACCTAACGGTTACCTCCTGAAGGGAATTGAGGTTCCATCCCAAAATCAATTGACTATGGGGGAAGTAGCCCAACTCCTTATAAGTCTTTGCAAGGTTTTATAACTTTCACTCCCATCCTTAGATTTAGTCTAAATAAACCTAACAGTAAAAGAAGATCCAATGATCTAAGTGTTAATCTATGTATATAAAGCAAAAGGCAGAGAATGGTAAAACATTCAAAATACCAGAAAATGTCCTTGGTAAATGCAAACATTAAGAATTGAAATTATTAATTAAATGAGGATAATATGGTAAATTCACACTTTTTCATATTAAAAAAAAAATCAGATAATGAATCTTATTTTTATGGAACACAACTACCCATTATCTTTTTAATTCTAAAATAAATTAAAAAAAAAAAAAAGCCTCTGCACGTGCGGAGAGGCTAGTATTAATTAATCTAAATCATATCTAACCGGTCTAGTTGAGCTGGTTCAAGTCCAAAAATGTGGGATGATGACTATAATTTAGAGATATTTAGTCATATACCCATTTTTAGCATTAATAATATAGATAAACCCTACACCATTTAATTTCTATAAACAAACCAAAATTTGGGGTACATTTCAAATTGGTACATATTCTCCATTTTTTGTATTCAATCCTTGTTTTCAAACGGGTAAAAAAAAAAAAAAAATTCTTGTAAGCATGCAGATGTGTACATATTTGGTTCTCATCAAACCTCTCTGAAAACCGATTCTTCAGGTTTTCTAAGGCAACGATTAATTTTCACGACCTCTTGTATAGGAGTTTATTTGGCCACATAAGTGATTGATTGGAAAAGGAGTGTTCTTTACAAATTTACAAGCCACCAGAGAAAGAAAAGGAAAGAAACGGTTTGGAACTTTGGACAATCTGATTGAATAGTGGTTTAGTTTGTGTCAATGCAACTGAAATTTCTTTCCCGGAAATGCCAAAATGTCACCAAACGCGCATGGTTTTGAGATTTTGACTTGTAGCCTTCTAGAGACTAGAGAGGGTCAAATCATTCCCATGAGGAGTTCACGACAATAATAATCTGTGTGGATGAAGTTTTTACGCCAATGCCAATGCCATGACATAGCTTACAAAGAGAAAAGTCTTGTTTTTTCTCTTCCTTATCAGTTTCACATTTTCAAAGGGTCAATATGTGCGCAGCAAATCTATAATAGTATAATAGCGTTTCAAGTCACGTTCTCAAATAATAGTAAGGCTTCTAGAAGTCAATAAATTACAACCCAATTAATTATTCGCGCGTTTTGATTCCAATTTCCAGGAAGTTTACACCCTCCATGTTATTCCTGCAACTAACTCATTAACCAGATTGTCTATAAATACCACACAGCCCTCACCAACATTCTCACAATCAATACACTTTCTCATCACTTCATATTTTACAGAGCGAAACAGAGAAAAACCAGAGCATTTTCTTTTGAAGCTTTTTTTCCTTCAACTAAAAGAAATCAACATGGGTGATGCAGAATCTTTGCATTCCGCTGATGAGCTGAAACGCCAGAAGAAAATCAAATTGGCCATCTATATTACTATTTTCGTTGTGTTTCAGATCATAGTTATCACCGCAATGAGTCTCACTGTGATGAAAGTCAAGACCCCCAGGTTTAGGCTAGGCAACATCAACGTCCAGAGCTTCGAATCTGTCCAGGCAACGCCTTCATTCGATACGAAATTCACAACCCAAATCAAGATCAAGAACTCAGCCAACTGGGGTTCCTACAAGTTCAATGCTGGCAATGTCACGTTTCTATACCAAGGCGCGACTGTGGGATTAATTAATATTGAAAAGGGCAAGGCTGGATGGCTTTCGACCATAAAAAGAAATGCGGAGGTAAGTTTGAATTCAAGTGCAATAACTGGTTCAAATCTTGGCAACGAATTGAGCAGCGGGGTCTTGACGCTCAACAGCGTAGGAAGATTGAATGGAAAAGTTGCAATTATGTTCATAATGAAGAAGAAGAAGGCTGCCAACATGAACTGCACTATTGCCTTTGATGTGGCAGCCAAGGCGCTCAGATCTTTAGAATGCAAGTGAGCGAAGTAGCTAGGCATCCAGGCTGTATCTTCAGCATTTGGATGCAACTAGTTAGTTTTTGATTTGTGGCTTTTCATATTCTTTTCATTCTTTGTATCTGTGTGGCGATTGGATTTGTTATAGAGTTATAATAATGTTTTCGTTATCAATTAATAATTTGCTTGATTTGATAGAATTTTGGATGCCATTTTCGTCAACAAATGCATTGAATTGGGATGTTCTACACTTATAATCAACACTGGCATAATCTGACAAATCAAAATTATAAGATTCTTCATGAAACTTCACTTAAATTACTGGGATTAAAAGTGAAATTTAGTATAATTTTTACGGAAAAACCCAGTAGCCAATTTTATTTTTATTTTTAGTTTTTTAGTACAAGCAATTGTAACCTAGTAGCCAATTTTTTCTTTTTATCAAACCTAGTAGCCAATTAAGCAAGGAAGAATGTCACAAAAAAGTGTAGGACCTTGTAGGACTGTTTACTCCTGAATTAATTCGAAAGTCCCCAAGTTCTTCAGTTTGGGCCTCTAATCACATCTCATGTTCTTAGTTATAGTCCATGTCCTTAGTCTCAACCCATGTCCTTTCCGATGACCACCCTTCGATGGCAAATCGCCACCTCGTCAATGACTAAACAACAGCCCTGCTATGGTGAACTGGTACCCATTCGATGACCGGACGTTAGCCTGTCAATGGTCGAACGACATCCATTGTATAGCCGAACGACACCCCTTCAATGACCTTTCAACATTAAGTATATCATTGCCACATCCCGTTGGAATTAAATTATGCTAGTTGTATTTCTTAAAAAATAAAAATAAAAATAGAGAGATGAATTGATATATTTTTTTATTTGATTTGGATTCGTCGGGACTGACGGGGCTCGAACCCTCGGCTTCCGCTTTGACAGGGCGGTGCTAAGGTACACACCAATTCTAATTTAAATTGAATCTAAATAAATTGAAAGGGTTAGAATGAAATCATAAAAAAATATATACTTTATTTTATTATGGTATTTACTTGGTAGTTTACTGTGGGCACAA
The DNA here is from genome assembly GCA_020521455.1 of Prunus kanzakura. NCBI lineage: Eukaryota > Viridiplantae > Streptophyta > Magnoliopsida > Rosales > Rosaceae > Prunus > Prunus kanzakura. The sequence goes on from BPUM01000836.1 coordinate 1,032,848, forward strand.
CAAGTGGTACACAGAGGTGTGTCATTCATGTTCCTCTCGTACTAGGAAAAGGTCCTATCAATGCTCTAACGCCCTCGAAGAAGGGGTTGCCTCAAATTCTCTCGTTATTCACCAGCCACAACCTTTACAAGTGGAACCCCCCGTTGTTCAACCCGATTCGACCGACTTTTGGATAATAAGAAGGCTAGATGATCTGATTTGATCAAGGAAAAAGCGCAGTCAGCCACCACGGAATCGACCCCCTTTGATTGTACAAGAATATGCGGAGCTCAACATGTCTAGAAGCACATGAGAACGTTCTTTTGCTGATATTATTACGAGTATTCGATACTAGGTCATTCATAGCATTACTATACCTTCATAGAGTTCTTGTTTAGGTAATTCATACCATCCATACATAATGTTTTGATCTAAGATTTCAATTCTTCCATGTTTCATCAATAGTTAATTTATTGTTCCATGGAGCTAAGGTCCAAAATATGGAAGAAACAAGTGTTTCCACGATTCTACTGCCTAGTCAATTCTGTTCCACTTAATCCCTGTTTCATGGCCACATATATTTCCGGCTAAGGAATGGGAAACCTTTCTCTTGTTACATGAATCCAATTTTCATTTCATCTAGGAAAAAACCATATTTTTCTAAACAATGTCTTTATCATTTGATCCTGTTTGGGGGTGGTGAAAATTCACCTACCCCAGGCACCCTTCAAAAACACAAAAAGATGGGATGGAGAAATTTGGCAGCCGGGCTGGAGAGGTTGCGGCCGGGCTGGAAGAGTAGTGACCAGGCTTGATGAGTTGTGGCCGGGCTTGAAGAGTGGCCAGAATTGAGAAGAGTAGAGGCCGGGCTTGAAGAATTGTGGAGAAGTTTCATGACCGGGCTGGGGAAGTTTGGCGGCCGGGTTGGAGAGAGTCAAATATTAAACTAAACAAACTAATTTTGTATAATTTTTTTTTTAAAAAGTGCATAAAATAATTTAAAATAATTAATTACTATTTATTAAGTAATTTATGAAATTAGTAAAATATTTAAATACTAATTATGTCATGCCCGATCCAGAAATAAAGAATATTCCTAAATCAGGGTGCGTGAATTGAACGAAATAAAAAAAAACTGAAATATTGGTTAAAATACATTACCCTTATATAAAAAAATAATAATGATCTTACAAGTGTACAAAAACTTTATCAGTCATAAATAGTACGCACTTCACAAAAACTCCAAATAATATATATTGTGTACAATATTGCACAAATTAAACATGATTGACTTGAAAATAGAGAGAGATTTGTAAATATAATAAATCCATGATAATCCATGATTTTCACATTTATCAAGAAATAATAACTTTTAGAACACATTACATAACCCACTCACCATGATCAAGGACGGACCTAGGATTTTAAAATGGGGTGGGCTAAATTTAGGTACTAATAAGTAGATAGAAAACTTAACAATACCATGTGATTTCATTGATAACAAAAAGAAAAAAAAAATACAGCAAGAATAATAAAATCAATTACAAATCCTATTTGATAATTCATTGATAATTCATAACTCATAAACTGAAACTGATGCCCCAATTGCAAATCCTAATTGATGCTTCATAAACTCCAAAACAAATTCTCGAATTAAAGCATCAAGAAATTGAGAGAAGCTTACATGTAGGGCTCGTCAATGGGCCGGGCCGGGCTAGCCCGGCCCAAATTTCATGGGCTTGGGCCGGGCCGGGCCGGGCTTTAAAGAGGAGAGAGAAAATATCGGGCCGGGCCGGGTCGGGTTTTTTTAGAAAATTCAAAGCCCAAGCCCATCTCATGAGTCGGGCTTGAAAAAGCCCATCGGGTCGGGCCGGGCTAAGCCCAACGGGCCGGGCCGAAATGGGCCTAAAAAATAATAAGTGTAAAAAAAAAAAAAAAAATTTATGAAGATGGTATGAATAAATATGCAAATGTTTGGTGATGTGTTAAATAAAAGTATGATTATATTTGGTGGTATGATTATATTTGGTGGTATGATTATGTTTGGTGATATGATATGTTGTTTGTCTTATTATATATATATAATTGTTGTATTAATAAATGACACAAATTAATGTGCTAATCATCCAATTATAAACTAGGAATAAGTAGAATTCAATGGAAACAAACACAATTTTTATAACAAGTAACACACACAAAAAAATTAAAGAGGGGGATTTGTCATTCAAGTGATTTAATCCTAATCCTAAACCTTTATTTATACATAATTATATATGTATGCGGGCCTAATGGGCCGGGTTTTTGTGGGCGGGCCGGGCCGGGCTTTCATGGGCTTAATCGGGCCGGGCCTATGGGCCGGGCCGGGCTTCAAACACCCAAGCCCAAGTCCGGCCCAAGCCCAAGCGGGCCGGGCCCTCTCAAAGCCCATAACAGGCCGGGCCGGGCTTTTTTTCAATGGGCCGGGCGGGCCCCCGTAGGCCCATGAGCCCGCGGGCCAAATGATGAGCCCTACTTACATGATGAATATAGAAACTTGGTTCACTTGAATTAAGTCTTGAAGATGAGTGCAGCAACAACAAGAGCGTTTTTTTTTTCTCTTCTACATGCTGTGTGTGAGTTATTTTATTTTTTCTCTTTTTTTTCTTTTGCTGTGCTGTGTGTGAGTTCCCCACACCCCACCTAGATGAGGTTAGGTTATTTAAATTGGGTGAGTTAGGATTTTATTTTTTTGGCTGGAAAAAAGAAGCCACCTATGCTATAGCCCAGGCCCCCCCTTCCTTTTTTCTTTTTATTGACTAGGAGAACTAGATGAGGTTAGGTTATGGGTGAGCCTAGGATTTTAATTTTTTTGACTGGAAAAAAGAAGCCACTTGGGCTATAGCCCAGGTTTGCCAAACTATAGGTCCGTCCCTGACCATGATAAGTATGAAATATTGCAAGACAAACACACACGTTCTTCATCTTGTTTCTTTTTTTTTCCCTCTCTCTCTCTCTCTCTCTCTCTCTCTCTCTCTCTCTCTCTCTCTCTCTCTCTTTTAAACACTACTTCATGGTACAAATCTATTCTTAATGAATTGGAATGAATGATTGAAGTAAGGAAGGATGATACTTATAGGAGAGGCTACAGATGCAACCAAATGATATTTATATATACAATATTTTAAACCACAAAAAGATAAGATAGAAAAGTAAGGGAATAATGTGACTCATCCCCTTTGGCCAATGATATCACAACACCACTTGTTACTAGCATGCAAAGTGACATGGCAATAATGATTTGATTAAAACCAATCCCAAGTCTCTACACGTGGAAAACAAGAATGGTGCCATCTTTCACCTAAATGAATAATCTCATACTAGACTTAAGATTTTATAACATTTAGGTCTTCATAAAAAATATTAAATAAGGAAAAGCCATATTAATAAATAATTAATATGTAGTATGAATATTTCTTTCAAATATATATAGTTTCTTTTATAATAAAAAAAAATAGGTTCTCACAATCTACCATCTTTAAAAAAAATTTCGTCCTCAAAATTTACTAACACTAGGTCATATTTCTTCCTTAGGGGTATCTAATTCTTGGGCTTTGATACCATTTTATCACACCCCAATCTGGAAATAAAGAATATTCCTGAATCAGTGTGCGTGAATTGAACGAAATAAAATAAAAATACTTTAGGATTATACTTTGGCTTATGCTGCGTGCTGCGTTTAGTGTTTAGTTTGTGTCAATGGCATTTAAGTTTCTTTCCTGGAAATGCCAAAATATAACCAGACGCGTATGGTCTTCTAGAGAGGGCCAATAACTTTGAGGAACTTGGACTTTGTAATGAGACATACACATATTTGTTTGTGTGGAAGGAAAAGTCTTTAAAGCCCTCGGAGCTTTCTCTTATTCTATACTTATCTTCAAAGGTTCAATATGCGCAGCAGAATATATAATAGTATAGGAGGGTTTCAAGTCACGTTCTCAAACATCTAGAAGAAGGGCTCTAGAAGTCAATAAACTACAATCCAGGTATTCCCGCGTTTTGATTCCAATTGCCAGGAAGTTTATACTCTCGATATTATTCCTCCAATTAAGTCATTAACCAAGTTGTCTATATATACCACACAGCACCTGCCAGCATTCTCATAATCAATACACTTTCTCATCACTTCATATTTTATAGAGCAAAACAGAGAAAAACCAGAGCATTTTCTTTTGAAGCTTTCCTTCCTTCCTTCCATTAAAAGAAATCAACATGGGTGATGCAGAATCTTTGCATTCCGCTGATGAGCTGAAACGCCAGAAGAAAATCAAAATGGCCATATATATTACTATTTTCGTTGTGTTTCAGATCATAGTTATCACCACAATGAGTCTCACTGTCATGAAAGTTAAGACCCCCAGGTTCAGGCTAGGCAACATCAACGTCCAGAGCTTCGAATCTGTCCCAGCAACGCCTTCATTCGACACGAAATTCACAACCCAAATCAAGATCAAGAACTCAGCCAACTGGGGTTCCTACAAGTTCAATGCTGGCAATGTCACATTTCAATACCAAGGAGCGACTGTGGGAGTAATTAATATCGAAAAGGGCAAGGCTGGATGGCTTTCGACCATAAAAAGAAATGCGGAGGTGAGTTTGAATTCAAGTGCAATAACTGGTTCAAATCTGGGCAGCGAATTGAGCAGTGGGGTGTTGACGCTCAACAGCGTAGGCAGATTGAATGGAAAAGTTGCAATTATGTTCATAATGAAGAAGAAGAAGTCTACCAACATGAACTGCACCATAGCTTTTGATGTGGCAGCCAAGACCCTCAAATCTTTACAATGCAAATGAGCGGAGTAGCTAAGCATCCAGGCTTCATCTTCAGCATTTGGATTGCGACTAGCTAGTTCTTGATTTGTGACTTTTCTTATTCTTTTTATTCTTTGTATCTGTGTGGCGATTGGATTTGTTATAGAGTTATAATGATATATTTGTTTTCGTTACCACTCCCCTGTAGTTATTTATTTCTTTGATATTTACTTATTTATAGTCTGCTTCTTTGAAGTGCCCGATTCTTCTCTAATGGTGGGTGCAAGAAAATCCTCAAGTTATACGTATTTTCTAAATGATGGTTGTGCGCCTCATTGATGGGATATGTTCTTGACATGGAGACTAGATCATTGTAAACATGACAATTGCCCAAATGCTGCAGCTAGGCTACGATGTAAAACAAATAAAAGCTCCAGGGGGCCTCACTTGACTCTATATATTGCAAAGAAATCTCCAGTTCTGATACCCAATTGATCATCAGCCATGATGGAGCCTGACAAGTTCCCCATATTAGTACCTAAGAAAATGCACAACATGAAATGTTATGCATATATTGCTGCGTTTGCTGTGTTCCAAACCTTAATCATACTGGCTTTTGGATTATTCCCGATGCCAACTGAAACTCCTACGGTCAGGGTGAGATCTGTGGCAATCCAAGACTACTGTGCTTCAGATGAACCCTTCTTCAACATTACCCTGGTTGCTGAAGTTGCAGTGAGGAACAAGAATTTTGGGCATTTTAGGTTTGATCCCAGCAGAGCTAATGACACATATGGGGGGTGTCATAGTGGGCAATGGAGACATAACCAAAGCAAGAGACAGTGCTAGGAAGACAAGGATAATGAATGTGACCATTGAAGTGAGATCAGCTGGGGTAGTATTAGATGGTGCCAGGCTTAGCAATGAGCTTAAGTTAAAATAACAACAATGGCCTTGTAACTAAAAACCAAAGTAATATTATAGTTCTACAACAAATCCAAGTTTCCCTCAAAGAAGAAAAATATATACCAAAGAATAATGAAATAATAAAATGATCCAATTAGTCTTGATCACTCCCAAGGCCAAATATTAAACTAAACATGTTTCATATTTGCAGTCCTTATAGAGTGCCTGAATTGCGACCCTCCGGCACTCACTGCTCACTTCCATTGTAAAGTTTGGACAACCTTTGTGAACAAATCAAATGCTATGCAGCAGTCCATTGTGCAAGACTTCCTTTTCTACATGATAAATATCAATTCCACCTCTCCAGTCAATTTAGCTTGGCTGCTTAGCATCAAGACCCCATTCCTCAACTCACTGCCAGAATTGGAACTGTTCGGCAATGCGTTTGAATTCAAACTCACTGTGAAATCAATCTTTTTGGTGGAACGCATTCCAGCCTTGATATAGGATTCAGGAATAACAACTTGCCCCACAGCCAGGACTTGGTACGTCGCAGTGCCTGCATTGACTCTTCTGGCGCTTTAGCTCATCAGTGGATAATGGATTGCAAAGACTCTCCATCACTTTTTGGATTTCCATTTGCTGGTGCCAATGGGTTTTGTCAGCCAGCATTCTTTGATTTCCTGGAAAGCTTTGAACTAGAAAATGTTCTTTTGATGTTTGGGTGTCTAGACTCTAAAGTGTAAAATGAATTGAGCAAGTGTGATAAACCTATATTTAGTTGTTTGTGGAATGTGTTGAGAGTGTCATTCTCACATTGAAAAGTTAAAGGACCTGGTCTGGGTTTATAAGGAGTTGGGCTACTCCTCCCATTGCCAATTGGTTTTGGTGTGGAACCTCAACTTCCTTCAAAATGTTGTCTTCTACAGCGTGTTCATCTAGTGTTTGCACAATCTGATTGAAGAGATGTTTAGTTTGTGTCAATGGCAATTAAGTTTCATTCCTGAAAATGCCAAAATGTAACCAAACGCGCATCGTTAGAGGCTTTGACTTATAGTCTTCTAGAGAGGGTCGATTAATTCCCATGAGGCGCTTACAACAATAATAAATAATATATTCGAGCTTCTTTCTTGCAAGACGAAGTTATTATGCCCATAACATTGCTTACAAAGAAAAGGATCAACTAATTCAAACCACATAAAATATATATATATATATATATATTATGTCCGAATGCTAGCTTGGACTTCATCAGTTTCACATTTTGAAAGGTGTCCATAGGCGCAGCCGCGCAGCAAACATTACTATATAACAAGTATAGTAAGTAGAATAATAGTAATGGTTCTAGAAGTCAATAAACTACAACCCATATAAGTATTTGCGCGTTTTGATTCCAATTTCCAGCAAGTTTACACCGTCGATATTATTCCTGCAAATTGACCAAATTGTCTATAAATACCACACAGCACTCACCAATATTCTCACAATCAATACACTTACTCATCAGTTCATATTTTACAGACCGAAACAGAGAAAAAGCAGAGCATTTTCTTTTGAAGCTTTACTTCCTTCCACTAAAAGAAATCAACATGGCTTGGAAAACAAATGATGCAGAATCTTTGCAATCCTCTGACGAGCTGAAACGCCAGAAGAAAATCAAAATGGCCATATATATTACTATTTTCGTTGTGTTTCAGATCATAGTTATCACCACGATGAGTCTCACTGTGATGAAAGTCAAGACCCCCAAGTTCAGGCTAGGCAGCAACATCAACGTCCAAAGCTTTGAATCTGTCCCGGCAACGCCTTCATTCGACATGAAATTCACAACCCAAATCAGGATCAAGAACTCAGCCAACTGGGGTTCCTACAAGTTCAATGCTGCCAATGTCACGTTTCAATACCAAGGCGAAACTGTGGGAGTAATTGATATCGCAAAGGGCAAGGTTGGATGGCTTTCGACCATAAAAAGAAATGCGGAGGTGAGTTTGAATTCAAGTGCAATAACTGGTTCAAATCTTGGAAGCGAATTGAGCAGCGGGGTGTTGACGCTCAACAGCGTAGGAAGATTGAATGGAAAAGTTGCAATTATGTTCATAATGAAGAAGAAGAAGTCTACCAACATGAACTGCACCATAGCTTTTGATGTGGCAGCCAAGACTCTCAAATCTTTACAATGCAAATGAGCGGAGTAGCTAAGCATCCGGGATGCATCTTCAGCATTTGGATTGCGACTAGCTAGTTCTTGATTTGTGACTCTTCTTATTCTTTTTATAATTTGTATCTGTGTGGCGATTGGATTTGTTATAGAGTTATAATGGTATTTGTTTTCTTTACCACTCCCCTGTTCTTCTTTTGTTCTTATTTTTTCATTGAATATACAATGGTAATATTCCTTCTGTGAGTGGATTCCGTTATTATGTATTATGTATTATGTATTGATGACTTTTTTTTTTTTTTTAGTTAACCCTATTTTTATGTAGTTAATCCTATTTTATATGTAGTTAACTCTATTAATAAAACTGACAGGGTTAGACATTGGACTTGATTTGTTAACTAATGTAAATACAGTGACCAAATTGGGAAAATTGAATCACGGTGACCAAATTTGATTTTGAGCCAAACCTCAGTGATAAAAAATATAATTAACCCTATTTATAATAATAAGGTTAATTTTTTTTTTTTTATAGAGCAAATAAAAAGGTTTTGCTGCTTGTTAAATGCAGCGTTCCTTTTTTAAAGAGGGGCATGAGCTGCGTTAAAACTAAAGCATAGATAATATCAAAACCAAGTGTTCAAAAACAATTGGACTTTATGAAAGTGGAAACGACGATGTCGCAAATGTGCCTCCTTCCTCGCGTGGTCTTCTTCTTGTTGTGCGAAACATTCCAAGACTTTGTTGTTGATAGACTACGCAACTATCACACACAAGCCAAGCAAAGATAAAGCACACATGAAACCACAAAGTACACACACACACACACACACACACACAAAGAACACAATAATTTATAGAGGTTTAGCGTTGTGCCTACGTCCTCTTGGTGATCCCCGAGAAATTCACTAGTATGAAAGAGCCCATTTGGTTACAATGAAGAAACCCCTTTGATCTCTAACAAACCCTAACTCTCTTTTCTCTCACCCTTGGCTCAAACCCAATTTGATGCCTTAGATTTCTCACGTTACAATAACCTAGCACTAAAGTACCTATTTATATGTCATAGGGCTTTAGTACAATTATACAAGGAATAGGAAACTTAAAGCACTCCAAAACTAGGAGAAAATATGTCCAGATTCGCCAGGTATATGCGCTGGATTCGTACCTCCCGCTCGAGCACCACTCGCGCCTCTCGAGCGCCTACGTTTGCTCGAGTTTGAGTTATGCCATTCGAGTAGGCGCTCAAGCGCTTGGGTCTAGGTGACATGTACCGCTCTGCCGCTCGAGCGCCTATAGTTTCAGCTTGAGCGGCAAAGCCCAGTCAAAACTACTGCAGCTCTTTCGACTATATGTTTCCTTCACTACTGTTAGAAATATGTCCTTAAAGCCAACTAATTATGTAATAGTTAGAGTTAAGGACATCTTTGATAAAAGACATATTATGTTATCAATGGGCAAGAAATGTTGTTTTATACATTAAATCATCATATATTATCTTTCAATATGTAGAACGACCATAGTCCAAAGAATACACGAGTGGATATGAGAGCTATGTAATGAGATTGCTTACATGGAGACTTCTCATCATCTCTAAATCCTGAATATGTTCATGGTCATAAGAATATTAATAAGGCATCAATATTCTGCAAAGACCAGTACACACAGTATCGTCTCTATATGTAAGGAATGGCAAGGTCTCAAGTCATTAAGTATGTAGACACATCGATATGTGTGTAGGTGCTTGTAGAACAATAAGTACACTAAACACTATCCAACACATGAGTTATAGCATGGAAGTCTTTACTCACATGTCAAGCTGAAACTCATAAATTGCAATGGTGCAAACTAATCTTTAGACCTGAGGCATCATAGATGTTTTGTGGCTATGTTGTTAAGCTTTGAGGGCACTATACGGTCATGCTGAATTATGCATAGCTTAAAGGTTCTCATCAGGATTCTCAATAGAGTCATGGAAGCAAATGAATATACAACAAAGAATCTTTACTCTTAGTAAAGGAGAGAGAATACTCCAAGATATGATTGTTCAAATCTCTGCGTAGAGTAGTGGATAAGACTTGAAAGAAGAAGTCTTCAAGTTTTACCAGGATAGTCATATAAAAGGAATGATTTACATTAGAATATTGACAATCAGATTCCAAGATCTAATAATGTGAATAAGGAGCATTGACATAAGAGAAGGATTCAATTGCACGGTCATTCCAATTTGAATAGGTTCTTTCACAACGTCTCATTTAGCTCGGATAACCGTGACTTTCTGTTAGGCCACAACCATGGTTTGTGGATGTCTTAAAAGGTTTCAATTAACCTTTATTAATAGGGAGAATTAAATTGTGGAATTTAATTCATATATCATCTCTGAGGAGCTGAGTCAACCCACTACATTTGTAAAGGGAACCTACGGATCTGCACACCCAAAGAATGTGATTAGAGGTACAAATGAGGAGACACAAGTCAATGGTTGATAATTAAATGTCAAAGTCAACGGTCAAAAGTCAACATATTGACCGGAGCAATTGACCAAAGTCAAATAGTTCGACTGGGTCAATTAAGTAAGACTATAATTATAATTTAATAGTTAAATTATAATTAAAAGATTAATTATGGAATTAATATTGACATATAAAAATATTGGATTGGACTTTTAAATATGATTTAAAAGGAAATGGACAAAATAGCCCAAAAGGCTATTGAGCCCAAGGGATAAGTGGCATAAGATGACATGACCCATGGACCAAATAGAGCTCAAAATACCCACCCAATTGCCTTTTGTGTTGATAAGCTAAGTGTTGGAGAAAACCTAGCTAGAGTTTTTGGTTTCCTACTTTGGTTGATGAGTGATCATCTTTGTATCTCATCTTCCAAAAATAAAAAATTGGTCTAATCAAGAAGTAGATTAGCATCCATACTTCTTGATTGCCTTCTCTTCATCACTAGGAGCATTTGGTGTGGTGAGGTAGAGGACTCCAATCTTGAAGCCTTAAGGTGAATGAGTCAAAATCAAGCGAAAAACAAGGTCTTTCCAACAAAGGTGTTCATTCTTGAGAAATCAAGAAAATGTCATCAAGGGTAAAGATCTATTCCCTTTTCCCTTTTCTATTTGTGTTCAAAGAGACTAGGATAAGATACTTGATTTAAAATGAAAAATGTTTAGCTCAACTAGTATAACCAAAATGAATCCGCCATTTAGAATGTTTTTGTTGTATAGGTTGTGGCTAAAGTTCATTTCCTAAGCATTAGATGCATGTTTCCTTCAACTCCTTCCGCATCTTTAAATGAAACAACATCAACAATCTCAACCTTGGCGAGTCTTAAACACCTTGTGAAAATTATTGACCCCTAGAACCTCTTCAAACCTCTTCAAACCTCTTCAAACCTCTTGGAAATCGTTCTAGTAATTCCCAAGAGCTCCAGCTCAATCTTTAGCATGTAACAAGATTGAGCAAGCTCAAATAATGTCTGAACTTCTCAACTGTGACTGGCTTGGTCAAGCAATCCAAAGCGTTCTCATTTGTATGAACCGTCTCTATTGCAATGTCCCCATCGTTCACCTAATCCCCTATCCGGTGATACCGTACATCAAAATGCTTAGACATTCCGTGAAACACTTGATTCTTGACTAAGCATATAGCACTTTGATTGTTACTTTGTATTACCACCAAGTCTTGGGCTATCCCGAACTCTTTAGCCAATCTTGTTAGCCATAATGTTTCATTAGAAGCCTCTGTTAGCCTCATATGCTCTACTTCGGTAGTAGACAAAGCAGTAATTAATTGTAGCACCACTTTCCAACTAATCGGTCCTCCACCACAAGTGAAAACATACAACCCAATTAATTATTTGCGCAGCCGCGCAGCAAACATATAATATATGACAAGTATAGTATGGTTCTAGAAGTCAATAAACTACAACCCAATTAATTATTTTGAAAGGTGTCCATAGGCGGCGCAGCCGCGCAGCAAACATTAATATATAACAAGTATAGTAGAATAATAGTAATGGTTCTAGTAGTCAATAAACTACAACCCAATTAATTATTTGCGTGTTTTGATTCCAATTTCCAGCAAGTTTACACCGTCGATATTATTCCTGCAATTAACTCATTGACCAAATTGTCTATAAATACCACACAGCACTCACTAATATTCTCACAATCAATACACTTACTCATCAGTTCATATTTTACAGACCGAAACAGAGAAAAAGCAGAGCATTTTCTTTTGAAGCTTTACTTCCTTCCACTAAAAGAAATCAACATGGCTTGGAAAACAAATGATGCAGAATCTTTGCAATCCTCTGATGAGCTGAAACGCCAGAAGAAAATCAAAATGGCCATATATATAACTATTTTCGTTGTGTTTCAGATCATAGTTATCACCACGATGAGTCTCACTGTCATGAAAGTCAAGACCCCCAAGTTCAGGCTAGGCAGCAACATCAACGTCCAAAGCTTTGAATCTGTCCCGGCAACGCCTTCATTCGACATGAAATTCACAACCCAAATCAGGATCAAGAACTCAGCCAACTGGGGTTCCTACAAGTTCAATGCTGCCAATGTCACGTTTCAATACCAAGGCGCGACTGTGGGAGTAATTAATATCGAAAAGGGCAAGGCTGGATGGCTTTCGACCATAAAAAGAAATGTGGAGGTGACTTTGAGTTCAAATGTATTAACTGGTTCAAATCTGGGCAGCGAATTGAGCAGTGGGGTGTTGACGCTCAACAGCGTAGGAAGATTGAATGGAAAAGTTGCAATTATGTTCATAATGAAGAAGAAAAAGGCTACCAACATGAACTGCACCATAGCTTTTGATGTGGCAGCCAAGACTCTCAAATCTTTACAGTGCAAATGAGCGGAGTAGCTAAGCATCCAGGATGCATCTTCAGCATTTGGATTGCGACTAGCTAGTTCTTGATTTGTGACTCTTCTTATTCTTTTTATTCTTTGTATCTGTGTGGCGATTGGATTTGTTATAGAGTTATAATGGTATCTGTTTTCTTTACCACTCCCCTGTTCTTCTTTTGTTCTTATTTTTTCACTGAATATAGAAATACCTGGCATGACTGCAATTATTTGTATACCGGTCCAATCTTTACAAAAGACTTCTTTTTCCTTCACTCTTACCTGGCTTCAATTATCATATATACCTCTCCTTTGCCACTTTTTTTTTGGCAATCAAAGGACTTCTTTTGATAGAATTTTGGATGCCACTTCCGTCAACCAAATTGATAGAATTTTGAATGTTGTACAGTTGTAATCTACAGTGGCATAATCGGCAAAATCAAAATTATAAGAACCTTGATGAACCTTCAGCAAAATTACTAGGACGAAAAGTGAAATTTAGCTAATTTTGTGTGGCAGATTCGGTTTTCCCTATGTTGATTCTAGTAATTTCCTATCCATCCTTTAGTACATGGCCCAAACTTTTGTTGATGTTCACGAAAAACCCAGTACCCAATTAAGCAAGGAAAAATCTGACACAGAAAAGTGTTGGAGCCTGATTTCTTGTAAGATGAAATGCTTCTACACGTTCTTAACCAGCGGCGGAGCCAGAAAATTCATCAAGGAGGGTCAACCTCAAAAATTAAAATCATCGCATAACAAGATAAATTTATATAATAAAACAAAGTCTTTAGTAATAACTCATAAATCATTCCAATACATTCACAATCGTCCTCGACGAGTTTTCATCTCTTGAAATCTTTTCATAATTACTTCATTATCAATAATATTAAATGTATCTTTCTCAATATATATGATCAAGCTGTCATTCATCCATATATCTCCCATTCGGTTGCGCAGATCACTTTTCAATATATTCATAGCAGAAAATGCTCTTTCCACCGAGGCAGTCGCAACTGGTAGGATTAGTGCCAGTGTCACGAGCAAGTAAACCAATGGGTATACCCTATCTTTTTTTGTCTCAGCCAATTTTTCTCCAAGATCACTAATTTCTTTCAATCCTGAAAACACACTACTAGATTTCATATAAATATTATTGTTCATGATTTGAGATAATAAATAAATAACTAATTAACTGACCACAAATACAATGAACTATAAAAATAAAAAAACTACACCAAAAAAAATTACACTATTAGGGTTAAAGACTTACTGGATTAGTCGTCACAATTCAGTGAAACAAAGTTGAATTCTTGCTGTAGAGTTGGAGAGAAAAAAAGAATTGAATGATTGATGCAAACGAAGACTTGAAATAGAATAGGTTTAATTCACGCAGTGCAAAGTTGAAATAGAATAGGGTTAATTTAAGTAGTGCAAAAGGTTGTCTCCTTTAGCTTTTAGGTTAGTAGTTCTTTAATTAAGAAGTTATTAAAAAAAGGTAAAGAAAAGAAAAAAGGAAAGTTGAAATTCAGAAGGGTCATATATTAATAATAATTTATATACAAAGGGTAAATAATATTGACTGGAGGGTTAATTGAGGAATTTTAGGAGGGTCAGCTGACCCTTGTGGGCCTGCATTCCCTCCGCCCCTGTTCTTAACTAAAGACCACACGTTCCCAAAGGTTCGATGAAAAGGAACTAAGATGAATAGATGAACATTTGGCAGCGGAAATGATGGATAGTGGGTTGATTCTAAACAATCTGTTGAAGTTGGATTGACCAAAAAGGTTGGGTAGGATTCTATGGAAATCCAATTTGGAAGGAATAGTGCGCGCAGGATTTCCTACCAGATTTAAGAAACTGTTTCCCTTATCGATATTTGGTTTAGGAATTAGGATTAGGAAATAAGTTATCTTTACTTATTCCAACAGGTTTTAGGAATCCTATTTTAACAATACTTGTAACCCAAGTTCTATAAGCTGTAAATACAAGTTTTGGGGCTAGGTTAATTCATAAGACAAGAGACAGTTTAGACCATCTCCAACCAATTGGGTGAAATGTCAAAATTTAGGTTTTGAGCCCAAAATTCATCTCCAACCCATGTATTTGGGCAGGTGGAATTTGAGTCTAGGTGGAATATTGGGCGGAATACCAGTCCGGATATTGCCTGGACTGGTAATTTTTGTGGAGCCCAATAGCCAGCTGTGCAACTCATGTGAAATGAAAAAAAAAGCGGGCCATGTGCTGCAGACTAATGTTGACCACTCACCTCCTTTCCGTCTGACAAGTGTCATGGCACATGAAAGAGGCGTTGAAATCCAATGGCTCCATTTTGAAAGCTCCTGATCCTTTTTTTTTTATAAATTTTAATACCAACATCTATTCCAAAGAAGTTGATGTTTCCCATTTTATTTTATTTTTAATTCCAACATCTATATATAATCAATGGCCACGATTATTTTTAGGCAATCTCGACGGGAAAAATTCACATCCAACGACTGAAATTTAAATCCAATGGTCAAATAATTTTTATAATTAATCTAAATTAGATCTAACCTCAAAACTCATCCCAAACTCTATAAATACCCATCTTTTTGTTATACTTGCTTTTATTCTTTAAGTAAAATTATTTTTGGATTTTTTTAGATCAAAATTTTCAAAAAATTAAATCATGAATGTTGAAACAAAAATAATGTCAAGAAAAATTAATGAAAAAAAAAATAGGTATTAACCATTCTTAAACAATTTAATAAAGTTGCGAACTCAAATTATTAGTCTGCAAGGTTGGAGGAAAAAACATTTGGAGTCCTAAAAATACATGAATAGTTGTATTTTAGAGGGTGAAAATTTGAGTTTAGCCTCAACATGGTTGGAGATGGTCTTACAAGGGCATCAAATGGTTTGAGCAAGGTTGTGAGAGAAATAGAGAGCTAGGGTTTTAAAGAATAGATAGCTAAGGTTTATTTTCTTCTTCTTTTTTTTTTTCTTTTTTTGGTAAACCAAAGGGTTTAAGCAAGGTTGTGGGTGACAAGAAGGCTAAAGAGACAAAGCCAATGCAACCACAAACGGCTAGCATGAAGATCGAGTTGAAGTTGTTCACCAGCAAAGAGAACTTCACATTATGGCAAAAAAGGATGAAGCACGCCCTAGCCCAACTGGGTCTTAATGTTGTCTTGGCAGGTTAGCAGAAAAGGCCGAAAATCATGACAGCGGAGGAGTGGGACAACCTCACCGAGTGGGGACCATTGAGAACTTCATTTCAGATAAGGTGTTGTTCAACGTGATGGAAGACACCGCGAAGCAAATATTGGAAAAGCACGAACAAATGTTTGCAGGAAAGTCACTATCAAACAAACTCTTCCTCATGGAGGAGCTTCTAAATCTTCGGATGGAGGAGGGAGCATCTTAGCACATTCAATAGGTGTATTGTGGACTTGCAGATAATGAAAGTTATATATGATACGAAGGGTAATGCTCTTATGTTGTTGACATCCTTACCTCTATCATATAGGCACTTTCGAACAACGCTTATGTTAGCAAGAATACTCTCAAGATTGAGGAGGTGGTACAAGACATTCTCACCCACCACCGAATGTCTAAGCATAGTGGAGAGGGCTCTCTAGGCCAAGGTTTAGTGGTAAAGACCGAAGAAAGGGGTCGTTCAAACAAGCGTGATAGCAAGAATGACAATGGTACGAATTCTAAATCCAAGGACAATGATGGTTGCTTCGAGTGTGAATCTAAGAATCATTGGAAAAATAATTGTGCGGAACAAGTTGAAGAATGCCAAAGTATGTAATTAAAGGATTTGGCTAAACAATTCAAATTTTAAATCTGATGTACTTTGTACTAAACAATTTGATACTTCCAAGTTCATTGGTTTTGTTCTTATTATTCTTATATTTGATTAGATCCTGTAGTTTTATATTACACAATCTAATTGGAACTCGAAGTTCTTCAATTTTCATGTCTATTTTATTGTGATCTTTGATTCATCATTTAGTTTTGAACCTAGTGTTTTTAAAATAAAAAAATCAATACTTTTATATGATCTTTTTGAACCCAACGTTCAAGATCAAATTCAATATATAACTAGAAGTTTTATAGTTTGAAACCTGAAGTTTAAGAATTTATTTCAATTTATTGTATTAGAAATTTGCAAATATTTTTAGACTAAATTTTGTAGTTCTATAAATTAAATTTATCTTAGATATGACATTTTATATATTTGATTTATTTATAACTTTATGCTTTATGTTTAGATGCTTATCATTTTTTTTTAATGATAACTTGCAGTTGTTATTATTTTAAGTTTAAGTCTACTTTATTTTCTTTATGAATTATTTATTGATTATTTTATGTGGACCAGAAGTTCCATGTTAAACAATTAGTTAAAACTAGAAGTTTCATGAATCATGATACATATTTGAAATACAAAATTTAATTTAAAATGTTTGTATTGACATACTTAATTTGAAACGTGAGTACCGGTCCTTAGCCCGTGCATGTGTCGAAACCACATGGTTATCATACCTTTTGGTTGAACTTGGCGTCCAACTCCAATTCCCAGTCCATCTTTACTGTGACAATATCTGTGCAACTTACTTGGCAGCCAATCCTGTTTTTCACGCACGCACCTGACATATCAAACTCGATTATCACTTCATCCGTGAAAAGGGGCCTTGGGCAACCACCGGGTTTGCTGCATTCCATCTATTGATCAAATGGCTGACCTTCTCACCAAATCCCTTCCCAAACCGAGCCACAATGTTCTCCCGTCCAAAGGGTTTTATAAGATTAAAAGGGTCTGTTAAGCGCCTCACGGCTATGTCATAATAGATCCAAACACTAAAAGGTGGTAGTGAAGCAATCACAGCCGGTCAACTCTCTTTGAATCTCTCTAGAAAATCTCCACCTTCATTGCTTTAGCTGTGATTGATTGTAATTCCTAATTACTTGTAATTGACTGTAATCTACAATTTTTGTAACCCACACAGATTGTGTATATAATTTGTATCAATGATATTGAAATACTTACTGGGAAGTTTTTCCTTACATTATGTTTAGATGCATATCTCTTTTTATTTATTTATGAGAACTCGCAGTTGTTATTATTTTAAGTTTAAGTCTAATTTATTTTCTTTATGAATTATTTATTGATTATCTTATGTGGATCAGAAGTTCCATGTTAAGCAATTAGTTAAAATTAGAAGTTTCATGATACATATTTGAAATACAAAATTTAATTTAAAATGTTTGCATTGACATACTTAATTCAAAATCTGAAGTTTTGATTACACCTTTTAATAAAAACTTGAAGTTTTGGATACGTAATTTGTAATCCAAATCAGAAGTTATGGATTATGTAATTTTAAGTCCACAAAGAAACAAAAAATCTCTTTTTCATAGATCATAAAAGTGGATATTTATTTTAATCTCTTTACCTTGTATATACAATTAAGAACGAAAATAGAGATCCATGTAGGATTATAATGTGGATAAAGGGAATAAATTCATCCTTTCATGTTTGAGGTGTTTCGGTAGTAGTAATATGATAAATATGATGTGTTTCAATTGTTGGTAAATAAAATATATATATATATATATTATGTCCGAATGCTAGCTTGGACTTTATCAGTTTCACATTTTGAAAGGTGTCCATAGGCGCAGCAAACGTATAATACATAAAATAGTATAATAGGTTTCAAGTCTGGTTCTCAAATAATAGTAGAATAATAGTCAGGGTTCTAGAAGTCAATAAACTACAACCCAGTCATTCGCGCGTTTTGATTCCAATTTCCAGGAAGTTTCCTGCAATCAACTCATCAACCAAATTGTCTATAAATACCACACAGCCCTCACCAACATTCTCATCACTTCATATTTTACAGAGCGAAACAGAGAAAAAGCAGAGCATTTTCTTTTGAAGCTTTACTTCCTTCCACTAAAAGAAATCAACATGGGTGATGCAGAATCTTTGCATTCCGCTGATGAGCTGAAACGCCAGAAGAAAATCAAATTGGCCATCTATATTACTATTTTCGTTGTGTTTCAGATCATAGTTATCACCGCAATGAGTCTCACTGTGATGAAAGTCAAGACCCCCAGGTTTAGGCTAGGCAACATCAACGTCCAGAGCTTCGAATCTGTCCCCGCAACGCCTTCATTCGACACGAAATTCACAACCCAAATCAAGATCAAGAACTCAGCCAACTGGGGTTCCTACAAGTTCAATGCTGCCAATGTCACGTTTCTATACCAAGGCATGACTGTGGGAGTAATTGATATCGAAAAGGGCAAGGTTGGATGGCTTTCGACCATAAAAAGAAATGCGGAGGTGAGTTTGAATTCAAGTGCAATAACTGGTTCAAATCTTGGAAGCGAATTGAGCAGCGGGGTGTTGACGCTCAACAGCGTAGGAAGATTGAATGGAAAAGTTGCAATTATGTTCATAATGAAGAAGAAGAAGGCTACCAACATGAACTGCACCATAGCTTTTGATGTGGCAGCCAAGACGCTCAAATCTTTACAATGCAAATGAGCAGAGCAGCTAAGCATCCAGGATGCATCTTCAGCATTTGGATTGCGACTAGCTAGTTCTTGATTTGTGACTCTTCTTATTCTTTTTATTCTTTGTATCTGTGGGGGGATTGGATTTGTTATAGAGTTATAATGGTATTTGTTTTCTTTACCACTCCCCTGTTCTTCTTTTGTTCTTATTTTTTCATTGAATATAGAAATAGATACTTAGTTAGCATGAATACCTGGCATGATCATACAATTGTTTGTATACCGGTCAAATATTTACAAATAACTTCTTTTTCCTTCACTCTTACCTGGCTTCAATTATCATGTATACCTCTCATTTGCAATTTTTTTTTTGACAATCAAAGGACTTCTTTTGATAGAATTTTGGATGCCACTTCCGTCAACCAAATTCAGCCTAATTTTGTGTGGCAGATTCGGTTTTCCCTATGTTGATTCTAGTAATTTCGTCTCCATCCTTTAGTACATAGGCTAAACTTTTGTTGATCGATGTTCAATAAAAACCCAGTACGCAATTAAGCAAGGAAAAATTTGACACAGAAAAGTGTTGGAGCATGATTTCTTATAAGATGAAATGCTTCTACACGTTCTTAACTAAAGACCACAGGTTCCCAAAGGCTTGATGAAAAGGAACTAAGAATGTCACTTCTCCGAAGATGAATAGATGAAAAATGGGATAGCCATAGAGTAACACAAACCACAATAAAAGTTTTCTATTGATTTGACAACTGTTCATGATATTTGAACTTATAACAAAATAGAGACTTTGCTTCTTACCATTCTGTTTTTGTTGTTTTGTCTTCAATTAGGGTTTTCGTTTTGTATTTAGTTGTTCCTTTCCACTGACCAATAATAAAGAAAAGAAAAAAAAAGGAATAAGGGAGCAGTAAAATGCGGTCAGCTACTAGCTTGGCTGCAGACTCTATGGTTGGTGATCTGATCACTGAGGAAGGTTTTCTGATTGTTTGGAATGGGTTGCAGAGCAAGTATAGCATGAAGGAGAATGAACAGACAAACAAAACACAAATTGAGATGAAAACATTGGACACAGAAGCTCAGGTAGTCACATGAGACATCTTTTGTTTTGTAAAGACCTCCATTGACCACAAATGAAAATTAAAGCTTAATTTGTATATACAAAGTATCTCCCATTATATAATTAGAAATTTGAGGACAGTAAAAGGAAAAAGAGCAGCCTCTGGTTGAAAAGAATAATAAAAAAATTATGGTACTACAACAAATCCAGGCGTAAAAGGAAGGATAAAATAAATATTAAAAATGTCGAACAACTAGGACTTGGTAAGATCGCTCCGTTATTGTATTGGCCCTTTGTGGTTAATTTGTATTAGCCCTTTGTGGCTTTTTTGGCTGAATTATGAATGCAATCCCAAAATTTCTCAACAAAAAAAAAAACCGTACCTTGTTTGTGTCGCATGCCATCATAGATTTCTATTATTCTATACTGTTTGTTTCATCAGTTTAAAATATCAGCAAATATTAGCCTCTGCAACTCAGTCTTGAATTCAAGTAGATATATTGTTGCCTCAAGTTTCCAGCTAGTGTTTGGAAATTCTTGATTGTCTTATGCGACTACAGAATCAATTAAATTAACAAAAAACCAAAATATGCCAATACTATTCACAATGTGATCAGTAAACAACGGATAGAATCGTGAGATTTAGTGAAATACAACGGATAGAATCGAAGCTTCTCTTGATAATTAAAATGTCCATCTCATAGAAGAAGCCTAAAAGGAACTCAAAGAAAAGTCATCCATCATCTAGAAGTCAATAATTCTCACCTCTGGACACGTTTGGTGTCTGCAATAAAAGACTTTCCCCAAACTCACATGTTCCAGGAATTTCATTCCACCACATAACTTATTGAAATTGGACAAACTCCAAACACTATATATAACACACCGCTCTTCCTTCATTTCCACGAACAATTCCTCCTCTTAAAAGTTTCATCCTACAAAACCAAAGCCACCAAAACAAAAGCAGAGAGATTTGTTTCACTTTTACATCAGAAAAGAAAGGAAACATGGCTGAGAAGACCCAGCAGGCTTATCCTTCGGCACCAGCAAACCATGGTTACCAAAGAAGTGATGCAGAGTCTTTGGAATCCGCTGATGAGCTGAAACGCCAAAAGAAAATCAAAATGGCCATATATATTAGTATTTTTGTTGTTTTTCAGATCATAGTTATCACCACAATGAGTCTCACTGTCATGAAAGTCAAGACCCCCAGGTTCAGGCTAGGCAACATCAATGTCCAGAGCTTCGAATCTGTCCCAGCAACACCTTCATTCGACACGAAATTCACAACCCAAATCAAGATCAAGAACTCAGCCAACTGGGGTTCCTACAAGTTCAATGCTGCCAATGTCACGTTCCAATACCAAGGCGAGACTCTGGCAGTAATTAATATTGAAAAGGGCAAGGCTGGATGGCTTTCGACCATAAAAAGAAATGTGGAGGTGAGTTTGAATTCAAGTGCAATAACTGGTTCAAATCTGGGCAGCGAATTGAGCAGCGGGGTGTTGACTCTCAACAGCGTAGGCAGATTGAATGGAAAAGTTGCAATTATGTTCATAATGAAGAAGAAGAAGGCTACCAACATGAACTGCACCATAGCTTTTGATGTGGCAGCCAAGACGCTCAAATCTTTACAATGCAAATGAGCAGAGTAGCTAAGCATCCAGGATGTATCTTCCGCATTTGGATTGCGACTAGCTAGTTCTTGATTTGTGACTCTTCTTATTCTTTTTATTCTTTGTATCTGTGTGGCGATTGGATTTGTCATAGAATTTTAATGGTATTTGTTTTCATTACCACTCCCCTGTAGTTATTCCGTGATGATCTATTCTATGATACTTAATTATCATCAATTGCTCTTGTAATGATGTTAACTTATATTCATATACTCCTTCATTTATTATAGGGTATACTAGTGATTTACCCCCTAAACTTGTACCTAAATTTTTTATTATAGAAAATTAAGGATATTAACTTCTTTTTTTCACCAATTTCCCCCCTCCGTCTAAATCCACAACATTTCATCCAATTTTCCATTAAATATGAGGGCAAATTGATCATTTCCATATAAATATAATATAATATAATATAAAATTTGAAATAATAATAATAGAAATAAAGTTCATATAAAAAAAAAAAAAAAAAAAAAAAAAACCTCACCTGCCATATCTCTCTGTCTCTCTCTATCTCTCCCACTCTCTACAATCCCTTCTTCCCCAAATCAACCACAGCCACAGACACAAACGCCGCAAAACCTCGAAAACCAACTCTAAGACGACGCCGTTCCCAACAACAAACGCAAGCGATCGTCCCCCCTCTATGGAAGACCAGCCTCTGCTCTTACGTGGGACCCGACCTCCGAGTGCGCGAAGCAGCAATAGTTGGAGGAGGAGGACGGTGCGAATGGGTTTGGGTATGTGGGTGGGGATAAGGTTTTCTTTTTGGTTTTTTGGATGTGGGGGTGGGTTGTAGGTGGGGAAGGGGGGGGATCATTGTCTGTTGTGATGGCATTGGACTAGTTGAGTTGAGGGATGGGGATGAGTTGTTCAGTGTCGGTGAGATGAGTGGTTGGTTGTGGTGATTGGGTGTGTAGAGTAAATTTTTTGGGGGAAGAGAGAGAGAGAGAGTGTGTGGTGGCTGTAGGAGGGTGGGCTGCTAAGAGGGGAGGTGGCGGTGGGGAAGGGGGTGGCCTTGGGTCTGGGGTTGGGTAAGAGGTCTGGTGATGCGATGGTGGGGAGAGGTGTGGTGGCGATGTCGGAGAAGAAAGGTGATGGTTGTTGGGAGGGGGTTTTATTTTTCTCTTTTCTTTAATGTTTTCCAAAAAAAAAAATTATTTTTAATGATTTAGCAAAAAATTGGATGAAATGTTGATGATTTAGACGGCGGGGGGAAATTGGCGAAAAAAAAAGTTCACATCCTTAATTTTCTAAAAAAAAAGGATAGGGGGCTAATTGAAACCTAAGTATAAGTTCAGGGGGTATTTCACCGGTTAACCCTTTATTATATGATATTTAGTTATTTATACTCTGCTTTTTTAAAGTTGTTTGAAATTATTCTCTAATGGTGGGTGCAAGAAAACTATTGTCATGGAGACTGAATAATTGAAAACATTGAAGTCACCTAAGCCAATTGCAGTTGCTTTCGATTCGACAACTATCGTCTATGATACTTGTTGCCGTTCTGTTTTTGTTATTTTGTTCTGGATTAGGGCTTTTTGTTTTGTGTATACTTGTTCCTTTGACACGGCACGGAAGCACTATTAAAGAATAATCCGCTGGTCAATCTAAAAACAAAATAAAAATAAAAAGGAACAAAGGAGAAGTAAAATGTAGTTGGTGTGGCTGATGATCTAATCACTGAGAAAGGTTTGCTACTTGTTTAGTATGGCATGAGGTAAAGAGCCTCAACATGAAGCAGATGAACAGAAAAATGGAATTGTAGCACAAAACACAAGTTGAGATGAGAGCATTGGACACAGAAGCTAGTCACATCAAAGGAGACATCCTTTGTTTTGTAAGACCTCCATTGACCACAACTGAAAATTACATACAAAGTATCTCTCCTTATATAGTCAGAAACCTGAAAGAAAGTAAAAGGAAAAACAGGAGCCTCTGGTTGAAAAGAATAAATAAATCACATTATGATTCTACAAAAAAATCCTACCTAAAACAGAGAGAAAATAATGAACAAAATAAACATCAAGAAATAGGCTTCCTGCCTCACTCGCGCAACAAATGGGGAAGATGCAAACTCCATCACTCACTGCTGACCTTAATTTCTCATTACTTGCATTCCAAAGCTTGAATTGCTTTTGTTGACAAATCAAATTTCATGGTGCAGTCCACTGTGGCAGACATCAATTCCACTTTACCGGTCAATTTAGCTTCGCTGCTCAGCGTCAACACCGCCGTGCTCAGTTCACTGCCAAGATTGGAACTGCTTGGCAATCCATTTGAATTCAAACTCGCCTCCACATTGATTTTTTTGGTGGAAAGCATTCCAGCCTTGCTCTTTGGGATAGCAGTTTGTCCCACTGTCGCATAGGGACGGCCCTAGGGTGGTGCAAGTGGCGCCACCGCACAGGGCCCTTTATTTTTTAGGGCCCCCCAAAAAAAAATCCTTTATATTATACTTTAGCGTGCCGCATATTATCACAAATGTGTGTGTGGCGGAGCTGGCTTTGTAGCGCAAATCCTTTAATAGAAGGTCCCTGTATTGAAACGCAACAGTGATTGCATCAAACTTGTAGGGGCCCCAATTTGTGTTCTTGACCCTGATTTTGGTTGTGAATTATGTGTGGAATGAAGGTGTTGCTGGGACAGTCATTGGTTTCTTAGAATTTCAAAATTGGCCAATTGCCTATATAGTTTAATAATAATGTGAGTTAGGTGAGGAGCTTTCTATTGGTATATTCATCAAATGAAGGCGTATAACTTAACCCGCAACTTTCTGTCTTTGATTATATATACCAATAATTTGCCAATACTATTAACAATGTGACCAGTGACATGTGGGATAGATCCCACAGCATGTTCTCACCTGAATTATTTAGAAGATTTGATCTATGCACAGAAGCTTCTATATTGATATTTAATTCATATGTCCATCTACTCAAAGCGAAAAAGCGTTAAGGCTCCTCAACAAAGTCATCCATCATCTAGAAGTCAATAATTCTTACATTTGGACGCGTTTGGTGTGTGCCATAAAACTCTTCCCCTGGAACTCACATTTTCCAGGAAATTCATTCCACCTCATACTATAAATAAGAGACTACTCTCCATCATTTCCACAAACAACTCCCTCCATTTCCAAGTTTCATATCTTAGAAAACCAAACTCCTCAAAAGCAGATAATTTTCTTTTCATTGATATCAGAAAAAGAAAAAGCGAGAAACATGGCAGAGAAAACTCAACAGGCTTATCCTTCGGCACCAGCAAACCATGGTTACCAAAGAAGTGATGCAGAGTCTTTGGAAAATGCTGATGAGCTGAAACGCAAGAAGAAAATCAAAATGGCCATATATATTAGTATTTTTGTTGTTTTTCAGATCATAGTTATCACCACAATGAGTCTCACTGTCATGAAAGTCAAGACCCCCAGGTTCAGGCTAGGCAACATCAATGTCCAGAGCTTCGAATCTGTCCCGGCAACACCTTCATTCGACACGAAATTCACAACCCAAATCAAGATCAAGAACTCAGCCAACTGGGGTTCCTACAAGTTCAATGCTGCCAATGTCACGTTTCAATACCAAGGCGAGACTCTGGCAGTAATTAATATTGAAAAGGGCAAGGCTGGATGGCTTTCGACCATAAAAAGAAATGTGGAGGTGAGTTTGAATTCAAGTGCAATAACTGGTTCAAATCTGGGCAGCGAATTGAGCAGCGGGGTGTTGACGCTCAACAGCGTAGGAAGATTGAATGGAAAAGTTGCAATTATGTTCATAATGAAGAAGAAGAAGGCTACCAACATGAACTGCACCATAGCTTTTGATGTGGCAGCCAAGACGCTCAAATCATTACAATGCAAGTGAAAACAGCTAGGAGACATCTCTATAATGATTTGGATTTTGGATTGATGAAGAGTATTTCTTGGATTATTTTTCGTCATTGATATTCTTTATTTATATAGCTATTTATGAGTGACACTTTTATTGTATTTTTTTGTAAAATTATGATACTAGTTTACCTTTTTAATCACTGAACCGTCGCTATTCTTTTTACTGGGGTTGTGCTTTCGTTTGATAATTGGCAAATTAATCAATTTGCAACTAACTTTATGTTGGTTTAAATCATGCATCTTGTTTATCCAATAAGGCCAATATATTTGCAGAAATCGGTCTCTTAGGATCAATCTTGAAATGGAGGAGCAGGATTAGGGGTCTACGTTTTCCTTTGTTCTCAAACCATATACATATATTAGAGAGAAATGAGCATTTGAAAATTACATAAGTTAACGAACAAAAGAAGTTAAAAAAGTTACAGAACATGTAACTTGTTGGAGCTTTTGCATTTGCACTCTGCACTTCAAACATAGCTAGCACGACTTGACATGCCCTACACGTATTAATTATTTAAACACTTTTTTTTTACATTTATAAAAATAAGGATTAAGGGAGACGGGGCTCTCTATCAGGAGCAAGGTTCTCACTGATCGCTTTGCGAAAGGAGAGTAGGCTGCTTAGTTAGTCTGACGACCGAACCCTTATGTGTACCTAGACCTTAATTTCTTTTTTGTATCAACTACGTCCTCTTCAATAATATATTAAAGCCATTTGATAAAAATTTAAAGAAAATACTCCGTTTCAATTATGTATATAATCCCAAAGAAGAGAATATGTTTATTTTAATTTTATTAACGGTGGAGGGAGGACTTTGAACCCAAAGAAGAGAATATGTTGATTACCGTGAAGCAGACAAGACAACACAAGAAAGTGCCTACTGTTAACGGCTGAGATCCCGTGATCAACGTAATTGACCCTAGAATGGACACAAGGTGTTGATTATCAAACAGCTTGAAAGTGCTATTATAAATGAAAGCGTAAAAGAAAGAAAAATTGGTATGGTTGTGTTGTGTCCCATAAAAATAGGGATTATATTCTTATTTTGTTTTCAATTTAAAACTTTTAAATATACAAATTTGTTAATTTATTATATTGTACTCATTTAATAAATCATTTCATTTCTAAATAATTTCAATTTTTTTTATAGATTAATGGCCGGAGGCCAAACACTTTATTCATAAATAGAATTAAGAGAACAAATGATCCTGAAGGTAAGAGTGAAGCCAACTTTGGCCCTCTTCCATCCAGTAAAATGTCTTATTACAATATGAAGTAAATTTGGCTAATTTGTGAACCATAAAATTACATACACGAAGTTGGTGTTGCAAGGATACTAATGCGAAACAACAGAGTAATTCTTTCAGTTTCTCTATCAACTCTCTTGACTATGCGTTTATATATGTATAAATTAAGGGCTAGTTTGAGATTGCTGTCACTTTTTAAAAAGTTACTTCTATTGTGCTTTGAAAATAATTAGCTGTAAAGTGTCCGTAAGAGTTTGGAAATTCTTGCTTAGCTTATGGGACTACAGAATCAATTAAATTTAAAAAAAAAAAAAAATTTGCCAATACAATTCACAGTGTGATCAGATCAGTAAAAACTGGAGTAGAATAGAATTGAAGCTTCTCTTGATATTTAAACTGTTCATCTCATAGAAAAAGTCCAAAAGGTCCCACAAAAGTCATCCATCATCTAGAAGTCAATAATTCTCACATGTGGACACGTTTGGTGTCTGCAATAAAATTCTTTCCCCAAACTCACATGTTCCAGGAAATTCATTCCACCAAATAACTTAAATTGAAATCGGACAAACTCCGAACACTATATATAACACACCGCTCTTCCTTCATTTCCAGAAACAACAACCTCCGCTTACAAGTTTCATCCTACAAAACCAAAGCCACAATACAGAGAAATTTGCTTTCACTTTTACATCAAAAAAGAAAAAGGAAGCATGGCTGAGAAGAACCAACAGGTTTATCCTATAGCACCAGCAAATGGTTACACAAGAAGCGATGCAGAGTCTTTGGAATCCGCTGATGAGCTGAAACGCAAGAAGAAAATCAAAATGGCCATCTATATTAGTATTTTCGTTGTGTTTCAGATCATAGTTATCACCACAATGAGTCTCACTGTCATGAAAGTTAAGACCCCCAAGTTCAGGCTAGGAAGCAACATCAACGTCCAAAGCTTCGAATCTGTCCCCGCAACGCCTTCATTTGACATGAAATTCACAACCCAAATCAAGATCAAGAACTCAGCCAACTGGGGTTCCTACAAGTTCAATGCTGCCAATGTCACGTTTCTATACCAAGGCGCAACTGTGGGAGTAATTAATATCGAAAAGGGCAAGGTTGGATGGCTTTCGACCATAAAAAGAAATGCGGAGGTGAGTTTGAATTCAAGTGCAATAACTGGTTCAAATCTTGGAAGCGAATTGAGCAGCGGGGTGTTGACGCTCAACAGCGTAGGAAGATTGAATGGAAAAGTTGCAATTATGTTCATAATGAAGAAGAAGAAGGCCACCAACATGAACTGCACCATAGCTTTTGATGTGGCAGCCAAGGCGCTCAAATCTTTACAATGCAAATGATTAGATTTGCGAGATCAAGATTGGTTCTTAATTTGTCATTTGTTATTATTTTGCCCTTGTGTACTCCTCGGATTTGTTTTATACGATTGAATATAGAAACAGATGCTTACTTATCTTCTTCTTAATTGAGTCCAATCACAAAATTCTACTAGAACTATATAATTTTGAACACTTACATGACAGAAGAAGCGTGAAACCGACATATATATGTTGGATTTGATTGACTTCAAAATTGGAACAAATTGGACTAGATCAGTAAGCTTAACGGATTGAATTAGATTTGAACAACCCTATAAGAAGGTGGGAGTAAAAAAAAACCATACTTCTTAAAGCGTGCTCTCAAGCCTTGCCTACATAATGCAAGACTGGACTTGAGTATTAATTTGCTTCCTCTGTTTCTGTTTGGTCAGACTCTTTTGGGTTGTGTTCTTTGTGTTCTGAGTCCAAATGTGTGCCCTTCCCTGTTTGGTGGTGGTTTCTGCTCTGCCTAGGGAGTTTGTTCCCTCGGTTTTGCTTGTGTTTCAACTCTAAACTCCCATCACGTTTCTTTGCTTTGTCTACTTCAACAATGGCTAGATTAAAGGAAATAAAGGCATTCATTGTCTTACATGACAAACAAAACGCACAGGGGTGGCTTGACTTTCAGCATTACAACAATGGGGATATGCTAGGAAAACAATGTTAGCACGTTTTCACAAGTTCATACTCTTTGTTAGCAAATGTAAATCTCAAGGCTACATATTATCCACCCGGGTTCTTCCTCAATGCTGTTCTTTTTTATTTTTTTTGGTGTTCATTGGCTCTCTCCAAGTGTAAAACTGAATAATTGAGCAAGTTTACTACAGTAGTTTTGTGGGAATGTTGGCTTCTTCTGCGGGGAGAGTTAGATAAACTAATGAGTTTAGAGGAAATTATTAACCAAGCTTTCCAGAAAAATGCCGAAATGTAACAAACGCGCATAGTTTAGTGTTTTTGACTTAGGATATAAACTTCTAGATGAAGAGCTTGGTCAACTTGTAGGTTTCTGCTTTAACACGAAGCCTTTATGGTCACACAGCTAACAAAGAAAACGATATGCTATCTGATGACTTTTTGCAGATACATCCTCGTTTGTGTTGTCTTTCAACCCCTCAAGCATCTCCAAGGGAGATGTCAAATACCAAACATCAAATTTAAATTTGATGGCTAATGTGGCAATTTGACATTTACACATTTTTACAGTCCACCCGATATGTCAAATAAATAATTATTGTGACAGTCAAATCATTCAAGATAAAAAAAATAAAAATATAAAAAAGGAAAATAATAAATGAAAGTAACAGTCAGCTGTCTTTAAAAAATAATAAAATATTCATTTGACATCTTGCTTTTGGGATGTCAAAAGTAACAGCTAAACCTCCAGCCTTCATTCCACATTAGCTTTGACAATTCGGTTGGAGTGATGTGAGATGTTATATCTAGCCGTTAAATGTCTATGTGGCACTTTTGACATATCGGTTGGAGATGCTCTAAGCTTTCTATTATTCTACACTTTGTTTTTCCTTGTTTGTGTCATGAGTAAATTAAAATAGGCTTCCAATCACTTTCTGTACCAAAAATATGAGAAATGGTCTGTTGAAGGTTCTTACATATAATTTTCTCTATATTATTATAATAAGACCAAGCATCTAGAATACTTCTAGTCAAAAAATCAAACCTATGCGCGTTGTTGCTTAAATTTAATTTCCAGGAAGCTGACATTCATCATTTCCTCTAAACACTATAAATACCACGCACAACTCTGCCAACATTCACAAACAAAACACTCTTTGCTCAATTTCATACTTTAGAGTTCAGCCAAAAGCTTTTAAAAAAAAAACTGAGCATTTTATTTCAAAGCTTTCTAGTGAAAGAAATTCAGATGGCAGAGAAGAACCAGCAATTCGCAGCGGCCAACGGCTACTCCAGAAACGATGCAGAATCTGCCACATTGCAATCCGAGGAGGAGCTGAAACGCCAGAAGAGAATCAAAATGGCCATATATATTAGTATTTTCGTTGTTTTTCAGATCATAGTTATTACCACGATGAGTTTGACTGTGATGAAAGTTAAGACCCCCAAGTTCAGGCTAGGCAGCAACATCAATGTCCAAAGCTTCGAATCTGTCCCTGCAACGCCTTCATTTGACATGAAATTCACAACCCAAATCAGGATCAAGAACTCAGCCAACTGGGGTTCCTACAAGTTCAATGCTGCCAATGTCACGTTTCTATACCAAGGCATGACTGTGGGAGTAATTGATATCGAAAAGGGCAAGGTTGGATGGCTTTCGACCATAAAAAGAAATGCGGAGGTGAGTTTGAATTCAAGTGCAATAACTGGTTCAAATCTTGGAAGCGAATTGAGCAGTGGGGTGTTGACGCTCAACAGCGTAGGAAGATTGAATGGAAAAGTTGCAATTATGTTCATAATGAAGAAGAAGAAGGCTACCAACATGAACTGCACCATAGCTTTTGATGTGGCAGCCAAGACCCTCAAATCTTTACAATGCAAATGATCAGCCAGCATTTAATTTTCGAGATGAAGACTAGTTCTTCATTTGTGATTCTGTTTTATTATTATTTTTTCATTTTTTTAGTTTTGCTATATTTTTTTGAATCCTTGGATTTGTTGGCTATATAAAATGGTATTGATTCATTTATTTTTAACCACTGAGGGCACTCCTGTATTTCCCTTTTACCTTTCTTTTTATATCAATCAATAGTGAACACAGAAAACATACAAAATGCTTGATTTCCATAAATGCCAACTCGGACACTATCAGAATCTGCAAATGTCCATGGAGATAACAAGTCTTGTAAGAATATTAGCAAGTTGGCAACCAAATGGACTCATTTAGTCTCATACAGAGTAGCTGTCAAATAAAGCTCCCAATATTTAATTAATGCGCTCATGAAATACATCCAACATAGTCACAGAAAAGAAGATGCTAGCAGCCAACAACTTAGCTAAAAGAAGGCCGCCTTGAGGTAACCATTAAACAAGATTCTAAAGATAAGGTGGGGGTGGGGTGGGGAAATAAGAGAAGGGACAAGTATGGGCAATTTTAGGAACAATAAGGGGTGAGATGAGTAGATTTATTTATTTATTTTTGTTTTCATTTGGTGGGGTATAAAGATAAGGGGTAGGAATGGAGGGTGGCAAAAGAACCACTCCGAAATAATTTCCTTTTCTCTTGCGGGAAACTTGTGTTGTCAAAGATTTCAATAGAAATCTCAGGTGTAAAGGTGACTAATCTTAATTACCACTTGAGTTATAAGCCCCTCAATTATCATGTATATTTTTCTCTATCTAATGATTGATATCTTAATTTATCCTTAATTATTAAAACATACGATCCCTTACTTTTCCTCAACAATTAGGTGAAAATTAATTAATTAGTAGCTTCACATGTTGAGTACAGCCTGTTTGAATAAAACTCATATTCACGTTCTTCACCTGGGTGAAGGGACAAAGTATATAATATCATATGGTCCCAATTGAATGCCATTGAAGCTTCAATAGATAAAATAAGAATACTTTTTCATCTTTTATCAAAAGCAATGTCCATGCAACCATCTAGAAGTCAAGAATCTTATCCAAGAGTGTTAGTATTCTCATTTGAAATATACAACTCCAAAAAAAAAAAAAGGTCCTTTTGTTTCCAAGAAGAACTCACCTATACTTATTCCTTTCCAATTCAAGTAATACATGGCTAAGATGCGTTCCACCAAAAAGATCGATGTCACGGTGAGTTTGAATTCGTATGGATTGCCGAGCAGTACTCCAATCTGGGCACTGAATTGA
This sequence comes from Prunus kanzakura, assembly GCA_020521455.1. Classification (NCBI taxonomy): domain Eukaryota; kingdom Viridiplantae; phylum Streptophyta; class Magnoliopsida; order Rosales; family Rosaceae; genus Prunus; species Prunus kanzakura. Next base: position 1,065,103 of record BPUM01000836.1, read on the forward strand.
AGAGTGGGGTGCTGACACTGAGCAGCAAAGGGAAATTGACTGGAAAGGTTGTGTTGATGTTAATGATGAAGAAAAGGAAGTCTGCTACCATGTACTGCACCATGACATTCGACTTGTCAACCAAGACTCTCAAAACATTACAATGCAAGTGATCATACAAGCTAGGCAGTGAGTGCACGCGATCAAGACACGAGATATTCGAATTTGACACCTCATACCGCTACACTAATTGATTTGTTACATGTTCAGGATTTGGATTGAGAGATCAAAAACTAGTTCTTAATTTGTTATTTTATTGTTATTTTGTGTGTGTGAAGCTTGAATTTGTACAGACCTATATAATCATCTGTAATGCCAATAATCATGCCAAGAAATTATTTTTTTCCAACCCCTTTTTCTTTTGTCTTTTACTTAAATATCTGTATATCGAAACAGAGATGATTAATTAATTGCAATAATATAATATAGCTCCTAAGTTAATATCTGTATATCGAAACATATCATATTAGATATTCATCAACAAAATTACCACACAAGTGGACAATATAACAAGTTTTTTTGATCGAATGAGGGAGGTAGAATACTAACTTTGAACTTCTAACATTGTAGAGAGAAATAACATTAGACAAACGAGGTAGAATTCTAACTTCGAACTTCTAACATTGTAGAGAGAAATACCATTAGACGAAGGAATAATTTATTGGTAATAATATAGAAGGCAACTTGAGTTGGACTAATTAGACAATAATATCATACCCCACCCCAACAAGAGGCACAACTTGCAACTTGTCCGTAGGAGACAAGTTATAGAGGTCTTATCTGTAATGCCAACCGGAGTTAGCGTTGGATTGGATCCAATTTCGTGCATTTTTGACCACTTTATTAACGTTTTCATTACTTTCAAAGACTTATTACAAGTTGCAATCTCTATGGTCTTCCCCATACCATACGTTTTAATATCATTTTATTTTAGTTATTTATTTATTTATTTAGGTATGAATCTTCAATCTGTCAAACATTATATTACTCAAGTTTACAGCGAAAAAGTAAGACAGAATCAGTTCAAATCTTCTTCTTTTTATAAAAACAAAAACAAAAACAAAAAAAGACAGCTCTATCTGACAATCTGTATATAATAAAAAAGCACGACTACAAAATTACACTTTGGTATACATATACACCCAAACAATTTTATTTGTAAAAAACAGCAGAAGTTCAAATTTGCAGAAACATAAAACAAGTACAAATTACTAAATCTAGATCTGTTTTCACTTGCACTCAAAATATTTGAGGTTCTTGGCTGTCACATCAAAAGCTATGGTGCAGTTCATGTTGGTAGACTTCTTCTTCTTCATTATGAACATAATTGCAACTTTTCCCTCCAATCTACCAACGCTGTTGAGCATCAAGACCCCGTTTGAACCATTTATTGCACTTGAACTCAAACTCACATTTGCATTTCTTTTTATGGTCGAAAGCCATCCAACCTTGCCCTTTTCGATATCAATTTTTCCCAGAGTCTGGCCTTGGTGTTGAAACGTGACATTGGAAGCTTTGAACTTGTAGGAACCCCAGTTGGCTGAGTTCTTGATCCTGATTTGGGTTGTGAATTTCAAGTCGAATGAAGGCGTTGATTCCAAGCTTTGGAAGTTGATGTCGCCTAGCCTGAACTTGGGGGTCTTAACTTTCAACACGGTGAGACTCATTATGGTGATAACTATGGTCTGAAACACAATAAAAATAGCAATATATATTGCCAATTTGATTCTCTTCTTGCGCTTCAGCTCATGAGAGGACAGCTGAGACTCTCCATCGCTTCTTGCGTAACCTGTATTTGCTGGTCCTGAAGGGTAAGTCTGGTTGGTTTTGTCCGCCATCTTAATTTCTTGTGCTGCAAAGAAAAGTGCTCTGCTTTTCCTCTGTTTTCTTTCTGTAAAGTATATATGAAGTGATGAGCAAAATGTATTGGTTGTGGGAATATCGGTGAGCGATGTGTGGTATATATAATGTTTAGGCAATCTCTTTGCTTAGAGTAATATCTACGGTTGTAAGTTTCCTGGAAATTGGGACCACTACTACACGCAAAAAATTAAGTTGTAGTTTATTGACTTCTCATGGTTGAGAAGATTCATTTACCATTTATATTATTTATATTATTTATTTATTTATTTATTTATATATTAAAGGGCGTGGACCCTTCCACGATGTGAACATGAGGAGAAAAGAAAAACGGAGTATTGAATAAGCGAAAGAAACGTTGGAGGGCTTTAAAGACTTTGACTACTCAGCACCACAACGCAGACAAGGATATCCAAGTCTGTCAGAGTCATAGGTTAGTATACTTTTATTGCAGGGGCCTCTACTTGGACTCTCAATAAATATCTCCTCATACAGCAACTTTCGAAATTACCATCTTACCCTTTAGATTAAAACTCATAAATAAATAAATCAATAAATAAATAAATAAATAAGAGCCCCCTCCTTGACCCTAATCGTCGATATCCCCGCTGATAGGTGTTAACAAGTAGCGGACTCAGAATTTTACTTGCATAGGGGCAAATTTAAAACTGCGTAACTTAGCTAAACACAATTGAGACAAGCTCGCTACGTAAAATCTAAACAACAAAAACATATACAGTATTACAAGATTTCAGTTGAAACCTTCACATATGCTACTAATTAATTCTCTTTGTGGGGCTAATTATTTTATTTCAATAGGTGACTCTTTTTCTTGCTTGGGGCAATAGCCGCCACTGGTACTGTGCTGACTTCAACTCCGGTATTCTCAAGTTAGAGCTCTGAGAACAAGTCTTTGATTTAGACACTTTTTTTTTTTTTTTTTGCTTTTAATTTTGTTAGGGGGCAAAATGGCAACTCCAAAATTTTGTGGATAGAAAAGAGATATTTGGTTGGGTCCAAATAAAAGGATCCTTTTTTGGCTTTTTTTTTTTTTTGCCTTTCATAGATTATCTAATACTTTTCTTTGTAGGGTAGGTCACAGTGACTTGTTGGACCATCTATATGTTGATTCTAGAATACAAGCCTACAAGTCAAGACTGGAAGTACACGTTACGGCATTTCCAGGAAGCTTAGCACGAGCCAACATTCTACTATTGTACAGTTTCTCAATCCATTTTGGACTTGACAGAGCGAATAAACGGAAAAACAGAACCTTTTCTGCACCATTAATTGCATATAATTTGTCCACAAAAAACTGTCCAAGTTGTACAACGCAAATGAAGAAGCTATACAATTGATTTGGGAGTGATCAAGACATGTTCTTGAATTTATTTTTAGTTTTCTTTGCGTTGCGTACACTTGTGTTTGTTGTAAAGCTATACAATGTGTGCTTTCTATATACTTTCTTCTACATTATTGAAATACAGAAGGCGAGATGTTTACTATTCACATAAGTTAAGCTTCGATTTTCGTACGTATACTTTCAACATGTCCAATGTTTTCATTTCAATTATGTAAGAGAATTAAGGGCTGATTAATTAGTAATTGGTGAGGTGAGGCCTCAGTTCGTTTCTTAATTTGTATATTCAATTCAAGTTATAACTATCCTTTACATTGTTGAGTATTCCTAGATGCAGATGGTTCTGCTGAGCTTCTTGTGGAAACAGAAGGAAGGCTTGTGTTTTGGTTTTGGGTAATATTCTGTTTCGTCTAGGGCATTTTATTCATGACTTTAATAGCACGCAGAATTAGAATTAGTGCACACACTAGGAATATATACCTGAAATGGTATGTACCATATGGATCCTAAGTCTCTGCATTTAGAAATTGTGCATTTATCCGCCGCTCTCTTGGTTCTTCCTTGTTGAAACCAATTGTGTCCCACATCGGAAAGAGGGAAGGAGAAAGAGTACTTTAAATAGAATTACCCCACTCTAACTATCACCGAGCCCTTTTGTGATAAAACCCCACACCTGAGGATTGTGCAGGTGGTAAAGTGAGGATAGTATCGGTGTTGTTGGAGTGGGCCCTCGGCCCGTCGACATGAAAATTTCCACATTCCTTTTGTGTCTTTGTAATATGATATTTCTTTTTTTCTTTTGGCTTCTTCAATCGATATATTGGAAATATGCTTCAATCAATAGACAAATACACAGAGGAAGAACCAAGAGAGCGGTAAGAGAAATTATTGTGAAAGGGATTGTTGTTTGTTTTTTCTGTCAAAAGGACTAACAGTGTTAGTTTTTTAAAAAGGAAACAAACTTACTGTAGCCGATGTGGCTATTCACAAGCATTTGATTAGTTGATTGGTCCAGATTTTAAGAAATGCTAGTAAATGCATCATTTCTAAATGTAGAGGCTCTGGATCCGTACCATATGAGCTTATCAATCTTAATATCGTGCCCAAACGGGTTCCTACTAATTGGTTGTAGTTCCTCAACCCTATTCACATATTGCCTTCACTGCAGGTAAGAATTAAACCTTGGACAAGACTTTATGGTTTTATATTTCAATATCGGGTGCAATACGGCATAGGTGTTTGATAAAATGTCAACAAGATGACTCTGTTACTAAATATGCACCAATCGTACGTTTGGTGTGAGTCTTTATTACTTTGTATTTTGTTCATTCATATTTTACCTCAGTCTAGAGGAACTAACTACTTTTTTAACTTTTAGTTTCCAATGGATATAGCGTAAGATATGACAGTTTGTTCGTTATAAATAAACGAGAATCGAATCGAGTCTAGATTCATACAAGTTCCAATAAAAAGAAAATTCAGGTAATATTTGGTGCCTCCACAGGGTAGATCATAAGTGCTTTTTGCTGTGCTTATAGTGCATACAACCTTTCTGAAGTTTTTCTGTTTTGTAGATTGAATTACTTGGACAAAAGACTCGTACGGATTCTTGGGCGCGTTTTCTCTTGCAATAAGTTTTCTTTTTTCTTTATAGAGAACGACCTTGTGTAGCTGATGCCAAATTTCCTTTAATCATTCTCTCATCAACTAATACACCCCCATGAATCAGACTCACCTTCCTTTGACATGAGCTTCACAACCCAAAATCGAGTCAAGAACACCAATTTTGGTCCCTACAAGTATATGATAGTAGCAGCCTCTCATTTCAGTGAAGGTTGTAATTCCTAAGGGCAAGGCCCAGTGGCGTTCGACCGAAAAAATTGGAGCCACTGTGATTTTAAATTCCAAGGCATTGGAAAGCAATTCCAGTATTCTTGGCAAGCGATGAGTTGAAAGCAGGGGTTTTGACTCTGAGCAGCCAAGCCAAGTCACATTTTAAGGGTTTACTCTGTACTTCCAATTGATAATCACTAGTCACATTTTCTTTCCAAAATCAAGATGGAAAAAAAATAAAATTGGTTAATAGATTTTTGGAGGGAACACAAATTATAAGTTTGTTTTTTAATTTTAAAATCAATGGTTATAAGATCAAATCATGAATTAAAAGGCACTAACTAACTAATTACTTTAAACTACATATGAGCCTCATGTTTTTAGGCAGAGGCTTTCTAATCTTGTAATTTGTATTGACTATTTTAAACTGAGTTCTCATAAGATTGCTCTTTTGACTTTTCCCAGTTTTGGTCCCAAAATTGGATGAAAGAATTTTGATAAAAAATTGATTGAGATAATCTAAAGAATTATATTTTCAACAAGGCTCTGTTTTTTTCCTCCAAGGTAAATTGTTTTGCAAAATGGTTGTTTAGATATAGAGATGATTTTCTATAATTAAAACCAAATTGTTTTCCTGAATTTCGGTTCCAATTTTTTTAATTTTTCAATGTATTGACGGTACTTAAAATAAATTTAGCAAAAATCAAACAGAAGCACAGTTTAAACGAATAACAAGCAGTCTAGTAATTAAAAGAGAACAGAGTAGCCCTGTAGTTGTACAACAAATGCAAGAGTCACTCGGGGAAAAAACTAAATATCAACGAATTTTAAAAAAAATCCAAGAACTATAGTCTTGATCACTCTGATGCCGAAGTAGCTTGTGTGTCTTCACTTGCAGTGTAAAGAATTGAAGGTCTTGGCTGCCACATCAAAAGCTATGGTGCAGTTCATGTTGGTAGCCTTCTTCTTCTTCATTATGAACATAATTGCAACTTTTCCCTCCAATCTACCAACGCTGTTGAGCGTCAAGTCGCTTCCAAGATTTGAACCAGTTAGTGCAGTTGAATTCAAACTCACATTCGCATTTCTTTTTATGGTCGAAAGCCATCCAACCTTGCCCTTTTCGACATTAATTACTCCCACAGTCTGGCCTTGGAGTTCAAACGTGACATTGGAAGCTTTGAACTTGTAGGAACCCCAGTTGGCTGAGTTCTTGATCCTGATTTGGGTTGTGAATTTCAAGTCGAATGAAGGCGTTGATTCAAAGCTCTGGAAGTTGATGTTGCCTAGCCTGAACTTGGGGGTCTTAACTTTCATCACAGTGAGACTCATTGTGGTGATAACAATGATCTGAAACACAACGAAAATACTAATATAGATGGCCATTTTGATTTTCTTCTTGCGTTTCAGCTCATCAGCGGACAGTTGAGACTCTCCATCGCTTCTTGTGTGACCATTTGCTGGTCCTAAAGGATAGGTGGGATAGTTTTGCTCTGGCATGTTAATTTCTTTTGGTTTTCTGATATGAAAGTAGAAAGAAAATTTCTCTGCCTCTGTTTGGAGGGTTTGGTTTTGTAGGATGAAAGCTTGGAAGTTGAAGGAGTTGTTTGTGGTAATGAAGGAAGAGTTGTGTGTTATATATATCGCGTTCGGATTGATGAGTTTCCAGGAAGCTGTGAGTTTCAGTGTTGCAGACGACAACAAACGCGTCCAAAGGCGGAGGTGGCCATTATTGACTTTCTAGAGGAGGGATGACCTTTTAGCCTTTTGATATTTTAGTTGAACATATTAATTATCAGAGAAGACTTCAATTCTATCCGTTGCATTTCATGGACCAAATCTGCCAATGGCAGGTGAGAACGTGATGTGGGAACTATTAAAACTTTTTATTTTATTTTATTTTATTTTTAAATATGATTTATTCTGTAGAGGACCTAACCAATCCAACAAAGCCACAGATTTTAGGAACTTATGTAATTTTTAAGGTAATATTTTGTTTAATATTATATTAGCCTCTCCGCATGCACTTCCGGACCTGTGAGAGGCTTTTTTTTAAAAACATTAAATTTATTTTAGAATTAAAAAAAGATAATGAGTAGTTGTGTTCCATAAAAATAGGATTCATTATCTGATTTTTCTTTTAATTTTTTTATAAATATGAAAAAGTGTGAATTTACCATATTATCCTCATTTAATTAATAATTTTAAATCTTAATGTTTGCATTAACCAAGGGCATTTTTTGATATTTTTGAATGTTTTACCATTCTCTGCCTTTTGCTTTATATATATGGATGATTAAATAAAGATTGAATGTGTGTGGTTAGGAAAGGTATACAACTCCTCCGTTAGCACCTGATACAAAGTATAGGATAGTAGAAATATAAAAAGCTAGCTATATTCCCACACAAGTCACAATATTAAACTATCTGCAATTTTCATATTTTAAGTGAAGATCACGCATTCACATTTTGACCATTCTTTTTATTTATTTATGTATACAAATGATATTATAGTTCAATTTTATTTAAACGGGGAGGGAGATTCGAACTCGGGTGCAGAGTGGGATCATATCCGCTCAAGCCAACTTGGCTAAGTAGAAGCCAGCGCTCCTACAAACAACCACCTAGCACACTTGCTCAATTCATTTTAGTGAGTGAAAGAGCAAAAGCAGAACATTTTTGTTTCAGAAAACTTTCTAGCAAAATAAATGTGGCAGAGAAGAATCAGCAGAGCTACGCATTCACAATGGCTACTCCAGAAGTGATCAAGAAACGTCAAAATCTTGTTTGTTGTGTTTCAAATTGTGGTCATGACCATTTTTGAACTCACTGTCATGAAAGTTCCCAAAAATCAGGTTGGGCAACATCAATGTCCAAACCCTCAACTCTGTCCCTTCGATTGATGCAAGCTTCAGAACCAAAACCAGAGTCTGAAGAACATAAATTTGATTTCACAATTAGCGTCATTTATTTCTAACAAATGAAAAACCGAAATCTGCGCTACTGCATCAACTGGTAAGCAGTCAAGTTTAGTGAACAAATATGGTTTATTGAAACAAAATATTTTTCACAAACACTATATGTCATACGTTCTTTGCAAGTTATGTTCATATTCTCATTTCTCAGCTATTTTCGGAAAAGAAAAATAAAACAGGAAAACTTAACCCCTAATATTAATATTAGTTGAACTTGAAAAAGGGTCAATATCCACTGATATATTTCACACTGAGTGCATACACGTGACTTCAAATAGCCATTATCCAATTATTGTACTAGTCACGGCAAATCAGTGACTCAAGACTCACGGATTACAGTGAGAAAACTATTTCTGCAATAATGGACAGCATGAAAACTTTAGACAAGACTCAAGCTTTTGATAAGGATCAAGTTTAATGATTAATGACTTCAATTAATGCAACACTTTTCTATTCCACTTGGGCTACATTTAAACTGTATTCAAGTTGGGGCAACTTTTTGAATGAAGAGATAAGAATTATAGTCGTAGAAATAGGAAAACCAGAGTCCCAGTGAAAATAATAGCAACGATTTATTCATAAAATTACACTATCACTCACTCATACAAAAAAAAAAACAGAAGAAAGAAAAACACAATCCAAGAACTAGACTTGATCGATCGCAAATCCACATCATATAACAGAGACATGGCCAAGCTGCATCGCAAAATTTACAGATAGCTTCTGTGTTTTCACTTGCATTCTAAAGATTTGAGGGTCTTGGCTGCCACATCAAAAGCTATGGTGCAGTTCATGTTGGTAGCCTTCTTCTTCTTCATGATGAACATAATTGCAACCTTTCCATTCAATCTTCCTACGCTGTTAAGCGTCAACACCCCGCTGCTCAATTCACTTCCAAGATTTGAACCAGTTATTGCACTTGAATTCAAACTCACCTCCACATTTCTTTTTATGGTCGAAAGCCATCCAACCTTGCCTTTTTCGATATTAATTACTCCCACAGTTGCGCCTTGGTATAGAAACGTGACATTGGCAGCATTGAACTTGTAGGAACCCCAGTTGGCTGAGTTCTTGATCTTGATTTGGGTTGTGAATTTTGTGTCGAATGAAGGTGTTGCCGGGACAGATTCAAAGCTTTGGACGTTGATGTTGCCTAGCCTGAACCTGGGGTTCTTAACTTTCATCACAGTGAGACTCATGGTGGTGATAACTATGATCTGAAACACAACAAAAATAGTAATATAGATGGCCAATTTGATTTTCTTCTTGCGTTTCAGCTCATCAGCGGACAGCTGAGATTCTCCATCACTTCTTGTGTAACCATTTGACGGTGCCATGGGATAGGCCGGGTTGGTTTTCTCTGCCATGTTAACTTATTTTTTGTTTTCTGATATGAAATTGGAAAGAAAGTTTCTCTGCTTTTGCTTTGTGGGGTATTGTTTTCTAGGATGAAACTTGAAAGCTGAGGGAGGTGTTTGTGGAAATGAAGGAAGAGTGGCTTGTCATATATAGTGTTTGGAGCTTGGCCTATTTTCGTTAAGTTAAGTGATAGAATAGAATGAAGTTCCAGGAAAATGTAAATTTCAAGGGATGGATTTTTATTTTATTTGAGACAACAAACGCGTACAAAGCCGAAGGTGGGAATTATTGGCTTCTAGATAGATGATCAATGACTTTGATGCAGCTGAGGACTTTTTAGGCTTTTCTCTACGGGTCATGAGATGATGGAAATATTATAAATATCAATAGAAGCTTCGAATCTCTCTGTCTGCAATTGACCAAATCTCCCACTGGCAGTGACAGGTGAGAACGTGATGTGGGATCTATTATATACAGTTTGCTAATCACCTTGTGAATAGAATTGGCACTAGGGAAGCTTTACTCATGTCTGTTGTGTTGCTAATCTTGATGGCTCTCTATTTACGTTTTCAATTTATCTAATAAAATACTATCGCTTGTTTGGTCAAAATGCATTGGCAGGTTTAAGATGTTTTTAAAATTTTTATCTGTTTTTTTAATTCTGGAGAGCTTGAAAGTCTTTCAAAAGGGAATAATCTGGGCTGGAAAGCTTGAAAGTTGCAGAGGCCTTAACTAATCCAATAAAGCTAAGGATTTAAGGAACTTAATTTAATTCTTATTAAGTTAATAATTTCTCAATATATATAATGAAATGCGTCTGTTGCAATGTAACAGTGATAATTCAAGTTTAGAATAACAGAAATATAGAAAGTATTTGCACTATAAATCTATTTCCAGATATTAAACTGATAGAAACAAAAGTATAGAATAATAGGAATCTATGTCGGCATAAGGGCTTTGCCTAGAACACAAACAATTGGATCTCTTTGAAGCTTACAAAAGTACAGAGACGATGTAACACATTTCTTCATTTTATTTTACCCTTTTCTTCGTAAACTCTACACTATGCTTGTTAAGTTCAAACACTGTATGTGTAACACAAATAAATACCTGCATTTCCTAAGTTTCATCCCAGAAAAACAAACCAACAACAAAAACAGAGAACTTTTGTTCACCTTTTGCATCAGAAAAGAAAAGGAAACATGGAAAAGAAGTGATGCAGAATCTTTGTAATCCGCTGATGAACAGAAACGCAAGAAGAGAACCGAATTGACAATTTACATTGGGGCTTTCATATCATTCTCATGACCATATTTGGGGTCACTGCATGAAAGTTAAGACCACCAAGGTCAGGTTAGGCAATATCAATGTCCAAAGTCTTAACTCTGTGCTAGCAACACCATCATTTGACACAAGCCTCACGACCCAAATCCTCGTCAAGAACACAAATTGGGGTCCCTATAAGTTCAATGCAAGCATTGCCACGTTTCAGTACCAAGGCGTTAATGCTCTCCACCAAAAAAATCAATGTCACAGGGAATTTGAATTCCAATGAACATTGCCAAGCAATTACAATCTTGGCACTGAGTGGAGCACTGGGGTCTTGACACTGAGCAGCCAAGCCAAGCTGACTGGAAAAGTGGAACTGATGTTCATAATGAAGAAAAAGAAGTCTGCCCAAATGAATTGTAACATCTCATTTGATTTGTCAACAAAAGCAATTCAACACTAGTTCATGATTTTATTAATTTGTGGTAGAACTATACTGTTATTTATTTATTTACTTTAACCAGAGGCCACCTTTTTTCTTTTAACTTTCTTTTACATATTATTGAACATTGATGAAAGAGAGATGGTTTCTGTATAAGCTTCTAAGTTGAGCTTTAATTTTCATCTCAAGCCAAATGGAGGTTTCACAAAAGATGCCTCAGGTGACTAATTCCTAGTCCAATCTTCACCGTACACATGTTTTCTTCGTTTGATTTAGGTTTTTGTGTTCGTTCTGTATCTCTCATATTTTCATTTCTCTTTAACAATATATATGGGTTTTGAGAATGAAGGAAAACGTAGACCCCTAATCCCGCTCCTCCAGTTGAAGATATTGATCCTAACCCATTTCTGCAAATATTGGCCTCATTGGATAAACAAGATGCATGATTTAAACCATTTGATGAACATAAAGGTAGTTGCAAACCGATTAATTTGCCAAAATCAAACGAATGCACAATCCCAGTGAAATGAAAAACACGTTAGTGATTAAAAAAAGTAAAAGTAGCATTATAATTCTACAATAAATACAAGTGTCACTCATAGCTATGGAAACAAATAACATCAATGAAGAGAAAAAATCCAAGAACAAGTATTCATCAATCCAAAATCCACATCATTATAGAGATGTGGCCTATTGCAAACGTGCGGTCTACAAAATAACTAGTCTGTCTTCACTTGCATTGTAAAGATTTGAGCGTCTTGGCTGCCACATCAAAGGCAATAGTGCAGTTCATGTTGGCAGCCTTCTTCTTCTTCATGATGAACATAATTGCAACTTTTCCATTCAATCTTCCTACGCTGTTGAGCGTCAAGACCCCGCTGCTCAAATCACTTCCAAGATTTGAATTCGTTAGTGCAGTTGAATTCAAACTCACCTCCGCATTTCTTTTTATGGTAGAAAGCCATCCAGCCTTGCCCTTTGCGACATCAATTACTGCCAAAGTCACGCCTTGGTATTGAAACGTGATATTGGCAGCATTGAACTTGTAGGAACCCCAGTTGGCTGAGTTCTTGATCTTAATTTGGGTTGTGAATTTTGTGTCGAATGAAGAAGGTGTTGCCGAGACAGATTCGAAGCTCTGGACGTTGATGTTGCCTAGCCTGAACCTGGGGGTCTTGACTTTCATGACAGTGAGACTCATTGTGGTGATAACTATGATCTGAAACACAACGAAAATTGTAATATATATGGCCAATTTGATTTTCTTCTTGCGTTTCAGCTCATCAGCATTTTCCAAAGACTCTGCATCACTTCTTTGGTAACCATGGTTTGCCGGGGCTGCAGGATAAGCCTTCTCAGCCATGTTTCTTAGTTTTTCTTTTTCTGATATGAGAGAAAAGAAAATTGAGGACTTGGGTTTTGTAGGATATGAAACTTGGAAATGCAAGGAGTTGTTTATGGAAATGATGGAAGAGTAGTCTGTTATTTATAGAGAGTGGAATTTGGCCAATTTCAATGAGTTATGTGGTGGAATGAATTTCCTGGAAAATGTGAGTTTCAGGGGAAGAAGCACACGCCAAAAACGTCCGCGTCCAAATGTGAAAATTTTTTACTTCTAGATGATGGATGACTTTGTTGAGGAGCTTTTAGGCCTTTTGCTTTGAGTACATGGACATATTAATTAAATATCAATAGAAGCTTCTGTTGATAGATGAAATGTTCTAATACAGGTGAGAACATGCTGACTACGTGTTACTGCTCCCTTGTTCCTCAGTGATTAGATCATCAGCCAACCCTCTAATCCAGGACAAGAAAAGTCTCCATTTTGTTGGAGGTCCTCAGCTCAAATATCTGGGAAAAGAGTTGTCGAATCCGGAAAAAAACATTTTATTGTGGTTTGCGTTTCTTCGCCTACAATCTATCATTTCCACTGCCAAATGCTCACATAGAGTTGCATCCTTGCTCCTTGTATCCTTCTCCATTAATTCTTGAACCACATTTGCCTTTTGTTTCTTCTTCAGCTTCTAAAAGACCTTTGTCCTTCCTATTCTCACTAGAAGTAGGTGCATTTTCTTCTCTTGTCTGCGTCGCGGTAGTCATCATACTCTCTTCTTTGGGTTCAAAGTCCTCCTTGACGCTCGAGTGGAAGCTGCAGGCGCTTGAGCGGTAGAGAGAAGTTTTTTTTCCCAGGCCCAGGCGCTTGAGAGGAAGTGCAGGCGTTCAAGCTTACATCACGAATCCAATGCGGATCCTTGGCGTTTTAGGATAGTTTTTCCTATTATTTTGGGGTTTTCTAGCCTAATTTAATAGGGTTTCAGTGTCATATTCCTAGTTAACTTGAAGCAAAAATCCTATGTATTCAAGGGCGGAACCAAAAAAATTTCAACGAGTGGGATAGCTACATTTATTAGCTAAAAATCTAATAATAATTGTACTTACAATTTCTATAGTCTTTGTATAAATAAAAGTATTAAATCATGTAAACCACGCTAGTTCATAACTTAATTGACTAATTTTCAATATTAAATATATATATATATATATATATATATATATATATATATATATATATATAATTTGGATACAAGTGATATTGAGGGAGGGACAATTAAACTTGGACAAGGGTAAATGGTCTTAACGATTTGAACTACAAACCCCTTGCGATTTTGAAAATAAGCTTTAACTTAAAACAAATACATATTAATTTGCAACCAAAATTATCAAAATCAAAATATGTTCAACAACAGAATTGAAAGTGTACCTATTTTAATGTGTATTTTTATTGTTGCCATGCAACTAAATTCATAAAGAATTGGATTTTTTTAAATACTTTAATAGGTTAGTAGATATTGGGCTATATATGAAATAAGGCAAATATATAGGTTTAATATTTTTTTTAACCCAAAAACCTTACTGGGCTACAACCCACTATAGCCCTTGTGGTATTTCCGCCCATGTTTGCATTAAAAGGAGAAAATTCAAGAGCGAATTTTCAAGGAAGAAACACAAGACAGGATTCAATGGTGAATTCTTGAGTGTTTACAACAGCCATCTAAGGGTTTGAGCAAGAGTGAGAGAAAAGAAAGCTAGGGCTCTTGTGAAAGTTAAAGGGGTTCTTGATTGTAACTAAAGTTGTTCTTACATACTAGTGAATTTCTTGGATGGATCATCAAGAGGACACGTAGGCACGAGGCCGAATCTCTATAAATCTTTGTGTTCTTATGTGTGTTTGCTTTCTCTTTTCGGTGTGTGTGTTTTATTATCAAGGGGTTTGTGTGTGTGTGTCATTGCATAGTTCATCAACGACAAGATCTTGGAGTGTTTGCGCACAACACTCCATCCATTATTCATAAAATAAAAGTAAAATATGTGAGCTGACTCTAGATGCTTATTTACATTACATGTGACCTAATAATTAAAAGATGACATACGAATTAGCACATTTTGTAAGTTGAGTATAATTGAAACGAGGTATTTGTTTTATTATCAGATAAAACATATTGTTTAAATCATTAATTCGTGGAGTGGAGGGCATGTCATGTCATGGATGAACTACACAGAGCAAAGCCTCCAACGACTGACATGTTTTTTCACTTCTTTTGTTCCTTCAATTTACGTTTTTTCATTTCTAGGAAAGAAACTTAAATATTTCAGTAGTAATTCTGTTTCCCACTACTTCAAACCCAACCAAATTACCACTGCATTTACTCCCATTCATCCTCTTCATTGTTCATTGGACCGCAACTTGGGCCCATACCTCTCAACCCTCTCATCGATCCACTCCCTCATATCCCTCAACACAGTCTCCGCATTCTCATCGGGCTCCCCTTGTATCAAGGAATGGTACATCCCATCGTAAATCTTCAAGGTCTTGTCCACACTCGATGCCTTCTCGTACAACAGCTTCGACGACGACGGACACGTCACCCCGTCCGCCGTCCCGTGCACTGTCAAAAACGGAGTCGTCACGCGCGAGAAGTTGTCCTGTATGTACTGGCATACCCTCGCGATCTCCCTCATGGTCCCCACCCTCGGTGGGCCCGTGTACCTCCTCGGATTCGAGGCTATGATCCTCAGCTTCGCGGGGTCCTTGATCGCTTTTCCGACCATCTTGTTGTCCGGCATCGCCGCCCACGTGTCGGCGATCCCGAAGAGGAGGCCGTACAGGAACAGGTGGACCTTGCTGGGCTTCATGTTCTCCGGGATGACGAAGAGCGGCGCGGAGAAGATCAGGCCCGTCCATGTGTCGGGCGGGGACTGGAAGTACATGAGCATGGTAGCAGCGCCGCCCATGGACTCGCCGAAGAGGAAGGCAGGGAGGTGGAGGTATAATTCGTTGCGGCGCACGTGGAGGAAGAAGGAGAGTGACGTGGCCGCAACTTTCTCCATGTCGCCAAGGTAGCAGCGGAGGCCGTCGGATCGCCCGTGGCCGAGGAGATCGGCGGCGAAGACGGCGTAGCCCCACGTGGCGTAGTGGATGCATATTTTCTGGAAGAGCCAGCCGGTGTCGGATCCGTAGCCGTGGGTCATGTAGACGGTGCCTTTGACTGTTTGATCCAACGGCAAGAAGCTCTGGGTGAAGATCTGGCCGTTAGGGGTCTGGAAGAATGATTTGGTGTTGCGCACGCCTTGGGAGGTGTAGTAGTCCTCCTCTGGCATGTCGCCCCAGAAATTCAGAGGCGTTTCGGTCGCCATCAGGGATGGACCCAGAATTTCAATATCGCGTTAGGCTAAATATATCTTTCGGACAAACCTATAGAAAAATCGAAGTACAAGTGAATTAAAGTGACAACACAAAAATAGACATAATTAATGATTCATCATTGTTTCTCTTAAAAACTTCTCGAAAAGTCTTTTGATCTATTAACATTTCGATGTTGTCGCAACATTATAAAGTATAATCTACTAAATAATATATAAAAAATGTAAAAATATAAACCAACAAAAAATATCCAATAAAAATATACTTAAATAGTTAAATATCTAATCAAAATCAGAAAATATCATTAATTGTAAGTAAGAAATTAGGTCTTTATCACATCTTTAATCAACATGTCAACAACTAATCAATTTATCAAAATTCATAATTGATAATTCATACAAGCACGAACACCAAAATCAATTTCATATTCTCTTTGATAATTCAACAACCAAAATCAATTGCAACTCATAAACTGATAAACTTCAATTGTAAATCCTTATTTGATACTTCATAAACCATAAATATTCCCCAAAATTTCAACATAAAAAAAGCAGATGATGAATAAAATATTACCTTTGTCTGCTACTACGCAAGAGAGAGGGGGGGGGAATTTTCTTTCGTCCAAACAAAGAGAGAGAGAGAGAGAGAATTTCTGTGGTTAGCCTAGTCGAAGAGCCGGGGTTGGATTTGGCGCTGGAGGAAAAATGGAAGCGGATTTTGAAGGGGAGGGAGTTGGTGGATTGTGGGGAGTGCGGTTGGTGGGGGTTGGTGGACTGCCCTTTTTGATGGGGTCAACCACTACTTGGTGTTGACGCGTGAACTCTTTTTTATTTTAAATTTGTTTATTGCATGATTTATTTGATTTTTGAATCATCCCTCTCTCTTTCTCTGCCCTCTCAGTTTCCCTCCTCTCCAACTCCATGCAGTTTCTCTGCGTCAATCTCCCTCCCCGTCGTCCTCTCTCTCTCTCTCTCCCCTTTCCCTATCACAATTCAAAAATTCGAGAAACCGCTGCCTCTTTCTGGGTGTTAGTCCAAAGGCAAGGCAACATCCAGGGACGGACCCAGGATTTTAAAATGGGGTGGACTAGATTTACCTTATTGAACTGTTAAATTTTAGGCTTACGGAATTGATCATCTATATATATAAAGCAAAAGGAAGAGAATGATGAAACATTCAAAATACCAGAAAATGCCCTTGGTTAATCCAAATATTAAGAATTAAAATTATTAATTAAATGAGGATAATATGGTAAATTCACACCTTTTCATATTAAGGTCTACCATGATGAACAAAAATGAATTCAAAGAAATGAAAATTCATAAGAAAATTCAAAAATGAAAATTTATCATCACAAAGATAGAGTCAGATAGACACACGGCAACTAAAGGTAACACTACAATTATCCAATTAGTTCAAATTAATATTTCTGCTATAAATGGGATTAACATTAACACTAACTATAAGAAATAAATAAATAAAACTACAAGTCATAGGACCGTCCCTGGCAACATCACATTTGGTTTATTTGTAAAGAAAATTAAAAAAAATTCTATTGGGTTTCCTAGACTAGAGAAATTATTTTTAGATTGAGCTGAGGAAACTTGTGATTATTATTTGATTTATTTCCTTTAATGTTATAGTTTGCTGCAGTATTGCCTGTTTGAAAAAATGTCTAAACGTTGTGATCATTTTTTTTTCTGGGGTTTTAATGTTTTTGTAAATCATTTGAAGTTCTAATTTTCTTTTCGGGTCAAAGTGGTAGTCACAATATTGTAGGTGAAAGAAGATTCAAGAGTGTCCAAAAAAGCAACATGCTATCCAGCGATGTCAACCGGTGATCGGAGTGGGAGGAGTTGCAGAGACAGAAAGTTGCAGAGGCCTTAAACCAATCCAACAAAGCCAAGGATTAAGGAACTTAATTTCTGACTAGTATATAGTTTGTATGTACAAATTAAATTTTAATTTTAATTTGAACTTCTTTTGTTCGTTCGATTTACGTTTTTTAATTCGTTAACTTCTGTAACTTTCATATGCTCATTTCATTCTAATCCTGTTCCTCCATTTCAAGATTGATCCTAAAAGTAGACCCATTTCTGCAAATATTGGCCTTCTTGGATAAACAAGACAAGTTGCATGATTCAAACCATTTGCTAAAAATATAGTGCCCGTTTGATAACCATTTCAATTTTTGTTTTTGTTTTCAGTTTTTGTGCTAAAGTATAGAGGAAAAAGAAGGAGAATGGAAGTGAGAATGTAAGTAAAAATGAGATTTAGAGGGAAGATGAGAGGGGAGGATAGGAGGGAGGAGTAACAAAAGTGAAAACAAAAATTAAAAACTGAAATATATTTGAAATTGTTTTCACTTTCAAGTTTTTGTTTTCACTTTTGTTACTCCTCCCCTCTCCTCCTCTCTCTCAATCTCACACTCACTCCCATTCTCACTCTCATTTTCCTCTATACTCTAGCACACAAAAATAAAAACTAAAAACTAAAATTGAAATGGTTATCAAACGGGCTCATAATTAATTGCTTTCTGAATTGAAGCACAGCCCCAGTAAAAAGAATAACAACAATTCTGAAATTAAAAAGGTAAAGTAGTCATATAATTCTACAAGAAATACAAGTGTGACTCTTAGCTATAGAAATAAAGAATATCAATAAAGCAAAATAATCCAAGAACTAGTCTTCATCAATCCAAAATTCACATAATTACAGAGATGTGTCCTAGCTGTCTTCACTTGCATTGTAAAGATTTGAGAGTCTTGGCTGCCACATCAAAAGCTATGGTGCAGTTCATGTTGGTAGCCTTCTTCTTCTTCATTATGAACATAATTGCAACTTTTCCATTCAATCTTCCTACGCTGTTGAGCGTCAACACCCCGCTGCTCAATTCACTTCCAAGATTTGAACCAGTTAATACACTTGAACTCAAACTCACCTCCGCATTTCTTTTTATGGTCGAAAGCCATCCAACCTTGCCCTTTTCGATATCAATTACTCCCACAGTCTCGCCTTGGTATTGAAACGTGACATTGGCAGCATTGAACTTGTAGGAACCCCAGTTGGCTGAGTTCTTGATCCTGATTTGGGTTGTGAATTTCATGTCGAATGATGGCGTTGTGGGGACAGATTCGAAGCTTTGGACATTGATGTTGCTGCCTAGCCTGAACTTGGGGGTCTTAACTTTCATCACAGTCAAACTCATTGCGGTAATAACTATGATCTGAAAAACAACGAAAATACTAATATATATGGCCATTTTGATTCTCTTCTGGCGTTTCAGCTCCTCCTCGGATTGCAATGTGGCAGATTCTGCATCGTTTCTGGAGTAGCCGTTGGCCGCTGCGAATTGCTGGTTCTTCTCTGCCATCTGAATTTCTTTCACTAGAAAGCTTTGAAATAAAATGCTCAGTTTTTTTAAAAAAGCTTTTGGCTGAACTCTAAAGTATGAAATTGAGCAAAGAGTGTTTTGTTTGTGAATGTTGGCAGAGTTGTGCGTGGTATTTATAGTGTTTAGAGGAAATGATGAATGTCAGCTTCCTGGAAATTAAATTTATGCAACAACGCGCATAGGTTTGATTTTTTTACTAGAAGTATTCTAGATGCTTGGTCTTATTATAATAATATAGAGAAAATTATATGTAAGAACCTTCAACAGACCATTTCTCATATTTTTGGTACAGAAAGTGATTGGAAGCCTATTTTAAATTACTCACGACACAAACAAGGAAAAACAAAGTGTAGAATAATAGAAAGCTTAGAGCATCTCCAACCGATATGTCAAAAGTGCCACATAGACATTTAACGGCTAGAAATAATATCTCACATCACTCCAACCGAATTGTCAAAGCTAATGTGGAATGAAGGCTAGAGGTTCAGCCGTTACTTTTGACATCCCAAAAGCAAGATGTCAAATGAATATTTTATTATTTTTTAAAGACAGCTGACTAGGGGTGGGCATCTAAACCGGAAAACCGAAGAACCAAGCCGAACCAAGCTGGAAAAAACCGGAAAAAAAAACCGTGTTGACCAAAATCAGACTAAGTTGACTAGAAACCGAACCGGACCGGTTCAACTCGGTTTCAATTTCGATTTGCTATTTTAAAAAATCAGACTGGACCGGACCGGACCGGTTATTTATTAAATATATCATTTGTAAAAATTATTTAAATACGCTCTGTAAAAAAAAAACCTCCTACGCTGCACAACCTGGGGGGGGGAAGGAGGTCCTCTCCTCCTCCCATTTCCTCTGGTTTCTCTTCTCTAGCCTGCTCCCTGTTGCTTGTGGATCTCCCTAGTGGAGATCTGTTGGCCTTTTTTCTCCCCTTTTGTGGGTGGTTTTCTCAAGCTCTACTTGAACTTTGAGGCTTTATGCCTTCGGTTTCCTTTATGTACCTAGATCCCCCTTTATTCCTCATCCCTTGTATTCAGTTGTCCCCTCCTCCATCCATTTCCTCTTATCTCCCTCACACACTCCATTCAAATCCCTTCTCTATGGTCTTGGTTCTTCCCACCAAAACTCTCTCCTCCTTATTGATCTGGCTTCACCTTGTGGCTGCTCCGGCTAGCCGAAAATGCGGTTTTCCGTGCACAACTTTGAAGATGTGTAGAGGTCGAGCTTTTGCTCTTTCTCGGGTGCATGCACCACCTCCTTCTACTATGTTGATGTTTGTTGGGTTTTTGTGTTTGTTTTGGTGCTTTGTCAAGTTTGATTTGGGAGGTGATGATCTTGTGGCTGGTTTCTTTTTTCTTGACTGTGCCTTTGTAATATGTGGGATTTTAAGGTATTTGGGTGAATTTGTGGGTTGTGCGATTTTATCGCTTTGTGCCCCTTGGGTGTGGCAGCTCTTCCCCTCAACTTGTCCCAGTGATGTCGTCTCAGGCGGTGGCGGCGGCGGCTCTGTTGAATTTTGGTTAGGGTTTGTTAGCCTCCTTGGCCTTGGTTTGGGCTTGTGTGGGCTTAATGCCTTCTAGGTTTGTAATTTCTTGTTGGTTCCTTTGTATTTTATTTGGGCCTCTGGCATTTTCACTTTGTTAGTGAGCTCAATTGGTTGGGTCTCACTTTTGGGTGTATTGCTATGCCTTTTTGTGGGTTTTTAATGAAATTCACTTTCGACCAAAAAAAAAAAAACTCAGCTCTCTCCCCATCTCTCCTCCCCTTCATAATTTTCTCAGCCGCCCCTTCTCTATTATCTCTTTCTCCTCATCCTCTCTCTCTCCGACGAAGAAGGTGAAGGAGGTGATGATGGCGAGGGACACATCGACGACAACGACGATGAGAATGAGCCCATACCTTCATTGATGATGATGACAACAACGATGAGAGGGTGAGTTCTTTCTTTTCCCCTATTTTTTGTGGTTTTTAGTAGATTCCAAAGATTTTTCTCAGATCTGTTTTCCTGAATTTCTATTAATCAATATTGGCCATGTTGGTTGTCCATACCTTCATGACTTTCTCAACAGAGGAATAGAGAAATATGTATAATATTTGTGGTTAATTTGCAGTCTGTAGCTGTATGCTTTAGACAATTAATTTAATTTATTTGTGGGTTTCTTTTTCTTTTTCTTTCTGGAATAAGGATTTCTGTTCAATTTATTATTTGTTAATTTATTTTTCTAGAACAGTGGGTTGCTATTTCATGAGGGAGATGGCAAAGTTGCAGTCCACGTCATGTATTCTTGGCCTTCTTCCCTGATGCTTCTATCACTTTCTTGTAAAATGGTTTTGAAGAGATCTGATCCATCTTTGGAGGGATTTTTGCATGAAATAACTGATAAAGTTTTTCGCTTTTGAGTTCTATATTCTTTCGCTTAAATGATAAAGTTTTGAATGCTTTGTAGGTTGGGAAAAATTATTTATACCTGGAGTGGAAGCAAGAAGTTATTACATTTTCTCAGTTTCTTGAGAGGATTTAAGGCTAATGGCTCTTCCTCTGCTGCCCCAACATATTTTGAGAGGATTTACATCTCCTATTTCACCAAATGCAACTTTTGAAATTATTCTTATAAACTGGTATTTTTAAACTTTTATTAATTTGTTCTTTTGTGTTTTTTGTAGAAATAGAGATCATTGGAGCTTCTGAGATACGGCAACAAAGAAAATGGAGCTGTAATTTAAGAGTAGTTTGTAATTTAGTTTGCTTCATTATAAATTTGGTTGTAATTTTAAATTTAATGTTGGATTATTTTATTATTTTATTATTTTTGCTAAAGAATGATTGCTTGATTCAATATGTTAAGTGGGCCAATTGTGATTTTTAAGCCCAAAAAGTTTAAAAATTCGGTTGGGCTTAAAGCTGGAAATATCCACACAAAAAGCAAAAACAAAATTGGGCTTGAAGCTAGAAATGTAAAACAAAAAAAAACAAAAAAATCGATTGGGCTTGGAGTCGGCCCAAACCAGGAAAATCGGAAATCGAACCGGATCTAATTGGTCCGGTTTGGTTTGGGTTTGTTATTAAAATGTCATAAAAATCGGATCGATGAACAGTATCAGTTTCGATTCTAATTTTATATGAAAATCAGGCCGAACCGGACCGTGTCCAGCCCTACAGCTGACTGTTACTTTCATTTATTATTTTCCTTTTTTTTTTTTTTTTATCTTGAATGATTTGACTGTTACAATAATTATTTATTTGACATATCGGGTGGCTGTAAAAATGTGTAAATGTCAAATTGCCACATCAGCCATCAAATTTAAATTTGATGTTTGGTATTTGACATCTCCCTCGGAGATGCTTGAGGGGTTGAAAGACAACACAAACGAGAATGTATCTGCAAAAAGTCATCAGATAGCATATGGTTTTCTTTGTTAGCTGTGTGACCATAAAGGCTTCGTGTTAAAGCAGGAACCTACAAGTTGACCAAGCTCTTCATCTAGAAGTATATATCTTAAGTCAAAAACACTAAACTATGCGCGTTTGTTACATTTCGGCATTTTTCTGGAAAGCTTGGTTAATAATTTCCTCTAAACTCATTAGTTTATCTAACTCTCCCCGCAGAAGAAGCCTACATTCCCACAACAACTACTGTAGTAAACTTGCTCAATTATTCAGTTTTACACTTGGAGAGAGCCAATAAACACCAAAAAAAATAAAAAAGAACAGCATCGAGGAAGAACCCGGGTGGATAATATGTAGCCTTGAGATGTACATTTGCTAACAAAGAGTATGAACTTGTGAAAACGCGCCAACATTGTTTTCCTAGCATATCCCCATTGTTGTAATGCTGAAAGTCAAGCCACCCCTGTGCGTTTGTTTGTCATGTGTAAGACAATGAATGCCTTTATTTCCTTTAATCTAGCCATTGTTGAAGTAGACAAAGCAAAGAAACTTGATGGGAGTTTAGAGTTGAAACACAAGCAAAACCGAGGGAACAAACTCCCTAGGCAGAGCAGAAACCACCACCAAACAGGGAAGGGCACACATTTGAACTCAGAACACAAAGAACACAACCCAAAAGAGTCTGACCAAACAGAAACAGAGGAAGCAAATTAATACTCAAGTCCAGTCTTGCATTATGTAGGCAAGGCTTGAGAACACGCTTTAAGAAGTACGGGTTTTTTTTACTCCCACCTTTTTATAGGGTTGTTCAAATCTAATTCAATCCGTTAAGCTTACTGATCTAGTCCAATTTGTTCCAATTTTGAAGTCAATCAAATCCAACATATATATGTCGGTTTCACGCTTCTTCTGTCATGTAAGTGTTTAAAATTATATAGTTCTAGTAGAATTTTGTGATTGGACTCAATTAAGAAGAAGATAAGTAAGCATCTGTTTCTATATTCAATCGTATAAAACAAATCCAAGGAGTACACAAGGGCAAAATAATAACAAATGACAAATTAAGAACCAATCTTGATCTCGCAAATCTAATCATTTGCATTGTAAAGATTTGAGCGCCTTGGCTGCCACATCAAAAGCTATGGTGCAGTTCATGTTGGTGGCCTTCTTCTTCTTCATTATGAACATAATTGCAACTTTTCCATTCAATCTTCCTACGCTGTTGAGCGTCAACACCCCGCTGCTCAATTCGCTTCCAAGATTTGAACCAGTTATTGCACTTGAATTCAAACTCACCTCCGCATTTCTTTTTATGGTCGAAAGCCATCCAACCTTGCCCTTTTCGATATTAATTACTCCCACAGTTGCGCCTTGGTATAGAAACGTGACATTGGCAGCATTGAACTTGTAGGAACCCCAGTTGGCTGAGTTCTTGATCTTGATTTGGGTTGTGAATTTCATGTCAAATGAAGGCGTTGCGGGGACAGATTCGAAGCTTTGGACTTTGATGTTGCTTCCTAGCCTGAACTTGGGGGTCTTAACTTTCATGACAGTGAGACTCATTGTGGTGATCACTATGATCTGAAACACAACGAAAATACTAATATAGATGGCCATTTTGATTTTCTTCTTGCGTTTCAGCTCATCAGCGGATTCCAAAGACTCTGCATCGCTTCTTGTGTAACCATTTGCTGGTGCTATAGGATAAACCTGTTGGTTCTTCTCAGCCATGCTTCCTTTTTCTTTTTTGATGTAAAAGTGAAAGCAAATTTCTCTGTATTGTGGCTTTGGTTTTGTAGGATGAAACTTGTAAGCGGAGGTTGTTGTTTCTGGAAATGAAGGAAGAGCGGTGTGTTATATATAGTGTTCGGAGTTTGTCCGATTTCAATTTAAGTTACTTGGTGGAATGAATTTCCTGGAACATGTGAGTTTGGGGAAAGAATTTTATTGCAGACACCAAACGTGTCCACATGTGAGAATTATTGACTTCTAGATGATGGATGACTTTTGTGGGACCTTTTGGACTTTTTCTATGAGATGAACAGTTTAAATATCAAGAGAAGCTTCAATTCTATTCTACTCCAGTTTTTACTGATCTGATCACACTGTGAATTGTATTGGCAAATTTTTTGTTTTTTGTTAATTTAATTGATTCTGTAGTCCCATAAGCTAAGCAAGAATTTCCAAACTCTTACGGTAAACTTTACAGCTAATTATTTTCAAAGCACAATAGAAGTAACTTTTTTAAAAGTGACAGCAATCTCAAACTATCCCTTAATTTATACATATATAAACGCATAGTCAAGGAGAGTTGATAGAGAAACTGAAAGAATTACTCTGTTGTTTCGCATTAGTATCCTTGCAACACCAACTTCGTGTATGTAATTTTGTGGTTCACAAATTAGCCAAATTTACTTCATATTGTAATGAGACATTTTACTGGATGGAAGAGGGCCTAGTTGGCTTCACTCTTACCTTCAGGATAATTTGTTCTCTTAATTCTATTTATGAATAAAGTGTTTGGCCTCCGGCCATTAATCTATAAAAAAAATTGAAATTATTTAGAAATGAAATGATTTATTAAATGAGTATAATATAATAAATTAACAAATTTGTATATTTAAAAGTTTTAAATTGAAAACAAAATGAGAATATAATCCCTATTTTTATGGGACACAACACAACCAGACCAATTTTTCTTCCTTTTACGCTTTCATTTATAATAGCACTTTCAAGCTGTTTGATAATCAACACCTTGTGTCCATTCTAGGGTCAATTACGTTGATCACGGGATCTCAGCCGTTATCAGTAGGCACTTTCTTGTGTTGTCTTGTCTGCTTCACGGTAATCAACATATTCTCTTCTTTGGGTTCAAAGTCCTCCCTCCACCGTTAATAAAATTAAAATAAACATATTCTCTTCTTTGGGATTATATACATAATTGAAACGGAGTATTTTCTTTAAATTTTTATCAAATGGCTTTAATATATTATTGAAGAGGACGTAGTTGATACAAAAAAGAAATTAAGGTCTAGGTACACATAAGGGTTCGGTCGTCAGACTAACTAAGCAGCCTACTCTCCTTTCGCAAAGCGATCAGTGAGAACCTTGCTCCTGATAGAGAGCCCCGTCTCCCTTAATCCTTATTTTTATAAATGTAAAAAAAAAGTGTTATAATAATTAATACGTGTAGGGCATGTCAAGTCGTGCTAGCTATGTTTGAAGTGCAGAGTGCAAATGCAAAAGCTCCAACAAGTTACATGTTCTGTAACTTTTTTAACTTCTTTTGTTCGTTAACTTATGTAATTTTCAAATGCTCATTTCTCTCTAATATATGTATATGGTTTGAGAACAAAGGAAAACGTAGACCCCTAATCCTGCTCCTCCATTTCAAGATTGATCCTAAGAGACCGATTTCTGCAAATATATTGGCCTTATTGGATAAACAAGATGCATGATTTAAACCAACATAAAGTTAGTCGCAAATTGATTAATTTGCCAATTATCAAACGAAAGCACAACCCCAGTAAAAAGAATAGCGACGGTTCAGTGATTAAAAAGGTAAACTAGTATCATAATTTTACAAAAAAATACAATAAAAGTGTCACTCATAAATAGCTATATAAATAAAGAATATCAATGACGAAAAATAATCCAAGAAATACTCTTCATCAATCCAAAATCCAAATCATTATAGAGATGTCTCCTAGCTGTTTTCACTTGCATTGTAATGATTTGAGCGTCTTGGCTGCCACATCAAAAGCTATGGTGCAGTTCATGTTGGTAGCCTTCTTCTTCTTCATTATGAACATAATTGCAACTTTTCCATTCAATCTTCCTACGCTGTTGAGAGTCAACACCCCGCTGCTCAATTCGCTGCCCAGATTTGAACCAGTTATTGCACTTGAATTCAAACTCACCTCCACATTTCTTTTTATGGTCGAAAGCCATCCAGCCTTGCCCTTTTCAATATTAATTACTGCCAGAGTCTCGCCTTGGTATTGAAACGTGACATTGGCAGCATTGAACTTGTAGGAACCCCAGTTGGCTGAGTTCTTGATCTTGATTTGGGTTGTGAATTTCGTGTCGAATGAAGGCGTTGCGGGGACAGATTCGAAGCTCTGGACATTGATGTTGCCTAGCCTGAACCTGGGGGTCTTGACTTTCATGACAGTGAGACTCATTGTGGTGATAACTATGATCTGAAAAACAACGAAAATACTAATATATATTGCCATTTTGATTTTCTTCTGGCGTTTCAGCTCATCAGAGGATTGCAAAGATTCTGCATCACTTGTTTTCCAAGCCATGTTGATTTCTTTTAGTGGAAGTAAACCTTCAAAAGAAAATGCTCTGCTTTTTCTCTGTTTCGCTCTGTAAAATATGAACTGATGAGCAAGTGAATTAATTGTGGGAATGTTGAGGAGGGCTGTGTGGTATTTATAGACAATTTGGTGAATGAGTTACTTGCAGGAATAATATCGAGGGTGTAAACTTCCCGGAAATTGGAATCAAAACGCGCAAATAGTTAGGTTGTAGTTTATTGACTTGTAGTAGCCTACTAGATGCTTGAGAACATGACTTGAAATCCCATGATACTATGTTATTATATATTTGTTATCCATATGGACGCGTTTCAAATACGAAACTGATATAAAAAAATCAAGTATAGACTAATAGAAAGCTCCGAGGGCTTTAAAAAATTTGCCTTCCACCCAAACAAACAAGGATCTGTATAAGTCTTATTACAAAGTCCAAGCTAGCATTCGGATATAATTTTTTTATTTGGTTTTAATTAGTTTGTCTTTTTCTTTGTAAGAACCTCAAATTTATTATTATTGTTGTTGTCATAAGCTCCTCGTGGGAGTTAGTCGACCCTCTCTAGAAGTCCAACCTCTAACCATGCGCGTTTGGTTATATTTTTCATTTCTAGGAAAGAGACTTTAACAACTCTGCAATCATATTGTCCATTCTCTTTCTTTCCTTTTATTTCTCCGGTGGCTTGTAAATTTGTAAAGAATGCTC
The DNA here is from genome assembly GCA_020521455.1 of Prunus kanzakura. Classification (NCBI taxonomy): domain Eukaryota; kingdom Viridiplantae; phylum Streptophyta; class Magnoliopsida; order Rosales; family Rosaceae; genus Prunus; species Prunus kanzakura. Next base: position 1,092,752 of record BPUM01000836.1, read on the forward strand.
CTTTTACAATCATTCATTTTGTAAAAACAAGCACAAAAGAAAAACAAATCTTTTTAAAAAATTGAAACAAATCGAAAATTAGATATAACTTGGGAGACGTCGTGGTTCACCCGAACGGGCTAAGTCCATAAAAATTAGAGATATTCTTAATATTACTATACTTGTTTTGTTTACATAATACAAGTCACTTGTTTAAGAATAATAGTCACGATACCAACAGTCCCTTTTAGTCCCAAGTAAGAAAGTACTTCTTGGTTCAAGAGTTGTAACTTGAGTACACAGGCAGAGCAACCTTTTCGTCTACATATCGCCTAGCCACACTATTCCTAGTCCCCAAAGCCCCAAGGTAAGAAGGACCTAGTAGAATACTTGGCTTTTTTATTCCCAAGTCCCTCATGCCGGTTATACATTCGTTCACTCGGTCGGTGACATGAAGCAATGATGTCGAAGGGCAAAGTGTCGAAAAGGCAAGATGGTTCATGTCACGTAGTTAGTGATAATGCACTGATAGGCGGGGTGCCAACCCAAAAGGTACTTGTGTGTATCAAATCAAGCATATGTGCTGAAAAGCAATGATGCTTATGCGTCGAAAGGAGTGTTGTTTGGCCATTAACGAGGTGATGATTTGCCTTCGAAGGGTTGTAGTTCGGCCATTGAAGGGCGGTCATCGGAAAATGAAATGGGTTGAGAATAAGAGCATGGACTATAACTAATTAAGGACATGAGATGTGATTAGAGGCCCAAACTGAAGAGAACATGGGGAAATTTGAATAGACTCACGAGTAAACGGCCCTACAAGGTCCAGCACTTTTCTGTGTCCCATTCTTCCTTGCTTTTGGCTACTGGGTTTTTCCGTAAAAATTTGACTAAATTTGACTTTTCATCCCAGTAATTTGAGTGAAGTTTCATTAAAGTTCTTATAATTTCTATATTCAATCAGAAAATAAGAACAAAAGAAAAACAGGGGAGTGGTAACGAAAACAAATACCATTATATAACTCTATAACAAATCCAATCCACATACAGAGGGAAAAAAAAAAAGAACAAGGAAAGTCAAATCAAGAACTAGCTAGTCGCAATCCAAATGCAGAAGATGCAGCCTGGATGCTTAGCTACTTCGCTCACTTGCATTGTAAAGATTTGAGGGTCTTGGCTGCCACATCAAAGGCAATAGTGCAGTTCATGTTGGCAGCCTTCTTCTTCTTCATGATGAACATAATTGCAACTTTTCCATTCAATCTTCCTACGCTGTTGAGCGTCACGACCCCGCTGCTCAAATCCCTTCCAAGATTTGAATTAGTTATTGCAGTTGAATTCAAACTCACCTCCGCATTTCTTTTTATGGTAGAAAGCCATCCAGCCTTGCCCTTTGCGACATCAATTACTGCCAAAGTCGCGCCTTGGTATTGAAACGTGATATTGGCAGCATTGAACTTGTAGGAACCCCAGTTGGCTGAGTTCTTGATCTTGATTTGGGTTGTGAATTTCGTGTCGAATGAAGGCGTTGCCTGGACAGATTCGAAGCTCTGGACGTTGATGTTGCCTAGCCTGAACCTGGGGGTCTTGACTTTCATTACAGTGAGACTCATTGTGGTGATAACTATGATCTGAAACACAACGAAAATAGTAATATATATGGCCAATTTGATTTTCTTCTTGCGTTTCAGCTCATCAGCATTTTCCAAAGACTCTGCATCACTTCTTTGGTAACCATGGTTTGCTGGTGCCGAAGGATAAGCCTGTTGAGTCTTCTCTGCCATGTTTCTTAGTTCTTCTTTTTCTGATATTAGTGAAAGAAACTTCTCTGCTTTTGTAGGATATGAAACTTGGAAATGGAGGGAGTTGTTTGTGGAAATGATGGAAGAGTGGTCTCTTATTAATAGTATTTGGAATTTGGCCAATTTCAGTAAGTTATGTGGTGGAATGAATTTCCTGGAAAATGTGAGTTTCAAGGGAAGAATTTTGCACACGCCAAACGCGTCGTAATCACTTCTAGATGATAGATGACTTTGTTGAAGAGCTTTTAGGCTTTTTTCTTTGAGTAGATTGACATATTAATTAAATATCAATAGAAGCTTCTGCTCATGATGACATGTTCTGAGATTAAATGTGTCTGGTGCAATTCTAACAGTACTTGGCATGCCACTCCATCAGCATCTGATAGAAAATAACAATAGAAAGCTCACCTAACTCTCACATTATTAAAGTATAGGCAATTGGCCAATTTTGAAATTGACAGCATAAAGACTATGCCTAGAACACAAACAATTGGATCTCTCTACATCTTGCAGAGAGAGATTTATCACATGTCTTAATTTTATTATATCCTTTTCTTTGTAAGCTATGGGACTTAAAGACCAAGTCAAAAACTCTACACTAAGAGCGCTTGGTTACATTTCAACATTTCCTGGAAACTAATTCTAAAACTCACCATCTTTGCAATCCGCTGATGAGCTGAAACGCCAAAAAAGAATCAAATTGGCCATTACATTGGTATTTTCGTTGTGTTTCATATCATAGTCTGACTGTATTTGGACACACTGTGATGAAAGTTATGACCCCCAAAGTCCGGTTAGGCTACATCGACGTCCTAGACTTTAACGCTGTCCCTGCAGCACCTTCGTTTGATACAAGCTTCACAACCCAAATCAGAGTCAAGAACACAAATTGGGGACCCAATGAGTTTGATGCGGCCACTGCAACGTTCTTGTACCAAGGCGTGGCTGTGGGGCAAATTGTTATTCCAAGGAGCAAGCCTGGAATGCATCCCACCAAAAAAATTATCTGTTGAGGTAAGTTTGAATTCCAATGCATTGCGAAGCAGTTCCAATCTTGGCAATGAGTTGAGCAGTGGGATGTTGACGCTGAGCAGCAAAGCTAAATTGACTGGTAAGGTTGAATTGATGTTTATCATGAAGAAAAAGAAGTCTGCCACAATGGACTGCACCATGAAATTTGGCTTGTCTTCAAAGGCAATTCAAGGCTTAGAATGCAAGTAGTGAGAAATTGTCAGCAATGAGTGATGGAGGTTGCAACTTCCGGATTTGAAGAGCGAGTGTTTTTTTTTTCTTCATTATATTCTCTGTTTTAGGATTGGATTTGTTGTAGAACCATAATGTAGTTGATATATTGTTCCGTTTTTACTGTCTTTCAAATTTCTGACCATATGAAGAGGGATACTTTGTATATACAAATTAAGCTTTAATTTTCATCTATGGTGAATGGAGGCCTTACAAAACAAAAGATGTGTCATGTGACTAGCTAAGCTTTCCATGTCCAATGTTTTCATCTCAACTTGTGTTTTGTGCTACATTTCCATTTTTGTGTTCATTCTCCTTCATCCTGAGACACTCTGCACCCCATGCCACACTAAACAATCAGCAAAACCTTAATCCAGGACACTACAACAAAAACAGAACAGAAAAAGTCTCCATTTTATTGGTGGATGTTTTGAGCTCAAATATCATGGACGAGAATTGTCGAATCAAAAGAAAAACATTTGATTGTGGATTGCATTTCTTCGTGGCTATCCCCTTTTTCTTAGTTAATTGTTGAGCATAAACTCTATTCGCACACACATTTTGTAAGTTCAGTATGATTGAAACGAAGTATTTGTTTTATCAGACAAGACAAAGTGATGACCAACAGAAAAACAAAGTGTTCTAACAATTAATACGTGTAGGGCATGTCATCATGTCATGATAGTTATGTAACTTTTTAACTTCTTTTGTTCGTTAACTTCTGTAACTTTCAATTGCTCATTTCTCTCGAACATACGTATACAGTATGTGGTTTGAGAACAGAGGAACATATGTAATCCTGCTCCTTCATTTCAACATTGATCCTAAGATTCCTATTTCTGCAAATATATTGGCCTTTATTGGGTAAACAAGATGCATGATTTAAGCCATTTGATAAACATAAAGTAAAAAGAATAGCAATGGTACCGGTTCAGTGATTAAAAAGGTAAAGTAGTATTATAATTCTATAACAAAATACAATACAAGTGTCACTCATAGCTATAGAAAAAGAATAAAAAAAAGAATATCAATGACGAAAAATAATCCAAGAACTAGTCTTCATCAATCCAAAATCCACATCATTATAGAGAAATCAAATCATGGTCTGTTTTCACTTGCATTGTAAAGATCTGAGGTTCTTGGCTGCCACATCAAAAGCTATGGTGCAGTTCATGTTGGTGGCCTTCTTCTTCTTCATGATGAACATAATTGCAACTTTTCCATTCAATCTTCCTACGCTGTTGAGCGTCAAGACCCCGCTGCTCAAATCACTTCCAAGATTTGAATTAGTTAGTGCAGTTGAATTCAAACTCACCTCCGCATTTCTTTTTATGGTAGAAAGCCATCCAGCCTTGCCCTTTGCGACATCAATTACTGCCAAAGTCACGCCTTGGTATTGAAACGTGATATTGGCAGCATTGAACTTGTAGGAACCCCAGTTGGCTGAGTTCTTGATCTTGATTTGGGTTGTGAATTTTGTGTCGAATGAAGGCGTTCCCTGGACAGATTCGAAGCTCTGGACGTTGATGTTGCCTAGCCTGAACCTGGGGGTCTTGACTTTCATTACAGTGAGACTCATTGTGGTGATAACTATGATCTGAAACACAACGAAAATTGTAATATATATGGCCAATTTGATTTTCTTCTTGCGTTTCAGCTCATCAGCATTTTCCAAAGACTCTGCATCACTTCTTTGGTAACCATGGTTTGCCGGGGCTGCAGGATAAGCCTTCTCAGCCATGTTTCTTAGCTTATCTTTTTCTGATACGAGTGAAAAGAAAGTTGTCTGCTTTTCTGGGATATGAAACTTGGAAATGGAAGGAGTTGTTTGTGGAAATGATGGAAGAGTATCCTCCTATTTATAGTATTTGGAATTTTGTCAATTTCAATAAGTTATGGGGGTGGAAATCAACTTCCAGGAAAATGTGAGTTTCAGCAGAAGAGATTAATTGCAGACGCCAAACGCGTCCAAAGCCAAAGGTGTGAATTATTGACTTCTAGATGATTGAAGACTTTGTTGAGGGGCTTTTAGGCTTTTTGCTTTGAGTCATGTAATGGACAAATAAAAAAATCCCAATGACATGTGAGAACATGGTAGTGGGATCACCTTGTGAATAGTTTTGGCAAATTATACTGTTATTTAACTTCGAATTATTCTTCAGTCCAGAACACAGTCATGGTTTAAGGAACTTTATTTGACCATGAAGCTCATATTTTGTTGAATATATGATTACTCACCAAACTCGGAATATCTTAAAATATAGGCAATTGGCCAACTGTGATATTCTAACACACCTATGGCGGCTTCAAGACGTTGCCTAAAACCCAAACAATTGGATCTCCAAAATCTTACAGGGAGATGTACCACATGTCTATAATTTTATTTTATCCTTTTCTTTGTCGGCTGTTTTTAGACGTAGACTTTTTCCTATATTGGAGAAATTTTTGTACGTTCCGAGTATACCGAAGTCTAAAAGTATTTCGACCATCTAGAAGACTATTAAGTCCAAAACTATATACTAAGCGCGTTTGTTTACATTTCAGCATTTCCTGGGTAGGTAATTATGACACTCATCATCATATTTCCACTCTTAAATCATTAATTAATCAAACAAAATATCCAAACTCCAAACACTATATATATAACACACTACTCTTCCATCATTTCCACAAACAACTACTCCCTCCACTTCCAAGTTTCATCCACAAAACCAAACCAACTACAAAAGCAGAGTACTTTTGTTTTCCACCTTTTTTATCAGAAAATAAAAGGAAACATGGCTTGGAAAACAAGTGATGCGGAGTCTTTGAGATCCTCTGATGAGCAGAAACGCCAGAAGAAAATCAAATTGGCCATATATATTACTATTTTTGTTGTGTTTCAGATCATAGTTATCACCACAATGAGTCTCACTGTCATGAAAGTTAAGACCCCCAGGTTCAGGCTAGGCAACATCAATGTCCAGAGCTTCGAATCTATCCCGTCAACACCTTCATTCGACACGAAATTCACAACCCAAATCAAGATCAAGAACTCAGCCAACTGGGGTTCCTACAAGTTCAATGCTGCCAATGTCACGTTTCTATACCAAGGCACGACTGTGGCAGAAATTAATATCGCAAAGGGCAAGGCTGGATGGCTTTCTACCATAAAAAGAAATGCGGAGGTGAGTTTGAATTCAACTGCAATAACTAATTCAAATCTTGGCACCGAATTGAGCAGCGGGGTCTTGACACTCAACAGCGTAGGAAGATTGAATGGAAAAGTTGCAATTATGTTCATCATGAAGAAGAAGAAGGCTGCCAACATGAACTGCACTATTGCCTTTGATGTGGCAGCCAAGACGCTCAAATCTTTACAATGCAAGTGAAGACACACAAGCCAAGCAACGAGTGCAGGAGGGTGGAATAGAATTGCATGATTTCTTTATCCTCTTCAGGAATCAAATTGCGGCTGAACAAGAGTAGTGTTTTATTTGTTATTTTATAGTTTTTGTTTGTGTGACGCTTGAATTTGTACTTATTTAATTAATCTTTTACTAGTGAGGCCACTTTTTTTTTACTGTTTTTTTACCAGGATTTTAATGATAATCGAAGTCTTCTCAATTATAGAGTTGTGAGGTAAATTTGATGAATAGTGTCAGTTTGTGAGGTAAAATTGCCCCTAACCCTTAACATCACTACTAGACATGCTCTTAACTACAATTTAGAGAAACGTCGGCAAAATGTGCTTCAAGGCATGTTAGAGCAAGTCCACCCCAAAAGGCTAAGGCAAGGCAATGGCTGCTACTATTCATGTGAATAGTGGCAGCCTTGCCTTTTTTGGTTCCACCCCAAAAGGCTAGGGCAAGGGCAAGAAAAAAAAAAAGATTATGCAACAAAATATAAACAATTTAGAAATGTAAGAAATAAAATGATTATGCAAGAAAAAAATAAATATGGAAGAAAATATAAAAAATTTACAAATGCAAGAAAAAAAAAATGATTACAATTTACAAATATTGGAAGGAGAAGAGATTGTATGAGGATTTGGTGTGGAAAGTGAATAAAATTGTTATGTATTTATAGGGAAAACATCCATAATTTTTTTGTTTCTCTTTTTTTTTTTTTGGATTTTTTTCGCTTGCTGACGTCAGCGTGACATCACGCTGACATCAGCACCTTCGGGTTGCAGCCTAGGCAGAATTTGCCAGTGGGCTTGCCAGGGTTGGTGGAACCCATGGCTTGCCCGAGCTTCTACTCGCGCTCTGGAGGGCTTCTGGGCTCACAAGGGGGGCCTTTTGCCCGGTTTGCTCCAAGCGGTGGACATGCTCTTAAAGCTATCTTGCTACTAACAAGCACAACTTCTGCAAGCTTCAAATATGGGGAGAAAGAAAGTAACTCTGAGTAGCTTTGTATTTAATTGTTCTAACTGCTAAGTTTTATTCACCAAATGACATGTTATTGTTTAATTGATTGAAGCCTAACCAATTTTAAATTTTATTTATTATTAACAAGTAAGATATTGAAACATACACCGATCATTAGTGAATTTTTAATCTTATCTCACTTTAAAATTGTCATAGTAATTAAAATATCATTGTTCAATGAAAATGTTGAATTTAAAAAGATAATAAAAATTTATCAGAGTAGCCTATAAACACTATTAGTCATATCTAAAAGCAATTTGGATAAGTATCTGTCAATGTTATAAAATAAAAAAAGCAAACTGGTGGGCAGGAATCTTCCAATGGGATTAATATCTCCTTGAATGGTCAATGGTCATAGCTATACCTGCATGTTATTCGTCCTCCCTCCTAGCCTGCAACTTGCAAGTTCGGTAGAGAAAGTTATACACATGACAAAATATCTTTTATGGGTCCCCACTCCCATTTACTGTTTGGTTTTCTTCCTTCCTCCTCACAAATAAATTACTTTTTTTTCTTTCTGTTGATTTATTTAAGCCTCAGTTTTTGGTGTGTGTTGTGTTTTTCATGCTTCTGCACTGTACAGGTGTTCTGGGGACCAGACATCATTTCTTTTCTATTGTAAGTATCATTGGATAATGTCAGGCCATGTTTGGACATTAACACGTTTGCCACGGTCGAGATTCCTTGATCATTCATGATGGAGGAACCTCCTGCCTTAATTAAGAAAAGAAAAGATAATTCATATCACTAAGCAAAAATGGGCAGATGCTTTCAGGCACCACCAAAGACAACAACAACTTGGCCACTTGGGTTTATTTTATTCTGCGTAAGAAGGTCATCACATCCTTGGCCCTGTTCATAACTGTTCAAGTGGTGGTTCTTATGCAGCAATCACGAGCCCCACAGGGTCCTTCGTTATCTTCTCACTCATTTTTTTGTTAATATAATAACATAAATAACACATGTAAAAGCCTAAATAATTTATACAGACTTGTAGCAAGCACGCCGTGAGTTGTTTGTTGCCTAATAAAAAAGATTAAAAATATAATTCAACCAGTGTATTTGTACATGAAAAGTCCTCACCTGGGCTTGAGGTCCAAAACGGACGACTGAGACCACAAGAAGCTTCGAGGATAGGACAACACCAAGTCAACAATTTACAGTAGGCGTTTGGCGTTTCAACATAAACAGTAAAAATAAAATAAAATAAAAACAAACAAACAAAACCCCATTTATGTTAGGTCATTTTCCAGGAAGCAAAGCTCATAGAGAAAATTGCAGACACACCACCAGTCTATAAGTATTACACAACACTTCTTCACTACCATTACCACAAACACAAGTCCTCCATTTCCCAATCCATCTCTGAGAAGCAAATCACCCCATTAAAAAGGAACAAGTGAGGGAAAAAAAATGGCTGAGAAGGATGCAGATCATGAAGCAAACGCATACCACCAGTCCGAGGAGCTCAAACGCCAGAAGAAAATCAAAAGGTTGAAATATTTTGGTATTTTCATTGTGTTTCAAGTCATAGTCATCACCATATTCTCACTCACTGTGATGAAAGCTAAGACTCCAAAACTCAAGTTGGCAAACAACGTCTATATCCAAACACTCACCTATTCCCCGACAACGCCTTCGTTCGACATGAGCTTCGTAACACAAGTCAGAGTGCGAAACCCAAACTGGGGTCCTTTTAAGTTTCGTGACGGCACCGTCGTGTTTACGTACCAAGGTGTGGTTGTTGGGCAAGTTTATATTCCAAATGGCAAAGTCGGATTGCGATCCACCAAAAAAATCACTGTGCTTGTGAATGTGAATTCTAATGCGTTGCCAAGCAAGTCTGCTCTTGGAAATGAGCTCAGCAATGGCTTGCTGTTGCTGACCAGCACAGCTGAGTTGAAGGGAAAGGTTGAGTTGATGCTGATCATGAAGACAAAGAAGACAGCTGAATTGGGCTGCTCTATGGTGTTTAATTTGGCAGCAAGGTCTCTCCAGAATTTGGATTGTAACTGAGAATCGAACATGGCTCTCTCTCTCTCTCATGAGCCAATTTTAGTTTTATGTTTACAAATTTTGATTGTTATATTGTTTACAAATTCTGTTGGGAATATATATAGAATATACAGATTATAGTACAAACTCCAATTCTACTTTAAATTCTTTTCCCCATGCGTTTTTATGTATTCCAAAAGGCAGCACATATATGTGTGTGAACTTCAAATTTCAAGGTAACATAGATAAAACGAAAAACAATTTTAAGTTGTTTTTTGTTTCATTCATTCTCCTTCATCTCTCTTTTCTCCCATGTATTTTCTCTCTACGTCTAACAAAAATTAAAATTAAAAACAGAAAAGTTACTAAACGAGATTAGCGTCAAGGATTCATTCTACTCCTTCATCTTTCTTTTCCCCCAATGTATTTGCTCGCTACGTCTAACAAAAATTAAAATTAGAAACAGAGAAGTTATCAAACGAGACCTTAGTGTCAAGGATTGTGCTTGAACTGACTGGCCTTGAGACCAGGACTACATTTTCTTGTAGTTGGTGGCATTTGGAGTTGAAATTGTTTTCTTTGAATGAGACTCTCTATCAGTTGCTTCATAAGTCAAACTAAAATGGCCAAGTTTTGGAATGGTTTTTAATGCATGACATATGATAAAGCTATTAGTTGAGAGGTGGAATCAAGGCCTTTATTTTTGTCCCAGTACGAAAGGGATTGATGGAAAACATAACTTAAGAAGTAATGTTGAAAACAATGCATAATATATGACTATTGAGCAAAACACAGAGTAAAAATCAGGACATTTCTCAATCCAAACCACACACTAAAACTCTCACAAGAACAGAGAGCAACTTTTGTAGGCTATTGAACATCATTGTGACTTTTTCTACATGTCTTTTATCCTTATTCTGCAATCTGCATCACCATTTAAAGAAGGACAAGTTCTTGTCTACTAGGTGGGCTTTGAATTTTGGTTCATTTGACAAGTTATCTCTAGGATATGAAAAACAATGTAAAAAGTCAACAGGGTCTAGTCCAATGGAAAAGGGTTTTGACTTCATATCAGTGGTTTCATGTACGAACCCTCGTGGCACCTTGCTAGTGTCTTTGAGAAATCCCTTTCCCTTTATAATTTAGACTATCGCTTGTATTGAAAAAGACAAACCGACTGAAAAAAAAAAGAAAGAAAAACAGAGTTCGCAATTGGTCCCTATGTCATGGGCAGAGTGGAAAGAAAGAGCATCAAACCAAATATCCTGTATTGACAAAATAACGAACAAAATATCTAAGGACGTGTTGCAATTTTATCTCTGCCTTTGTTTCTTGGGAAAAAGACTAAGAAGCTTGATGCCAAAGCAATTTAAATCAGATGCTGATGCAGTTATATTCATTGAGATATCATTCCCTTTGAAATGTCATATTTGCACAGTTTCATTTGCACGATTCACATTCTATCTTCATCATTCAAAGCAAAACATTGACTAAATAAAAAAAATAAAGTTCCTTAAATCCTAGGCCATGTTTGGTTGAATTTTCTCCGGAAATTTGCAGTCCTCATTCTTGCTTGTATTCAGAGACAACAGAACAAATCATATTAATTTAATTTAATTTTAAAAACCAATATTTTCAAAACACGGTTCACAAGGTGATTAGTATAATATTTCTCACAACACGTTCTCACATTTGATTGGGAGATTTGGTCAATGCCAACGGATAGATTCGAAGCTTCTGTTGATATTTATTTTGGCATTGAAGGTTCTTCTGATATTTAAAATGTCCAATCTCATGGCAAAACCCTAAAAGGTCCTCAAAGAAAAGTCATCCATCATCTAGAAGTCAATAATAATCACCGTAGGACTAGGACGCGTTTGGGGTCCGCAATGAAATTGCTTTTTCCAAACTCACATGTTGTTCCTGGAAACTCATTATTTCTACCACGTAAGTTATTGAAATAGGCCCAACACCCCAAACACTATATATAGCACACTTCTCTACCTTCATTTCCACAGCTAACTTCCTCTGCTTTCAAGTTTCATCCCAGAAAACAAAAGCAGAGAAACCTTTCTTTCCAATTTCATATCATAAAACAAAAAAACAAGTTAACATGGCAGAGAAAACCAACCCGGCCTATCCCTTGGCACCATCAAACGGTTACACAAGAAGTGATGGAGAGTCTCAGCTGTCCGCTGATGAGCTGAAACGCAAGAAGAGAATCAAATTGGCCATATATATTACTATTTTCGTTGTGTTTCAGATCATAGTTATCACGGCAATGAGTCTCACTGTGATGAAAGTTAAGAACCCCAGGTTCAGGCTAGGCAACATCAACGTCCAAAGCTTTGAATCTGTCTCGGCAACACCTTCTTCATTCGACACAAAATTCACAACCCAAATTAAGATCAAGAACTCAGCCAACTGGGGTTCCTACAAGTTCAGTGCTGCCAATATCACGTTTCAATACCGAGGCGAGACTTTGGCAGTAATTGATGTCGCAAAGGGCAAGGCTGGATGGCTTTCGACCATAAAAAGAACTGCGGAGGTGAGTTTGAATTCAACTGCAATAACCAATTCAAATCTTGGAAGTGATTTGAGCAGCGGGGTGTTGACACTCAACAGCGTAGGAAGATTGAACGGAAAAGTTGCAATTATGTTCATCATGAAGAAGAAGAAGGCCACCAACATGAACTGCACCATAGATTTTGATGTGGCAGCCAAGAACGTCAAATCTTTACAGTGCAAGTGAAAAAAACAGACCATGATTTGATTTCTTTCAACTTGTTTTAAATTTCTGCAAATTTTTTGTTGTTTGTTTATGAATTATTGTATGGGTATATATACACTTCCCAGGCACAATTTTGCAATTGTGCTATTTCGTTATATACAGATTGGTAGTGCTTTTTCGTTTTATGCAATTTTTTCTGTTCTTGTTGTATACAATTTTTCAAAGTCTGAACTGATTCAGTCTTCATTTTTTTTGAATCTGATGGGCCGCCCACTTAATATTATAAGATTGAAATATTTATATAAAAAAGGTGACGGGCTTAGAGAGTGCAACTGGCATTCATTGGGTGAAAAGAAAAGGAAAAACTAACAGAAAAGTTAATGAAGTGGTCAAGTTATTATATTCAAAGCACTGTTTACATTTTATATAGCACGCCAACCTGGGTTTGACTCCTTAAACGACATAAGATAAACTTGGGACTTGTCAAATATCTCCGGAGAGAGGACAAATCACAAGTTGTCATCATGTAGTGGTTGGGTTTGATGCTGGCTAATTTGTCCTGACTCTAAATGGGGAATTCTTTTTCAAATTACCCGATTTAACAAATGAAAAATTGTTTTGACCGTTATTAGCCGTTTTTTATATGAAAAGATCTAAATGCCCTTAGGAAACATCTAAATATCACGGACTTGATCACCCAAAGACAGATTCTTGTGCAAAGAGTTAAAGGGACTTTTGTTGACATGCCATATCAGTGAGCATATAATCTAGTGTCGCGTGGCTGACACAATGAATGTCGAGAGAACCGGCCCGATCACATATGGCCCGATTATCGACAATATGATTGGATGAACCGGTCGGAAAGTCTCACCCGACCCGATTCGAACACGAGCAAACCATAGCCACTCTACCTGACATTTATTCACAGAAAGAGTCCAGTCAAGGCATACACTTGAGTAGGGGTGATGGGTAAATATTCTCACTTTTGCTCTCTAATCTAGGGTAAGAATTAGAGTCAAGTTCTTAGAATTTAAAATACGACACTCCGTCTTTGTCTATAGCAAAGTTCTCAAATAACATCATTACAGTAGAGGGGATGAGTTGTCGAATGAAGTTGAACGTCTTGTTAAATATACGTTAATGTGAAACACATGGGCTGCCGCTGCTGGAAATATAAATGATTTTAGTTTATAATTATGCGGTCGCTTAGGCAAGTCTCTCTAATCTTTTAATTTACTCGTAAAGTATGTAACTTAATTGCAAAGTCTGCTCCGTCATGACTTGTGCTTTAAATAAGCTTTGGATAGGTTGATTACGTTTCAAATTAATTTAGTTACACATAATTACGAGGTTAGGAAGATGTTTGTTTATTGCAGAATACAGAGGCATGAACCAGACCTACTCAATTATTTATAAATAAAAAAACACGCATACTTAATGCACTATGCTTGTTTTGCTCATCTTCCATGTGAGAATTTGAACTATATTCTTTTAAACTAGGAGGTCTAATTAGTAAAATACATGTGTTTTTTTGCAAAATTAAATGAATTATGCAAGTATTTTTACATTTAATACACATTGTTTACAAATTTTGGAATAATACAAGTAAAATTCACATTTCATACACATATTTTCACATAATATTAAACAAATAGACTATATTAAAATAATAATAATAATAACATTAATAAGCCGTAGTTTTTACCATGTTTTTTTAATTTTGTTTAATAATATATGTACATATTTTATTCATATTTTCTTTTCTCTCCATATTTTACTTAACTATGCTAGGAGACTTTTGGGAATCCCGAGCCTCTACATTTAGCATTCAAACATTTAAAAGAATCTTCACCATTCAATTATTCCCCCTCAACGTAGTTGTATTGTATTAAAACTCACAATTTGCACTGTATCAAATAAAAAAGTGATACGTCAATAAACAATAAATATTTGTTTTGGTAAATAGTAATAATGATATTGATAATGCATGAGCCAAACAAGGTATTTTGAGAGAAAGCAGGAGTCAAAAAAAGGTTAATTACTTAATGTCAAGCCTAAAAAATTATTGCGGTTCAATAATTTCCACTATTTTAATAGCAAGCTTTGAATTTTCCTTTGTATTACTTTTTATGGTCTCGCAAGTCAAGGAGAGAAGGGTGCTCAGGAGAGAAGCATGTGTTGAGAATCTCAAAAATATTTCCATGGTTGTACGGTTTGTTGGTTGATATGCAGATTTGCAGTTAGTCTAATTGTTGTTCGACCAAACAATACATGGTTCATAATATATATGGATGAAGGGATCATCGGTTTTGGATAATATTGAAAATGATATAATTATAAAATTGAATGGGAAAGAAAGACTGTAGAAGAGAAGAGTAAGTGATACAGTGTAACGGATGAGTTTTTAATAACATATAACTACGCTGAGGTGATCAAATGATTAGGAATCTTTTAAATCGAGGACACTAGGTATAAGCTAGCTAAGTTTATGTAATATGTTTAATTAGGCCATTATATGCGTCCTCTGCAGCCCAGAGTGGCCTAATATGCATCAAGGGCTAAACCTCACAATCATAAACTAATTTTAGAAAGAATTTTCAGTTGTCCATAGCAATTCTTCGATGCCCATAGAATTTCACAGAGCAAAGAGGCTTTGCTCAAAAGAAGAAAAATGGGAATCTTAGCTGAAATGGCCCAAGCAATGGTCAGGCCAAACTCACAAAGGGGGCAGCCTGGCATATCAGTCCTTAAGCCCAAAGTTGCAAAAGGATGATTTGGATAGCAGCTGGCCTGTAAAGTAATCCAAGTTCTGATCCTCCCTTGGATAGTAGAGTGGTGATTTCTCCACTCCAATTTTATCTACTTACACTCTATTTTATAACTAAAAAAAGAGTGTAAGTGGATAAAAAGGAAGTGGGGAAATCATTACCCTAAAAGTATTGAATCATGCATATATATCTTCGTCCAAAATTTTTTTAAAAAAAAATCATGCATATATATCCGTTACTAATAAAAAAAGGGATTCGAACTCGAAACCTTTTTCAACATTGAAAAAAGAGAGAAGAAAAATCCCGCTAAACCAATTTCTAGTGGTATTCATTTAACCAATGAATTTAATTACCCAAAAAATAAGAACATAATGAGAATTTCCAAACTTCAACAAAGCATGCATTCTGCAACAAATGGCACCAAATGGTAAAGCTTGATGAATGATCTCCTGTTCCATCAGGATTATGAAAGTGACCATGCAACGTTTGTTCTTTTGCTTTTAGAGCCAACTAGATTCAAACAGACACAGAAAGGTCTCAGCTGTAAAGTCCTTTTTGACATTTTCTCTTTGGTTCTGGAACTATAAACAAAGTCCACTTTTGATCCTCCGAATTTCAATTTTCCCACTTGACCTAATCCCATCATTTTTGCACACTCATCTTCTTAGTCAGAAATTAACTGCTCCCCAAATCTTTTACATATAAAACCAGAAAAAAAATTAGTATTTAAAAAAACTCAGTTGAAGATTAGTCTGATTTTAGCCCCTACCTTCTGACTCATTCAATGTTTCAGATCAGACCCAACTCTCTCCTATCAGTAGATTGTGCCTCCATAATTCTGGAAGATCACAAAAAGAAGTGAAGAAAAGAAAAGACTGTGACATCCCATATACATATAGCTGACCGTTCTTGACCTCCTCAATGAAACACCTCGTGGCTCGAAAAATTCCACCATTTTTCACAGAACTTAGAAATAAAATATCTATGATTTTGGACCTATTGTCAATGCTGTCTAGTATATAATGTAATTTTTGTTAGAAATTAAATCCCACAAGGAACAGCCGACACGGACTAACTGACCAATTCTTATCCCCTAAGCTTCAGAAATTAAACATGACCACCCCACTCACATTCAATCTCACACACATTAACACAATATATAACTCATATCATAACCCACGTTATTGAACACCACCCCTTCAACCAAATTAAGCGGCTTTTCATTTTTTTTCCTCTTCTAGCAATGGCAGAGCAAGAGAGCCAAGTTTGGCCATTGGCACCCTCAAGACTGTTTCGCAGAAGCGATGAAGAAAACCCAACTTTCAAAGCCATACGCAGAGAAAGAAGCAACAAGTGTTTCGTCTATGTGTTTGCTGCGATCGTCCTCCAAAGCATATTAATCTTGGTCTTTGCTTTGGTTGTTCTTCGTGTCAAATCACCTGGTTTTAATCTCAGCTCTGTGGCAGTCAAAAATCTCAAGCACACAACTTCGCCAACTTCTCTCAATGCAACTTTGGTCACCGAGTTGGTCATAAAGAACAAGAACTTTGGCCAGTACAAGTTTGAGGGCAGCAGCGCGAGTTTGTGGTATGGAGGGTTTAAAGTTGGCGAGGCCAAGATTGGGAACGGCAGCGTTAAAGCGAGAGGGACGAGGAGAGTGAGTTTGAGTATTGAAGTTAAGTCAAATAGGCTGCCTCAGGAGGCTAAGAATGGTTTTGAGGGTGAGATGAATTCTGGGTATTTGAAGATCAGCAGCTATGCCAGGCTGAGTGGGAAAGTGAATTTGATGAAGAAAATAAAGACGAGGAAGACCATTGATACGAACTGCACCATGGTTGTTGTTTTGAAGAGCAGGACTGTCAAGGATTTATTTTGCAGATGATTTTAGTGGGTTTGCTCTGTTTTTTTTCGTTTTTTGTTCTGTTTTTTTAGATTTCAGTTAGTGATACATATGATATGTTGGTGTATCAATCATTTGTTCTGTATTTTGAGATTAGTTTCTAGGAATGAATTCAATCATTTTCTTGTAGAGATTTTGATTTCTAGAATTTCATTCGCTTGTTTTGTTTAGTTGTTTATATTGTTAGCTAAGATACATACCAGTACTGTTTTTCTTCCCTATAAATTTTTGTCCATATATTTCAATTTCAGATTTCAGTTTTCTTTATGACCAAGTTTTTGTTTTTGGTTTTTTCAGTTATCGTGTCCACTTCATAGCAGCTATAGTTGCCATTTGCCATTTGCCAGTTTTATGGTCCGGACTATCGTTTGTACTAAAAAAAAGTCTAAACCATAACTTTACTCGATAAATTTAACACTTTGAAATATGGTTTATTTCCTAGACAGCAAATGGAGGTGTTCATTTGGGTAGCGTATGATATGAGATGGATATGCCGGAGTTCAAAAGAAAGTGAGAAAAAAAAAAAAACATGTCCTTTTCTTTTGGCTGGAAATGATTGAAAATGAATACGTGTTGGCTAAAAAGACACCCAAACCAAACCCAATGGCATGCTTCTGCGTGAAAAAATGGGAATCATGTACTTTAATTATATTTTTAATGGTAGTAAATGAGACCAACAGAATCACATAATTATAAAAATATATATTCGATTTAATTGAATCCAATCTATCTAGGATGCCAAAACTCTCTGTGTTGCCCATAATGAAAGGTTAAGGAGGTGATTAATTATTATATTCGAATTTCTTTGAAAATGGCGGTGACTGGTGAGGTCATAGGCTCTGTGGCTGCCGGTGGACTCGGCTGTTACTTTTTTAATTAGCTTTTTAATTAGCTTTATCTCCCTAATTTATCGTTGCATGATTTGCATCTGTTGTCCAACCTGGAACATGTTCCTTGGTCGGTTTTCGGTTGTAGAACTGGTCCAGCCTTGTTTAGCTTCTTTCCAATCAAAGATATGGGCCTATTCTATACATAACATAAACCCCAATCTTGAATCAGTTGGGCCTACTACTAGTTGAAACTCTCTCTTTTTGGGGAGGAGGATAGATTCTCTCTTCATTTTATATATCTTTATGTCTGTCTACACGTTGGGTTTTCCTCTCTATGATCGGAGTGATTATAGAATACTACGGTAATACAGTCATGTGGTATATCTTGTACACGTATTATAATATAACACGTGTACAAGACGTACCACATAGCAATATTACCGTAATATTCTATAATTTCTCACAAAAATCTCACGTAACAAAGAAAATAATAAGAAGAAAAGATATCTTCTTAAGACACCACCAAGAAGAAAAAAAGATTTAGTGCTACTTTTAACTTTACCACTTTAGACTTGATTTAGTGCTACTTTTAATTGTGTCATTTTAGACTTTCACTGGTCTACTTGATGCTCCTCTTCTCAATTATTGCTTGTATATTTCAAATTCTAAGCACTTAACCTTAAACCCAATCAGATTAAAGTCACACATAACAAAAGCAGAGGATTCAATTTCATATGAACCAAAATGAAAAAAGAAGAAGCTCTTGGCATGAGCTCCGGAGGTAACTTAATTGATATAATTGCATCTAGGACCCCACAGCGATCACAGAAATTACATATATTTACAGACACACACTATGACTCTGCCCTGCCTTTAAAGTATGAAAAAGAGAAATAATTGAGTTCCCAATTCTGCTCCTATGTCAATCGCAGCAGTACCACTCTTGACTCTTCTCACAACAAGTTATGCATTCCCATTTCTTTTTTGGGTCCCTAAACAACAAGTTATGTTACTATCAGACAACATGATTCAGAGAAACTTCGACAACCTATTTTAAAATCCATGGATTTATATCCACAATTTTGGTGATATTTTCTTATTAAACAAACAACATCAAAGTCAAAAGTCAAGCCGTGCAACTTGTGCAACCGCGTCTAGAATCTCTAAAATTCTCCAACGTTTCACAATCAAAGACCCAAGAAAAAGAAAATCAAAATTTCCATGAAACTCATCAGCCTTTCCAGTTCCAAATATATATATCTCCACCCACCATTTTTGCACCTTTTATTTTCCAAACCTCTCTGAATCACAGCCATGGCTGCCAAAGAACAAGGCAAGCCCTTAGCCCCAGCCAACTCATACCATCTCCGCAGTGATGAAGAAGAAGTTATCTTCTCCTCACACATAAAGCTCAGCCAAAGAAAATATGTAATGTGCTGTGGCTGTGTCTCGGCTCTCTTCTTAATCATAGCCGTAACAGCCATAGTTCTCGGCTTCACGGTGTTTCACGTAAAGGGCCCGAGGATCAAGATGAACAACGTCACAATTCAACGGCTGGAGCTTGCCAACGGAACCCTACGCTCTGATACTAATCTGACACTCCTAGCTGATGTCTCGATCAAGAACCCTAACGTGGCATCTTTCAAGTATGGGAACACAACCACTATGGTTTACTACAGGGAGATGGAGGTGGGCCAGGGGAGGACTCCTGCAGGGGTGGCAAAGGCGAGGAGGACGATGAGGATGAACGTGACGGTGGATATTGTTCCCAGGGAGATCATGGTGGTGCCGGGGTTCACGAGGGAGGTTGCATCAGGGACGTTGAAGGTGAGCACTTATACAAGGATTCAAGGTAAGGTGAAAATTCTTATGGTCAATAAAAATGTGGTGGTGGAATTGAATTGTAGCATGACGTACAATTTTGCAAGCAAGGAGATTCAAGGAGCAAAGGACTGCAAGCCAAGGGTTAGTCTTTGATTATTACGATTCACAGAATCACAGGTTGCTAAAAGAGCAGTCGTTGTATTGTATGTAACCCTTTACCATTACCAATCATCACAAGAGTTGAAGGCCAAAATCTGCAATTCTGGTCTCTTTTTTTTTTTTCTTTGTCGAAGCAATTTTTTTCTGTATGCGCAGCATATGATTGAATTAAATATCAGATGAGTAAGTCCAAAGGGAAGATGTGAGATCCCAATTACCGATTAATTATGTAATTACAATTAAATTATGGTTGAATTAGATGTCAATTATTAATCTCATCGATTACAAAAATATAGACTAAACCTCATGATAGACTGGAAATTATGGACCCCTTGTTACCTTTTAAAGCACAGCTCACAATTTCAAACCGCCATGGCTGAATTTCTAGAAGTTTGACTTCGATGTGTACATCAAAACGTGTATCTATAAATATCACCACATAGGAGGAGGAGTTTGACTCTCTGCTCCTTAGTTTCTCTCTCATGAAACTGTATTATGGTTAGAGAATATCAGTCACTTAATTACAAATCTGACCTGCAAAAGAACTTTGACCATATGGGGAAGGAAAAAGACGGCTTGCTTCTTCACTTGAGTGCCAATTCCTACGGAGCTGGCGGGGGTGCTTTGCTCAAATGAGTCTCATTCCATAGCCCTTAGATTTCTCCGTTTCGGTTTTGGTTCTAGGAGAAAATTGAATCGAATTGGACCGTACCCATCCTTAGTTTATTATACCAATTACATCACACAATCATATAATTTCTTTTTAATGTTTCATTCTACATAACTTGCATTCGCATACTTAACCAAATCTAATACGCATGCGGACTAAACGTAAAAAATTTATACATGAAAATTGTAAACAACTTAACAACACTTAACAATCTTAACAACATTTCGGCCACCATACTAATTTGTAAATCTCTAACAATCTTACAACACTCATCATTCCATAAAAAAAAAAAATACAAAGTATCGATTTAGTTGGTTGGTTCGATTTAGGCGGTTTCCAAATCAATCAAACTAACTCAACCCAATGTAACTATGCTTTAGTTTGGTTTTACCCAAATACACATTCTTACTTATCAAACTGAACCAAACCACTTGAATTGATTTGATTTTACCAGTTTATATGAGACAAATCTTCCTGAAAAAACATAATGAGAGAGACAAATGAGCCCTGGAATAAGAGCCAATCCTCCATCATTGGATGCGAAAGAATGGGCGTAATTACGACCTTATCAACTTGTCTCCACTACATGCCTCATCTTCGACTAAAAATAACTTGAAACAGCCACTTCCACATCACAACTTGTTTGGCATCAATCATCATGTTTCTCCTTAAGTCTTTTATAAACTAATTTCTTTTTGCTAGAGCTATGACATAGCGTAGCTATGAATACTTAAATCCTTTAATATTGCTAATTCTATTTATCTATGCATGTTGAGTGTTTGTTATTGTTCTTAATGCTTTCAATTAATTGGCTACTAATTACATTATTGGAAGAATTGGGTTAAAAACGGAAGGAGAAGCCTAATAAAAAACTTATTGTAACAAGTATCATAAATTACATAATCAACTCGAAAGATTAGGTTGTAGTTTGTGTAGTCTTTAATATTTTTCATAAATCTTAATGGATTCTTAGCCATCTAAATCCATAACTAGGAATAGAGTGGGTTGACGGTACATAATACAACTAATATAACTCGGAAGAGAGTATTGGTGAATTAGGGAAAACGACTACTATCAACATGTTTGTTAAATTAGGCTTAACAATCTAGAAGGATTTGAGCGAGATTAGCTAGGTGAAATCGGTGTCCTAATGTTTAATCATCTTTATTTTCATATGTTACATTGTTTACTTACTCTTAATTTACTTCCTTAATTATATTTTTGTCATCATAATTCTATTATTCAAATATAATAGATTAACTTGATCTACGTCGGAACAATATTATCCTCTTGCAATTACACATATCACCCACTCTAGAACAAACAATAGTATAAAAAAGCAGAATGAGAGAGACAAATCAACCCTGAAATAAGAGCCAATCCGTCATCCCTGGATGCAAAAGAATGGGTGAAATAATTATGACCTTATCAACTTGTCCATCCTACATGCTTCATCTTCAACTCAAAATAACTTGAAATAAGCACTTCCACATCACAGCTTTTTCTAGGATCGCTTTTTCCACAACATCACCAAGATCTCCAAATATCCAAAATCCACTCAAAGCAGAGCCAAAGCCAACACAAGCAGGCTTTTGATGGGGCAATTGTCCCTAATTCATTTGGCAATAAACGCATTTCATGGTTGATGTTTCCATTAGCGAAGACTCAAGTGAAGAAGACAGATCAATTCACTGAAATCAAATCTTTTCTTTTATTATTTCCTTGTTTTAATTGTTATATTTCAATTTTTTTTTTCTCAGAAACATGTTTCTTTGGTCAATATCTGATGGAAATGAATACTAGTCAAATTAATAAACCATACGACACGCAGAGGCTTCACATGCGGAAAGTCAGACATTACAATAATACAAGTCGTACAAATTTACAATAATACATGATTCACAGGCTGAAAAATGGACAAATATATATGTACCCAAAAGAAAATCCAAGCTTGAACACCATGATATTCGTCCCGACTATTCACAGGCTCGTTTACACCATTGTTCTTCTCTTTTCAGGTGAACACGCGTTTTTTTTCTTTGTATCCTTTTTTCTGTTACAAAACAATGGAAGAAAATCGAGTCATTGACATATTCTACTCCAAACTCATTTTTTCGTCCACCCTTGGCATTTGAGCTAACCTCATGCCGTTCTTACTCAAATATGTCATGTCAATGCAAGAGCTATACACATGCCTCTAAGCTTTTTTGCTTAGAAATGGCTCGAGCCCCTTATGCGATGCGTCTTGTCATCTTTGGTATCTCGAAAAGAAGATCAACAGATGGCCTAAAGCTATTTCATATATTTATGACCACATTTAGAGCATAATTCCAATTAAAAACAGTGACAAATCCTTTAAATCCGGTTACCCCAAAAAGAAAAAAACATAAACTTTTAACGACACTGTTGTAAATTGAATTTGTTTTTTTAAAACAAGAAAGGTCCCCCCAGAATCTGATAAATAGCCAAAACGACAAAGGAAGCAGCAGATTAAACAATGTAGCAGCGCTTTTGTAGGTCCAAGCACTACCACAAGGAGACAAATTGAATCTCCGAAGTTATTTCACAACACAGATTAACAAAAACTTGCACGAATTCCCGTACGTCATTAGGACCAAACCAAAAAGTAACCCCAACACCCATGAGAGAGAAACCCAGATTAAGTGCTTAATTGGAGAGAGAATAAGTGCTTTTGGCTTTGTTTTATTAATTAACATAGCAATCAGAGAATGCCATGTTGTTGTATTGCATTGTATTCCATGTGTTTGCGTTTATGCCCAAGAGAGATTCCACCCTTCACCAATCCGATCAAAAGACTCAGACCCTTCTGTACTCTCTTGTCTGCTCTCTTCCTCCCTCTCTTTTTTTAAGAAAAGGAAAATATAACATATGTGCAGAAACTGTGATTCGCAAAGAAGAACGAGTATCTCCTTACAGATAAGGAGGCAATTAATATCCTTAATAAAACAGGTCCTCAACCCCTACCTACCCACTAATAAATGCACCATGTAGCTAAGTCCCCATAAAAAAGTCATCTAACATATGCATTTAGCTGCAATATAATCACAAACATAAGTTAAGCTTGTTGACAAGATAGTGTGTCCACCTCTTTACATTCAAATTCGAGTCCTCCGTGTAAATTAGATTAATTTAGAGTCCCCTCCCCTCACGGTAAATTAGATTAATTTCAAAGTAATAACATAATAACTTGGGTTTTATGATTAATGTGAACCCAAATAAAGCTAACTAATTAAGCAAAATAGCAAATTAACTGCGACTTACTACAAAGGTTTAATAATAACAATAGGTACAAAGATCTGAACCTTCTTTAATCCTCCTACTCTTTTTTTTTTTTTTTTTTTTCTGGGTTTTTAAGGACATTTACAATCAACAAGAAAATGCATTGCTCATTTACTTGTTCCCTTTCGGCTTGTTTCATTTGGGCAGTGATTACAAGGCAACTGAACGCACCAACAGAATATTTTGACTTGACCAGTGAGCCCATTTTTCCCGCCTTTTGTGGGCAAAAACGTGGAAAGATCAGAGCCGCTAAAGGCCAACTCCTTTGCCATGATCCGACGATTTGCGTGACGACTCAACAGACTTTTCATTCGAGGGATCGCTCACAGACCGAGATAGCAGAGTAGAGTCCGAATCTGTTCAAATAAAAACCCACAAAATTATAAGAAAATCAAAAATTAAAAACAAAATTTGTTCGTAAATTTTATTTTTAAAATTTTAAAAATTAAAATTACCTCTGGAGGCATTGAAGGAGCGCTTGCAATGCAGAATGGCGCTTTGGATTCCATCCTGCTGCTGAAGCAGCGAATCATCTCTCCTCTGAGACACCACGGCTCCTGACGGAGCCGCGGCTACAGCCGAAGAAGCCGACCGGCTTTTACCCAAGTGCTTACAAACCACTCTCAGCCCAGCCGGAAAATTCCCCTGTTTATGACAACTCTTCGCAATGCTCGCCGTCGCCGGCATCTCTGAAGCTTCAGTCCCTGACTGGCTCTTCTCGGACCCAGCCCCAGGCGCCGGCGCTGTCGAGCCGCTTAAGCTGAGTTGGCCGGACAGCCTGAGCTTCTCGCCGTACCTCTTGGACACGCGAACGTAGAGAGGCTTGACCATTTTCAAGTACTTTTGCATTACTTCTTTGGAAAAGCGCTTTTCCTCAGAAGCCGATTCTTCAGCAGAGCTTATGGGCTTCTGCTGGGTCAGGGTCTGGGTCTGGGACTGGGACTTGTTGGTGGTGGAGATTCTGGAGCTGTTGTCTCTGGTAAACAAAGACACAATGGGCACCTCCTCTACTTTAAATTTCACCGTGAAAAGCTTCCCCTGCTGCTTTTGCTTCCGCTGCTGCGGCTGTTGCTGTTGCTGTTGCTGCTTCTCTTGGGTTTTCTGCGGCGGTTCAACAGATCCAACAGCCGGCTCTGTTTTCTCCAACCCATTTGCATTCGACTTCGATTTCTTCAAACCCAACATGAAAACACGAAATTTGGTGGCCGATTTCAACAAGGAAACGGCGAATTGGGGCTTGGAGTTGAGTTCTTCAGATGGGTTGAGCTCAATCGACGAGGGCTCGATGGGCACAAGCTTGCCTTTGAAGAACAAGTCGTCGGAGGGAGACAGAGTGAGGGTGGTGTCGTCCGTACGGTCATGGCTAGACCCAGAAGAGACCGTGAAGTTGAACTCTCTCTCACCGTCCACGCCATCATCAAACTCTTCATCATCTTCCTCAGAGCTATCGTCGTCGTCGTCTTCTTGGTGCTCTACATAGGTCTCGTCCGTATTGTGGCCAGAGGGTTTGTGGGTTTGCGGCTGGGCTTCATCTTCGTCGGGGACAGCGAACTCTAAGTCGAAGAAAGGCCCGTCGTCGCCGTCACTGTCGTCGTCGTCAGTCTCGTCTCTGTGTTGGGCGACAGCGGTGAGGATTGTGGTGGTGGTGGTGGTGGTGGTGGAGGTCGAAGGGGCGCGCATGTTAGCGGAAGAAGCAGTGTCTGTGCTATTGGGAACGGCGTTGGCTACGACACCACCGCCTCGCCAGTACTTGAGCAAGCTGAAAGCTTCCATGGTTGGGAGAGCCAGTATACAAGAGTTGAAGTAGGTAAAGTGAGAGAGAGTGAGGGGAGTGATAAAGAAAAAGAAAATGGAAAAAAGAAAGGGCTTTTGGTGGATGGATGGAGGAAAAGGCTTTAGGTGGAAATGGGTTTGCAGAGAGGCAGGAGGTACCACTGAAAATGGAAGTGACAGTGAGGGTAGAGCAGCAGTGAGGGTAAAGCTTTAACCAGTAGCCATAGACTAGTCACTGGAAAGATTGAGAGGGGTAAAACCGTAAAAGTGAAAGAGAGAGCTTTTATTTTGTGTGGTGCTCGCAGGAAAACTTGTGTGAAACGTTTCGACCCGAAAAATATTTGTGTGAAACGAGAAACGAGAATAACATTATTTTGATACTTTTAACCAATCACATACTGTTACGTGAAAATATTATCGCATGTTACATACTATGATTGACCGAAAATAATAAAACAGTGTCATATCTGTTTCACACAGGTGTTTCTCGTCGTAGTAGTGGTGGTGAATACGTGGGTTGCAGGGCAGGGCAGGGCAGGGCAGAGATCAGTAGAGGCATGTGAGGAAGAGCAGTGTCGTCTCAGACAATAGCGACAGAGGCCAATTAATAGACATACAGTACAATTGCTATACGAATACTAGTACGACTTCTATCTCTACTCTCAGGCCCTTCTTTTATTTTCTTAAATTTTTTTGTTGTGGATAGGTTTTATTTATTTATTATTATTAATATAATGGAAAATAATAATAATAATTGCTCGGTATTGAAGCACGTTTATTGACATGACATGACTAATCCTATATTCATCTTCTCATTGTTTTGTTTTTGTTTTTCAGAAGTTGAGTTGTTATCCTCTCATTTCTAGCTATTTTGGTGAAAAAGAAAGAAAATCCTAACTGCAATAGACCATAAATTTTAGGTCTATTTGGTTTGCAAAAATGAATTTCTTAAAAATAAAAAAATTAGCATTAGTTTTAGAAAATGAGAATGAAAGATGTTCATTCTGTGTTTGGAACGCTGAAAAATGACAACTAAAACTGTATCAACATCATCAATCCATATTGTAGGATAATATCTTTGACTAGTTAGGTAGTTTTCAGTTTTAACACGATTGAAAATTACCTTTCAAATATGGAAAAATAAATTTGCACGAAAAGATTTGCTTACCATGAACACATCTAATACAAGGAAAGCTTACATTAGAAGCATGAGATGGGAATCGGATGGAGAGAACAAGTTTGGGTCATACAAAACTTGTAAGATGAAACTTACCAATTGAACAGTTCTCCGGTCAAAATCGATTGAAAAACTAATTGATCTCGTAAACATGTATCAACCAAGAATAAAAGATTTTGCAAATTGAACTATGAAAATACAATGTTGCAACTTAATTGCACGTCAGTTTATGAAACAACGTTGGAAAAAGAGCAAGAAACTCATGCAGGACATTCAAACATCTAAATTAAAAGGTAAGAATGTGTGAGGAACATATTAATGCTGGCAGCAGAGTAGGCTCACATATATATTTTTTTCCTATCTTTTATTTTATTTAAAATTTGTACAATGATGATTGTGGTAGCAGAAAAACTTGTATGAAACGGGGAAATCATTGTTTCACTATTCCCAAACAATCACAATCGGACATGTGAAAAAATTATTACGCTTGACATATTGTGATTGATCAAAAATAACAAAATAATGCTATCCCTATCACGTTCTATATAATTGTTTCTCCTGTGGTAGACCCAAATTGCACATGATTACTGATTTCTGAATTTTGGCTCGGATATTCATATCACAAAGTGACATTTGGGTGAATTCTACATTTTAATCTGGCCAAGCAAAAAGGGCTATTCAATTGTTGGCAGAACCCACATCAACTTTCTACATGGTAATTTAAATGATTTAAATGAAGTTTCCAGGAAGGAAGGAAAGAAAGACAGAGACTGCAAAGAGGCATGGTAAAAGAATGCTCACAGAGCAGGCTTGAAGCCCCTTTATTTACCGCTTTAACCTTTGAATTTTGACCCTACAAAACTACACCAAAAAAAGAAAAAGTAAAAATGAAATAAAAAGAGTCAAGGTCACAGCTGCAAGGCTGCAATTGAACTGAAGCCAAGTAGTAAGCACAAAGTAGGGCTAAAATGCCACGTGGGGGACATGCAAGTGGGGTGGCATGGAATTTGAATTCTCCATTGCGTGAGAGGATGCCAAATTTCCAGTTCTTCCTCATAAAAAAGCTTTGACCTCCACCAAACCCTTTCCATTTGAGACGAGATGAGCATAGTGATAGTGAACACATCACACTTGGGGATAAAGACACTTTTTTTTTTTTTATTTCATGGCTTTCGTTTTGGGAACTGATGATGAGGAGTTGCCATCTAACTGGGATTGATGGTGAGAATATATGATCTTTTTATGCCTAATATTTGTGGGGGTCCTACATGCTCTTGGCTCCTTTCTAATACCACGAATTGTACCGATATTATCGTCAATTTCACCCCTTAGGTCTATATTAGAGTAGAGTAGATTATGTTCCGCGTTTAGGTATAGGGTTTTATCTCAAAAGTTCGGTGCAAATCTCATACTAAACTTCATTTTGTCAAACGCCTTGCTCCGCTTGCTGTCACGCTCATCGAGTGAGGGCGATTGTGTTCACCAATAGTACTGCGAATTCATTAATGATAATAAATATGTCATACTGTTTGATAAGAAAGGAATTCAAAAAATTAGATAGATGTTGGAAGTAAGATCGTTTTCACTAGAAGAAAAGTTGTTGATGCAGGTAGCATATTAAGTGGAAAATCCAAACTAAAAACGGTAAACCATGTATATTTCTCAAATCAGAATGATTGTGATGGCATTGGCATTGGCAACCGTATGATATGGGACCATTCTCATGATTTCATAATTTTTGTCAAGTACGTATATCTGTCTATAATTTAAAAGCGGTCCCCAGAAAGTGACGAAACAACCCCTCAATCTTAAATGGGCCTATCTACCCTTACCACACACACCTTAAAGTCAATGTGTTACTACCACTCGCACAAACCATAATGAAGGGTAAAAATAAATACGGAGTTTACCTATTAGATGAAAATTCTGAATAAGCATGTCTTCTAGAAGGTTAGAATACTTTATAAAGTGAGTCAAAGACTCAAAGGACCCTACAGTACTTTAGACCCTTTCCCCGTTGTTTTTCTGTTAATATATATTACATCGTTTCGTAAAATAGACGGTTCAGATCATTATATTATAATGCACCACGACGATGTCAATTTTATAACTTGGGGATGTAATGTAATCCCTGGAAAATGATTGGTTTAGATGTTGTGAGTTAGTAAGTTTGTCTTGTTTATTGCATAGGACGCAAGTTTTGAGTGTTTGACACAAACCCCACATAAAGTTTGGCCGCAACAAATACATTCATTATATGACTCCAACCAAGAAAATCATGATTGTAATCACAACTTTGGCATTTTTTGCGCCACTTTCTTTGAAGATAAAAAGAGAGCCCCCACCATTTTCTTTTCCTTGTCTCTCCTCCCTTTGCCCTCTTTTGTTGTTGAAAACGATGACTTCATATCCATGATTTAAGTTACTTTGAATGAGCCACCACCTATGTACATGTATTATTATTGTATTTAAGAGAAGATGCAATACTTTATGGGATTCACTTAGATAATCTTAAATCTTCTGCACATGCATAATGTTTCATTCTTTAGATTCGACATGGTTTTTTTTTTGTTTGTTGTCGTCATAGTTAAGAAGATGCGAGAGTTTTTTCGCACATACACTATCAAAAGGTGTCATGAGGATTCGAACCTCAGACCACTAATCTGCAAGTACGTAAAAATGCAAAGTGTCGGATGTGTAGCCTCACCAAATTTTGGGGGAAAGTTGAATGGAAAAGGAGGGGGAGGAACGAATCGAAGCGACGTGAGGCTGAATCTCAGTGGATCGCGATAACAAGGCCACTCTACCACTTACAATACCCCGTCGCGTATTGACTATACTCGATTAGCACCATTTTCTTTTCTTAAAAACTATTTGTCATTTTGAGTGATTCATGGCTATGGCTTTTATTGGAGAGCCTAGACAACGCTAACCGGACCTACCAATCATCTAAAAGGGTAAATGGTGATGAATAAGCTTTTTTTCCCACTTCCACCTGTGATTTTGATTGATTGCCACAGCTGGTTTTTTTGTTTTTTTTGGGTTGTAATTCTTATCTTTTATACACAACTATCTTAAGAGGTCCCCAAAGTTGTGACCAAAAAAAATTGAAATTAGAATAGTTCCCAAATGTTGCATGGGGCTAGCAGGAGCACATCCCCACTAAATCTGTCAACTGGGCAACTTTTTATGACTATTGGTTTGGGCTCACTAAGATTAGAATAGGCCCTATTGGGTAAGTCCCATTTCCCTGAAAGATGGGCTCACAAAGCCTAGCCCTGAATGCTGTTTAGCTACTGCCCCTTTGTACAGAAGCCATTCAAGTTTGCTACCTTGCATTTCAATTTCAAGAAACCATAGGCCAAGTCCATCAGTGTTTTCTTATGTCCAAGCAAACTGCCATTGTGGTTGAGTTGAAGGTTCCAACTTGATGAAATTAGAATTTTTGCTTCTTTTATTTATTTATACAAGCGATATTGGAGAAGGATTGAACCAAAGACCTCGGGTTCTGGGTGAATGCTCTTAACCACTTGATCTACAACTCCCTTGCTTTGTTTTACTCAACGGATTTGAGCTCTGTTTTCTTCCCCATCTACCCTCAACCCTCAATCATTTTGTCCATCCATTTTCCTCGAACTCTATAGTTTTCACATGTTGCTCAATGTTTGTGATAAAAGAATCACGTACGTTTCAGTGAAAATGCTCCCAATAGCCATGTGGTTCTCCAGTCCCATCTCTCATTTGGAACAATGAAATTGGACCCATATATGAAAATCCAAACGAAACCAACCCTACCTTTCTCTTCCCGTTTGTTCTTATATCATTCACATCATTTCGCAGAGCAAGTGAAGTGGGGTTCTCATATTTGGTGACATGACTGTTCTCTGTTCATGATTAGATTAAGCATAGCTAGAAAAGTCTGCATGTTGCCTATGGAGCTCGTACATTACACATCGACTAAATTAGGTGGCTATCTATCTGCCTCTTTCTTTCTTCAAGCATCGCCATCATTCTTTTGCCCTCACACGCACGACTTGTCACACGGGCCGACAGGTTGTATTTATGCTGATATAGAAACAATCCCTCAAATTGAAACAATATATTAACATGGGAAGGAAATGTGTTTATGTTTCTTTGTGCTTAAGCAAGCTTTCGTGAGAAGAAATGGTCCAACCCAAGCTTTAACTAGAATAAGCAAGACTTCTAAATACCACCCTGCCCGACTACTTAGCGAGTTAGTTTTTCTTTCGGGATAAATGTATCAATAGCCCGCTTTAGGCCTATTCAAATAATTCATGCTAATTATTGTGTGGTACAGAAATACTACGTTAGCAATTAGACTTAATACTATAAGACACATGGCAAGAAGTGCTTGATTTTGGTCCCACATTTGATTTTAAAATTTGAAAGTATAGTTTGGGTAGGATCAAATGTGAGGGATTAGATCACGTATGTGATTGCCTCGTCGTACGTATGTGGCTTCTTGTGGGTGAAGCAAAGCGGGGATAAAATCAACTTCTTAAGGTAAGATTTCTATAATTTATGTGTGACAACCAACCACATACCGTGGGACCCATTTCCTTGTATTCATCAAACGTGGACGGACGAGATCCATTAGCGAAGAAGACAGAATATTCAAGATTCAGCCACATAGTATCACACCTGGAATCTTAAATGTTCAATCAACAAAAACCCCCAATTTAATATTTAATATTTAGCTTAAGAGCTAAGGCTTTCAAATGGGCCCTGACTTACCTTACGTGTTCGCACTTGATAGGTCCAATATATGTCACACGCTGGCCGCGATTTTAGACAATGCTTCTCCTCCCGCCACGTACGCAAATCCTCGGCGGAGTTAATGTGAGAATGTCGTCAAATCCAACGGCCGATAATTGTTTAATTCCAAATCAGGACATTTTAGCGGCTCTAATTGCTCAGTGTTTAATTCCCGCTATTTAAACGCCACAATAGAGGGAGAAATAAGAGAGAGAGAGTGACTGAGCGAGCGAGAGGAAAGCGCTCTGTGTTTCAAAAAAAAAGGCAGGCGAATTAAGAAACGCTAGAAAACGAGAAGATCAGCGACCGAGGTTTCGAAACGGGAGTTTTTTTTTTTGTTTGTTTCGGAGATTGTGAAACGGCAGCGTTTTTGCGATGGCGGAGTATAAGGAGGAAGTGAAGGCGGCGGAGTCTATGATGGGTAAGATAGCGGACAAGATCCACGGCCACGATTCGCCAGTGTCGCCGGCGTTGGAGTCGCTGCACGGGAAGGCCGAGAAGGCCGTCAGCAGCGGCGACCACGCGGCGTCGTTGAAGGCCAAGGCTTACAAGCTCTTTGGGAGGGAGAAGCCCGTGCACAACGTCTTCGGCGGTGGAAGAGGTACATTTCGCGATCGAAACGTATTGTTTGTCGCTAATTGATCTAGATCTGGAGAATGGAGCTTGTGGCTTTGATTGGTTGTTAATTTTGATTTTGTTTAGTTACAAATCGTCCTTAATTTCTTCTCTGATTTGAGTTGTTTTTAAAAAGGTTTGCTTTTTATGCTTTTCTAGTTTTGCTAATCAAACTAAGACTCTCAAGCTAATTATGAAAGTGAACCTTTATAATCATATAGTTAAAGACGTATTTAATTACGTGGGTTTTGTTTCATCATCTAAAATATTTGCGAATTTCTGAGAGCATGCAATTGATAAAAATGGAATCTTTATTATAAATGTCACAGCGGCTGATGTTTTCCTGTGGAGGGACAAGAAGGGATCGGCAGGTGTTCTTATTGCGATAACGATCATATGGGTTTTCTTTGAATTGCTTGGATACCACCTGCTGACTCTGCTCGCCCACTGCTTGATTCTTGGCCTTGCTATGTTGTTCTTATGGTCCAACGCTTCAACCTTCATTAACAAGTAAGCATGCCTTTGATTTTTTTTTTATTTTAAATTTCTTCCCTTTGGGTTTTGATAGTCTCAATTTTATCTGTTTGGAATGGTTCACTTAGCGCCACTTGTTACATGTAGGTCTCCACCACGCTTTCCAAAAGTTCAAATTCCAGAGAAGCCGGTTCTACAGATTGCGTCTGCAATTACAATTGAGATTAACCGGGCTTTTGTTATCCTGCGAGAGATTGCCTCAGGGAAGGATCTGAAGCAGTTCCTCTCTGTATGTTTATTGCTCTATCTTTTGCTTTCTCTGCCTTTTTTAATTGATGGTGTCCATGTTACATAAATTTTACCTGCTGCTATTCATGATGATTATTTAATTGTTTCTTTGAAATTCGATTTGATTATAAATCCATCCCGGTATATATGAATTGCAATCTATATTTACGCTTTTGGTACTTGCTAATGGTGTTATGGGCGATTAGGTGATTGCTGGCTTGTGGGTTTTGTCTATCCTGGGGAAGCGGTACAACTTCTTGACCTTGGTCTACATAGGTAATGAAACTAACAAATGTACTTATCAGTTATGACTTGCATAATGCCATTTCTTTCTATGTGTGTTCTTACCATGCTACTGATCTTTCTGAACAGTGGTTGTTTTGCTCTTCACGCTGCCTGTATTCTATGAGAAATATGACGACCAGGTGGATGCATTCGCAGAGAAGGCAATGATAGAGATCAAGAAGCAGTATGCAGTGTTTGATGCAAAGGTCCTAAGTAAAGTTCCTAAGGGGCAAATGAAGGACAAGAAGACTTAGACTGGCTGCCGTGCGGGTGGTTCTATTTGCTGACATATATTTGGTAGCTATGTTTCACCATGGTGTTTTTCACACTTAATCCATGATTGGCTAGGATCCTCCTATCCATATTCTAGTTCTCGAGTCCCTTGGATTCACAATGTGGATGATTTTGTGGGTTTTTTTTTTTGTTCTTTTTTTAAACTTGTTTTTGCTACATTTATGATATTTGTGTGTAACTTTCATGGATGTTTTGTTGTGTGACCTGGTGATCATGCTAGTACATTTCAAATTAATGATTATTTTGTACATTGGGTTTCAATTTCAATTGTTTTTTTGGCTTATTTGGTTTGGTGGAATGATTTGCCTGGTGAGTGTTCCTAAAAATCCTGTTTTGGGGGATTTAATAATAGTCCTTTCCCACTCTTATCAGAAATGAAATGATTATAATCTTTTGACATCTTTTACCATTCATCATTCTGCCGTTAAAGTGAAAACAGAAAAATACAATATTCAATCATCCATGTCTTTCTGCATGGGAAGCAAATCATGTCCAGAAGGACGATAGTTAAAATCGTCATCCTCAGATTATTAAAATGTTGTACTTTCTTGCTCTTGAGTAAGTGAAAATCAACACCAGGTTTAGGTGAGGAGAAATGTGTCACAACTAAATTTCTCAATCTCTGAATTACATACTTGAAACTTGCGAGACCAATATTACGTGGCTGAAATAAAAAAGATGTTGGGTAATACTCTCAAAAACCAATTCTACCATAGCAAAATCCTCGAACAACACTATTGCTCAAGTAAATTGATAATATTGACATAATATTGATACTTTATTTATGTCATATCAAGAAGCGAGACTTTCATGAAACATGAATAACACTATTTTGCTTTACTCGGCCAATAATGCTATGACACACGTGTTAATACTTCCATGTGGCATAGCATTATTGGCTACGAATATCAAAACAGTGATATCCCCTTTGCAACTAAGTTTTTCTCCATGTCAAAACTACATGAGATAATTTACTTTTGAAATGATGGAATATCCACAATATTGATAACATAGTGAGACTAAGTAAGCTCTTTCTATATTAGGACTTTACTATTTGCTATAGTGAGAACCTTACTACATTAGTAGGAGTTCTATTTCCCGAAGATGTTTTGGTCAAGAATGGATGGCTGCCAGGTTGATAGGTAAGCTCTTTCTTTTGCACCCTGACTTTCATGGCGATTTATAACTCTCTTATTGGAAAACCTTTGATAAATCACAGTTTTCGAAGCCTGCTTTGATGCTAATCTGCCTTCCATTCTTAACAACAAAAATAAATAAATAAATAAACGTACGGTTTGACAACTACTTTTACAATAGTTGATCAAATTACATAATTTGTAACACCATTGCTATATGGTTACTGTTTCTTTTTTTTTTTGCCAAACATTGTATGATCAGTTTAGATGACCTAAAAATATGATCTCTTTGGCATTGCTCGTGTCGATTATTGCTTCGCTAAATGTAGAGAAAATTACTCATATGAGAAGGGGAAGGAAGCAAGTCTGGCACAAAATAATGAAAAGCTTCCTTCAAGAGTTCGAAAATACAGACTTTGAAACTTCAGAATTTTCGAATTCTTGTTTGTCTAAAGCAAATCAAAACAATTTCTCTGCATGAATTTAAAAAGAAAAAGAAAAAGAAAAAGAAGAAGTGAAATCTGTATATGGTTAGATATCTAAACATTCAAGGCATTCCGCCTATAAATATTACACATGAAAATACAGCTGCTACTAAAGTTTGTTCTTAAACATAGTTCACAGCAATCCAGATAAGGGATCATTTTCACACCTTATTCACAGAATGTGGCAGCAACACAAAGCCAAGTTTATACCGGAGCGTTCTAAGCATGTGTCCTTTATAAACCCTAGCAGATTACTAGAAAGATCATTCCCTTTCGCTTACTAAAACTGCCTCCGTGGAAATGCTTCAGTCGAGTTTGTTTGTTCAACTCTTCAAGTTTGGCCACTGACTTATCTCTGCCAGGAAGAACTGAAGGAACAAGAAGGGTTTGTTGATACTCAAAGCTGACTGAAGAAAATGTGTAGTTTTTACAAACAGTCTCATAGGAAATAAGTTAACTGCTCTCTCTTTCTCGAACCCCCTTCCCCGTATTGGTCATTCCACTGCTTCAATTCATTCATCATGGCTCCCTCAGATGCAAAGCTAGCTGCAACCTGCATTCCAATAAATAACAATTAGAGCTGATGTTTGAATCAACAAAGGGTGCTAAACCAATCTGAATTTCAAGAGAGAGAGAGAGAGAGGTTGAGCATACCTGACTTTTTGCCTGCTTAAAGTCTTCCATACTTAAAGGCCTGAGGGTGATCACTCTTTCCTCTTTATGTTCTTCTGTTGCTGGGACAGCTTCTGGATTCTGTCCTTCCGAAGACTGGGCTTGATTTATACTAGGAGCACCTTGTGGATTTTGTCCTCCTGCAGCTCTCTGCTTTTTCTCCTAAAATAAAAGGAAGGAGAAGATGATCATTGATCATTGAATAGAAGATACTACAGCACCAGATTCAGCCTTGGTTTTAACTTCCTTACCAGATCCTTTTTTCTCTCTGCTTGTATCAACTCCCTAACTGGTCGATAAGCAGCTGTTGTACACAAGTTCTGTGCAAAAGAAATGTCACACTCGATCAGACGTAAGTACACATCAAACATCTAAACAACCAAATACATAATCAAATATGCTGACCTTAAGATCACTTCCACTAAATCCTTCAGTCATAGTTGCAAGCTCCTTGAAGTCTAGTCGTGCTTCCACCTTCTCTTTTGACAACAGAGTTCTCAAAATCATTTCTCTGTTCTCCACAGTCGGTAGCCCCACCAAAATTCTGTTCGAACACAGAGTGTTATCATAAGCAAAATTATGTGAGCAATTTTGATGTTACACTTTCATTGATATCAATATCCCACTAATATTCACTACAGACTTGTTTGATCTGGCAGCATTAAAAGTTATCGCAGATGCATTCGTACCTCCGTTCAAAACGCCTGATAATTGCTTCATCAAGGTCAAATGGCCTGTTAGTAGCAGCAAGAACAAGGATTCGGTCTCCTTGATTAGACAAGAGCCCATCCCAATGAGTCATAAATTCATTCTTTATCTTTCGCATGGCTTCATGTTCTCCAAATCTTGTCCGCTGCCCGAGCATGCTATCAACCTCATCTACAAAGATGATGGTTGGAGAGACTTTGGCTGCCAGGGTGAACAAAGCTCGAACGTTTTTCTCGTCTTCACCAAACCATTTAGAGGTAATGGTGGACATAGATACATTAATGAAGCTTGCTCCAGCCTCCCTGGCAATGGCCTTCGCCAGCATAGTCTTCCCACTTCCAGGGGGGCCAAATAGCAATATACCTCTACAAGGCTTTAACAGGCCTCCATTGAAAAGGTCTGGTCTCCGCAGAGGGAGCATTACCAATTCCTGAAGGGATTCTTTAATCTCATCCAAGGCACCAATATCAGCAAATGTTACACCAATCTCATTTGCCGGTATGACCTCTGGTCTTATGCGCTTCTCAAATTCATTATCGAGTTCTGCCTGTTAAGTAGTACACAGTGATATCTCAATATCAATACCAATGGAAAAGTTGGGAAAAGAGAGAATAACATAATAGAATACTGCAAAAGTATGCCGTCTATATATGACATACAATCGACAAGTAAAACTGTTCATGAGACCATAATATATACTTTTCATGTTTTCTTCTAGTATGTGCTTGTACGTGTTTGTTAAATAGCTATGATGCAAAATACTAGAAAAATTAAAATAATGGTGACTTACAGAAGCTCTTGATATTGGAATTGGATTGTCAGCATCTGTTTTTGCCGCTGAAGTTAATGTCTCTGCACCACCACTTTTGTTTTCGGGAGCAGCACTTTCAGTTTTTGTCTCTAAATTCACACCAACAGCCCCTTCAATTCCTGCTTCCTGTGATTAATGGAGATGAACTGAAGAATGATTAAACTAGTACTCCATCTATTTTCCTTGAGTTATAGAATAATACAAACAGTAGTACAACAAACCTTAAGTGTTTCAGCCTTTGCTTCCAGCTTCAATGTATCTTTGCCACTATATTTGCCCTCCTGGAATATATTTAATCCATGGGACAAACTGTTTTACAGCGAAAGCGGTGTGAGTCCACAGAATGTGCATAGTGACACAATCATTAAACAAAAAAAACACCTTTACCTCTTGGACGAAATGACTAGTTTTCCATTTCTGTATTCAGGATCTTTGTTATTCATTAAATGATAAGAAACTGCTGATACCACAATCTCTTCTATATAGTTACTAATATCAATTGTGTCTGCAATGCAGATCGAACCCAGATCATCGCAATCAAGATCATTGGATGAAAGTACTTCCATGATGTGGTTTTTGTTATCCTGAACCTGAATCATTTTCATATCTTCCTCTAGTTGAGTCTTCCAGCTGACAAGATGGGATTCATTTTCAGGAGGCCTGATTTCAATGTTGTAAGGGAAAAGAGCAGTAAGCCTCTCATCAACCTCTCTGTTGTCTTCACCCAGATCCACAATTCGTGAACCAAGGATCAGCACAGCTCCAGATAATTTCTTCAACATTTTCTGGAACAAGTTGTATATCCTCTGTGATCTAGATAAGAGCTTGTCAACGTCCCTAACATACAGCACAATGGGGCAGGTATTTGAGACGAAAACCAAAACCTGAAAGTATATACAAAGTTTATTTCAGAGACCAATATCCTGGTAGAAAAATACATGGAAAGCGGAGGAAAAACTGTGTACATAATCATGAGAAAATGCATGGTAGCATGTTGTTGACTGATAAAAATACAATATAGCACAAAAAAGCATCAGTAATTACTCTGTACAGGGACTGTATAAGAAGCTTCTCATCAAAAGACCAGCTGCTTGTGCGCCTAAGTGGAGCTAGAAAATGGAAAGGGTTCATTAGAAACAGAGAGAACAGAAAGAGGAAGGGGAAAAATTAACAACATACCATTGAAGAAGAACTTGAAACCACATGTTCTCAGCATAAAAAAATCAATCATATGTATGTTTTTGAGTTAATTCAATGTATATCAAAATTGAATTTCAATCTCTAAATAATTCATTTAAAACACTAAATCAAATACAAGTTCCTTTTTTTGTCTATCAAGGCTCCAATATAATTTCATCACAACCACTTGATCAAATCATAGGCTTTTAAAGATACATTGTAAATAGATTTTAATACATGAACTGTATGGGTAACCAATAAACAGCTAGCTCTCGCTTGCAATAAACAGAAATGAACCTGAATTTGCGGGAGTGGACTGAGAAGCAAGGTTACTAATATTTGCTGAAGCAGAAGCATTTCTACGAAGCTTTGAAGGATTACTAGAACCTTCTACCATACTACAAGTACAGGTAAAAGGTATTAGTTAAAAATATGATTCAATAAACAAGTCGGGAACTAACATATACCCCTTTTAATCAATCAAGCATATTTTTCAATTATCCTCCAATACCTTGATCGAATATCCACACCGCTGCTTTGCCTTCGTAATGTGCCTGCAAGCAGATTTTCTGGTCAGAGCTATGTCGGACTGTGGATAATCATAGAATATTATTTACAAGGAAAATTGTATATAATGTTCAGAAATTCACCTACAAATTATCAAATAAATACTTTCAACAATACCTGTGGGTTCCTCCCTTTGAGGAAAGATTGAAAATGATCCAAACAGACCAGACAACCGCTCTAGTGTCGCCTCAGAAGTGGACCTTTTAAAAGACTACACATACATGATTACAATTTATAAGTAAATAAACAGCAGGAAGTTAAACAGGCAACTCATAATGAAAATTCGGAAGCATGACAATTTATGATACAAACATATTTAAAACTAAGAAACTTTTTTACACAAAAAGATCTGAAGAGGGATGAGAAAAACAAAACATGCAGCATCTTATCAATATTCTCAGATGGCTATGGACTATATTCTACTGACGGCATGATAATTGCACACAAGAACATACTGGAAATGGTTTAAAGAAAGCTTACAGATGCTTTGTTGGAACTGCCATATTTGCTCTGAATCTGTACAACCCCAGCCATTATAAACCTTAGTAGAAGATAAAGCACACACACACAAACATACGTATATATTCTATAAAACTGCCGAGACTCACCTTTAGAGAAAAATTTGTCACATCTAAGAGCAACAACTTCGCCTGGAAGTAATGGGCTAAAGCCTTGGCAAGTTGTTGTTGGTATAGTTCTTCAAGATGAAAAGGGAAGGAAGAAAAGACCAAAACACAAAAAGAGTGATTAGAATGATAGAACATGTAAATACAAACACTGAATGCAAGTTGCAGATTACATACCAGCAGGCCCTGAGAGCAAAATAGCCCGACTTGCGGGAGAAAGATTGCGTGTGTACTTAGAAACCTCAGCGCGCTTGAGATGGACATAGGCAGCACTGGTTATCAATACTCGAGTCTGTTCACTGTAAAACCATTCAACAACTTAACTATGTTAAACAGTATTATTATATATAAAAGAATTACCAAATTTGCTCACCAATTTATGTATTAGTATGTCTGCGAGAATCTTATCTAAACAATAACGTTCAAGGTGAATCCATTTCAATAAATCAAATACTGTCACATATCACATCATTTGGTGAACAAAACTTGATAAACAAATTTGATGGATGCACCAATAAGAATCTAAGTATCTTATATGCTATAATGCGAAAGACACAAACTTTATCAGTCAAATTTGGTGATAACCCAACAGACAGAACCAGACTATCATTCTCAAGGCTTCAAAGATGACAAAAAGTAATTAACTTCTTAAAAATATGAATATCCACTTTATGTTAAACAGGAATTTGAGGAATATTGGGAAGGTGGTGACCTGAGGTAGTAGGGGAATTGGTCGAAGGTGACCTTGCTGTCTCTGCCATCAACGATCTGTCGTAGCAACTCCTGCTCGACCCTATCCGGCGTAAGGGCATTGGAGAGGGTGTCGTTTCCGGCCCATTTGCTCATCGTCTGACCCGAAGCCAACCCAAGCCCAACTCCCACTCCCATCCCCACACCCAAAGCCGATAGCAAAATGCCTTTCTGCTCCATCTCTCTGTTCCTCTCTGTTTTTCTTGTTCTTATTTTTCTTTTAGTTTTTATTTCTAGACACTCTATGCTATCAAACAACGTACACAAACGAACCCATTAGAGTTTCGTTGCTAAAGAAAACCAAATTCACCACAAAACTCAACCTATCTGTAATTTTGGAATATTAACCGCTATAATCTAACCTTCAGAGTCGCAGAAACTTATCGAACCCACAAAAAAGCTTCAAACTTTCGTTCAAACAAATGCTCAAAAGCCTCAAATTTGATTTATTTTTCAAAAAAACTCGAAAAATGGTTTCTGGGTCGGACAGAGTATTGAAGAAAACCCGAAAACCCCGAATTTTCTCAACCTCTGATCTCTTTCTCTGTTTTTTCTTTCATTTCTCTTGTGCCGTCTGTGAAAGGCTTGTATGTATGTGAAGACCAGAGAAAAGGGTCGCTGCGAAAGAAGTGGATCGCCGGGAAAAGAGAATAGGTGGGTTTATGGCGGCGGAGAAAGAACAGTTAGTGGTGGTGAAGAGGTTTGGTTCCCGCTTTTGCAGGCCTGTCTCTCGGTGTTTCTTCAAGTTTTTATAGACAGAGTGGTGGGTGTCACTGTACGTGTCACTTTTTGGAGGAATTGCGTTTCGGTTTGGACAGTTTTTTATTATGAATATGGTCCTTGGAATTTGAAGTCTCTTTGACGCTCACTTTAAAAATTTAGAAAGGTTGTAACTGCATCATGCAGCCTGATGAGCCCAAACGGGCGGAAGAGGATAAGCTTCAAAAAATTTGACAACTTTACTTTGGACGACCTCTATGGTAACTGCATCTGTTGAGCTCTCATATCTTGACCGTTCAAAGGTAGGCTTGGGCCCCACCTTGGTATGGGATTCAGATGGGGGTGACGTTGGACGGCTGTGATCAACTTGCTAGACCACCTTAGTTTAGCATGTACCCATGATTTCAATGCAGGGTTAGGGTATCTGTTGGATGTTGCTTACTGCCTCGTTCTGATATATATGCATGGGTCGCTCGTGGAGTGCACATGTTGGAGGGTGTATCAGACATTTCCTTGCATGGGATGTAATCGTGGTAGAATCAACATGTTATGTGCATATTACATTAATTTTAATTGATGGAGACAATTAACACCTACATGTAACAATGCTCAAGAAAGAGACTTCTCCGCAACCACCACGAACCTTTCTCTTGCTAATTAATCACTTTATCCAGAAAGACTACATCATGATTTGCATAAAGATTTTCTTCGAGTTCCACCGCAGTTTGTATACGGTTAGATTGGTAACGTTGTTTGCACTTATCCGAAAAGATCTAAATGAGCGTCTAAATACAATTTAATATGTAAATACACGTCTCTTTATTTGTTAGATTATGAATGTAAAACGTATAGATGGTCTAGATTTCAATCTAAACTAGGGAAGAGA
This sequence comes from Prunus kanzakura, assembly GCA_020521455.1. Classification (NCBI taxonomy): domain Eukaryota; kingdom Viridiplantae; phylum Streptophyta; class Magnoliopsida; order Rosales; family Rosaceae; genus Prunus; species Prunus kanzakura. Next base: position 1,134,580 of record BPUM01000836.1, read on the forward strand.
ATATTTCCCTCGTAAGGTACAATGGCAAGTTGATTATCTTGTATTGGGGGCTGTGTATGTACAGCCTTAAGAATAAGGCCCTCTGTTTTTTAAGTAAGTCTCAAGGAGGAGAAGAACATGCATGTAACGGGGATTGCACTATTTTGTTATCTCCAATCAATCATGTGTCATCATGTAAAATAATTATCATGTGTGACATAACACAATTAGTTGAATGTATAGCAAAACAATGTTATCCTTGCAGTATACAAGTTTTTCTAAGCCTCAAAGAGCGAAGGCCTTCTGTTTTGCCTATGGTTTTTTTCTCTCCAATAGATTGAAAGTTTGCTAGGGATAGCCTTTTGTTTTTCGCAAGAAGATTGAAAGCAGATTCCATTGGAATCAGAACCAGCAAGAATATAGATACCACCACCACTATTATGCAATGTGGGGTCACATCATGTGGGTTGTAGCCTGTAGGTACGTAATTATAGTATAAAGGTTCACCCGCACCACTGTATCTGAGCCACAGCAAAAAATGGCAGACAAAGATTGCCTCAGTGTGGATAATCCACTACAGCTGTATTTGCACGTGACATGGAGACATGAGGAATAAGGCAGCAGAATATTGTCATGCAGTGCCCAATTGGGATGGGATGGATGGGATTAATCAGTACGCTGGACAAAACAATCCTATGTTATGGTCTCCCAGTACAAGCCCATAGGTGACTTGTTCTTCTATCTGTATCTTTTGGATTCAAAGTTGGCTGTTTGTTTGCATGACTGCATGAACTGAGACCATGGGGACTTGAAAATTTTCTGTTTGGAAAGTGGGAGAAGATGTGGAGCCAGAAAAGATATCATGTTTGATATTTGGTGTCATCAGCTTGATGGAGGAGGCACCAACTTGTTGTGTCTCATAATGTCTGGACATTGGCATTGAATTCGATGTCCCCAGTACCTGCAAGTATGTTTGATTTATATGCACTGTGAATGGGATACACAAAAATCGGAAAAGAAGAATGCAAGTGGGAGAAATGGATTATTTTGATTGGCAACAACTTTGCCTTTTTGGAATTATGCGACAGAGAGACTTTGGTATGGCTTTTATGCAACATTTTTGTCCTGAGAAAGAGCAGACCAAGCGAAAAAAAAAAAAAAAAAAATTGTAAGGCAACAAATGTCAGAAGTGGGATTTGAACCCACGCCCTCGTTAGAGGACCAGAACTTGAGTCTGGCGCCTTAGACCACTCGGCCATCCTGACTGATGTTAACATTTATCCTCAATGATCTTTATAAATCATTACATAAGAGCTCTGAAACAAAAATTCAAAAAAAATTTTTAAATTCATTATTTTTTAACTTCTAACTCATGTCTATTAGAGCACTTCCACCCATTTGCCATGGCAAAGGGCAAGGGAAGGCAAGGGTTTCCACTAAGGGTGGGCTCGGTCTGGGTTGGTTCAATTTTGGGCTCAATCCAAACACCGAACCGTAGGCCTCCATTTGGCTATTTTGGAAACCGAAACTAAACCATAATTGATGAAAACCGATCACTTCGGTTAACTGGACTTGGTGGGTTGGTTTGGTTCGGTTTGGATTTTTTGGCTTTCTGAGAGAGGAGAGGAAGAAAAAAGCAATGGAGAGGAGAGGAAGAAAAAAGAGAGGGAGAGATGGAGAAGAAGAAGATGGAAAAAAAAAAAACAGAGGACGGGGAGAGGGAGTGAAGATAGACGTAAGAAGGAGAAAAAAAAATAGAGAGAGGGACTAATGGAGACAAGACAAATGGAGAGATGGAGAGAGAAGAAAAAAAAAGATTGAAAACATGTATTATATATATATTTCTTATAATAATATTTTTTTAATACCATCGGTTTGGTTTGATTAAACCGTGGTTTTGAATATTGCAAATCGTACACTAAACCATATATTTCGGTTTGGTTTGGGTTCAAACCGATGACCAAAAATAAATTGAAAAAAAACCAAACCAACCCAATGACCTGGTTACTAGTTTGAATGCCCAACCCTAGTTTCCACCCATTGCCATGGCAAAGGGCAATTACTATTCACTTTAAATTATTTTTATTTATTTTTATACATAAACGATTAATTTTGATAGGGTTTACGATTTTGGTGTGAGAAGTAAAGAACATGGCTAGATATTTATAATAAAAAATTATGAATTGTTTTTTATTTTAATTGGTTGCTTATGTCATTATGATGTCAGCATTACGTCACTTGCCTAGGCAGCAGCACGGGCTAGATTTGCCTGTGGGCTTGCCAAGGTTGGTGGGCCCCACACCTTGCCCAGGCTACATTTGACCGCTGGAACTGCCAAACAGGCCTCGGGCACCCTTCTGCCCGGGCTGGCCTTGAGCGATGGAAGTGCTCTTAAAGCACTTCCACTCTGGCAAAAGGGGGCTTAGGCTCCAAAAACAACCTCCACAAAGGAAAAATTGCCATGGCAAGAAGTGGGCCCATGAAACTGGGCAAGACTTGTCTGGGCTGCTGCCTTAGCAAGCCTGATGTCAGTGGCCAATTTAAATACCAAAAAAAAATTATTAAAAAAAATTAAAAAATTCAGAATTTTTTCTCTCTATAAATACGTAGCCATGTTCTTTACTTCCCACACTAAAATCCATACAAATTATTATCCTCATATTTCATGTAAATAGTGGTTACCATGGAAATGGGTTAAATGTCATTAAATGAGCCTTATGTTTCCTCTCTAGTTATTTTACAAGAAAGTATATATAATTGTTTTTCGGCAATTTATTTTATAATAAGGTGTATAAAACGATATATGTTTCTCAACCATTAAATCAAATACATAATGAGATGCACTGAAAAAACTTGAACTTGTCTTTACAGGAACTAACTTACACAATAATAAACTAAATTGAAAAATTGCATACATGGGCTTAGTCAAGTTGGCTAAAGCAGATATGTTCCCCATCCTACACCGGAGTTCCAATCCCCCTCTCCGTAGTTTAAATTAGTTTAAAGTTGAATATCACTTGTATTAAAAAACAAAACAAAATTGAAAATTGAAGATAGTTTGGATATTGAAAATTGAAGATAGTTTGGATGCAGTTAATTCAAGTCTATAAGAGGGTTTTTAGTGTAGTTGGTATTTAGTCATTGAGGATAATTCCATTTGCCAAGTCAAATACAACATTTACATAACAAAGGGCACACCGCGTACTTACTATACTCAGCAGCCTTAGCTTTATAAATTAATAGTCTATTCTACAGGCCAGTGAGAAGGGAATTGAAAAATGAGGAGAAAATAAGGCAACAATGCGGTCATCAGACAAAACTACAAGAGCTTTGCTATGCCTCTAACTTGAAGATCTTCTTGGCCAAAAGAATCATTTCTATCCATTTTTCTTTTCCCCTGTGTTATCCATCTTACATATGAACAAAGTATCATGCTGATCCTCTTGATGATAAAGGATTCGACTTTGATGATCAACCTCTGTGACTTCACATTAATTTAGTGTACATGAACTGCAATCTGCTGAAATTTGTTTAATCACTGTCACTGACCGAGAGCAAGCTGCTAGTCTTGTTGCGGACCTCTAACCTCCTGAAGGATTGCAAACCATAAATTTGGATGCTTCTTTATGATCCGATTGGCCGATGAATGAATCCCAAAGAACAAATCTTGTGCTTATTTCATTAAATCCAAAAATACAAAGCCATTCCAAAGGCTATGCAAGAGCATTGATGGTAATAGGTTCCTTGACCGTGCAAATATAACACCCATCACCACCCCAAGAAAAATAAGCGGTAGCATCCTCTGTACATTAAAATGCGCTAAAGCAAACACAACCGAGCTCACCAGTATTGCAGACCATACAGGCATGTACTTGGTCAAGGAAGGAAGTAGGAAACCCCTAAACACTATCTCTTCCCATACAGGAGCACACACCGAAACTACTACCGCATACAGTGCCATTGCCACTGGATCACGTGCCAAAATTGATTGCTCAACACTTGATATTGTGACAGGGGTGGAAGGCAAAAGAGGTAGTAGGTTGAGGTTGAACTGTGAGAGCCGATTGACCAGGGGAAACATAAGGCATCCAAGAGCAACATCCAACTGCCAGGTTCCTTTCAAGCTAAATTTGAACCAATCTGGGGGAAGCGGACGGAAACGAGATAAGCAGCGATAAAGGATCACAATTCCAGCAAGACCCTCAGTTACATCAGTCACCAGGCTAAATAAGGCTTGTCCTCTAAATGTTAATGATTCCCTGCTGAAACCTGCCAGGTGAGCTGCAAATGGAACCATCCAAGAACCTATGAACCAGAAAGCTACAACCCATAGTAGCATGACCTGCATCATGTATATCACATCAACTTTGCCAATAACAAGGGGCAAAAGTCTCTTTCTTTATAAGTCCTGGTTATTAAGACACCTTATCTTCATAATTTTCCTTTTTCTTGTAAACTCATCCATTAAAAGTAGAAGATGGATGTGACAGCTTGGAATCCACAACTGTCGCCTAGTCATATTTAAGTTTCATCATACACTATTGAAACACTTACCTGCATTATGGTCTCTGCTGTCCATGGCACACTCCACCGACTCCCAATCGCCCTAAACACTGCATCTGCAGCCTGAAATTTAACCCCCCAGGATAGAAAAAATGAGAACCTCGATGCAGCCTGTGGTATGTTTTTTTAGATCAAAGTAATAAAAGTGGTTACAGGATTTTCCTGCCGTATTAATAAGATTCCATTATCATGTGTGTATATCATTAAATTCACTTAAACAGCAGAGCAAAAACGAAAATGGAACCAACATCCTAGTTTCTGATGGAGGTAAAACTAGACCATTTATCTCCCTTTAACATCCTGACAATTGAAGCATAACTGTAAAGCAAATGCAAGATAATGATTTGTCCTAATCATACACCCTAGTCTTTGTTGTGGATATATATCCCATTCAATCAACCAAACATCAGGTGTTTACTACTGAATATTAAAAGCTTAGGATACCACCATAGGCAGATGGCCCATGAGGCGATTCACTCGCCAAAATTCACATACCGGAAAAACAACATAACTTCTTGTGGTATTGGAAACAGCTAGTCAAGGTGGTTACCGCCTAAAATTTCCATCAAATAATCATATGTTCATACTGCATGAACTTTATCATTCACCTTACTATAAGTCAACTGCAACTATGAAAGTTAAAGAACTTCATCTAGGCAATGCAGTGAATATTGCCATAGTCTTGAACACCATAAATCTTCAGCCTACTCTTAATAAAAAAATGCTGCTTATCTATCAGATGTCAGATCAAGTGATGTTTCATGGTCTTAAACTATTTCAATGGTAAGGTTTATACTCAATTTAACACTTCTACTTTCAACAACCACGCATATAATGTAAATGGATCAACAAGGTAGTTAATCAACATGTCAGAAACCCAAACTTCAATCCAACCCCCTAATAATCTCAATAGTAACTTTGATAAAAATCTCTATGTTCTACAAACTATTTACTATCCACTTCTTGTACATACTACAACAAGAACAACCAGACATTCAAACTAATTGAATAAAGTAATAAAACAAGGAAATATGACCTCTCGAAGAGTGAATCCCCAATCCTTTTTAACCACCTTAGAATCATCAAATTCGGACTTAACGACTTCCTCAGGCACCAAGTGTCCAATATAATCAGCTTTCGGGGTTTCTGATGAAGAATCCTCTTGTCTAAAGCATGAAATTCTTGTCCATCTCTGCAAATAAAAAAGTAACCAAACACACAGAAGTGAAAACTACAGAGTACAAATTAAGGGCATAACACAAAAGAATACACCTCTGGTTTAGCTGCCGATAAAGCAATGGAAAATTGGAACAAAAACAAAAACCAAGTCCTACCCTTTTGTACAGCTCAATTAAATAGTCAATAAAAAGGTCCAAAATTTTCAATTTTTCATACATTTCTCGGCAACCAAGCGGTGAACAGACTGTAAATTATCGACATAAATGAAGATAAACAAACAAGAGGGAACATTAATTACCGTGCTGGAAGGCCTAGAATGAGATTCGAAGATCCTAAAACTCCGGGAAATTGGATATAGAGCTCCGGGTCGGGTCGAAACCCTAGTTTTGGGGGCAGATGATTGAAGGAAAGGGCGGCGAATAAGAGAGTGAGAGCAAGTGGAGCTCAACATGTTGTGAGCGAATTCTCCAAATTCCCAAATTCCGTTTGCATCAGACTTCAGAGGGGTTTTTGGGTTTGAAAGTTTTCTCTTTTGTTTGGCAGTTGGTTTCCCCCAATTCCCAGATTCTCAGGGAGGGAGAGAGAGAATGGGAATAAGTTTCTCAGAAACAGTGGGAGAAAGAAAGTTCGGGATTGGTTATTGCACAGGTGTTATAGGGCTCATCTCATCTCATCTCATCTCATTCATATGCCTGCCTGGGTTTGGTTTGGGCCTGTGGCTGCTGGCTGAGTAATTTATGGGTTTGACGGGGTGTTTGGATACATGGATAAGAGTTTTTCCTCCCAGAGATTCTGGGCAATTGGGATAATGGGATTTTTATCATATTTTTATTGGTTGTTGGTCATAACTCAAAACCATGGTTGAAAATTGCACTTTGCCTACCCATTCATGAAATGATAAATGATAATTGGGTTGCCTTCTGTCCAGGGAAATTTTCTTTCTCTGACCGGACTAACTGGCTGGAGTGCTGGACTACTTAAAGATAAACCAAGGAATTAAAATATAGGATTAGGAATAAGAACCCAATTTCCTCTTCTCAACTTTACGGATTTTGTGGTTGCCTTTGCTTGCCCTAAAACAAGGGACGTTTGATTTGAATATATGATATGGGAAGGGATTATAGCGACTTATTACATCACATTCTCAATAAGAGTTTGACTCTCGCTCTTTCTTTTTACCCGAAGGTATTAGGGATTCTAGAGTTGGAATGTAAATTCATGTATTATGCATAAGTTTATGACGAATGGTGAGTGGAAACCCTTTCAGTTCATTTCTTCATTATCTCTGATATCAAACTTAGCTTAAAATTGATGAAGATTTTGAGTTTTATACTGCCATCAACAGCACATTCCCATAGAAAAGAATTCCAACAACATTCATATCATATAGAATAGAACAGTAAGGGGGAAAGTGATAATAAAAATATATTTATAAACGTCAATGAATTTTCTTTTGTAATGAATTATGAATGTCACAGACCGATCTTCCAAGCTGAACAAAGTTATTTGGACAAGGTTCTGTTATTTGTACACAAAGTGCATCAACTCTCAATCTCCCTTCAAATGAAAAAAGAAAGAACAAAAAATGCTACTTCCAATTTTCCATACACGTAAACAAACCTGAATTTGGGTTTACGAAACAAAACTTGACATTTTCGGAAACGCAAGAATTATGTGGCTTGAAATTTTGCGGAACCAATTAAAATCCTGCTTCTAATGACAGATTGAGTATCTCTGGCAAATTCAATTATTGAGAACCACTTAGGCCTCAGCAGTAGAACAACAAACAACTTGGCATTAACATGAACCTCCTCCATCAATGCTTTGTGCCAAGTTAGCAACATATCTTCCAAATAGCAACAATCTGAATCTATTCACACAAGATAAAGTGCCTGAAACTCTGGACAAAGCAGGCACCGTGCAAGTTTTGCTGCCAAAATATGCATCTTCACAAGATGTACCACCAGAGGGTTGCATTAAACAATGTAGTTCATTCCCACCTTGATTAAACAGATATGAGGAATGTTCAAAGCAACAGCAGTAGATCGGCAGTTCTTACGTAAGAAAGAGTAGGCAACATCGATAGCGCACTTCTTTATGAATGACGAATTCCATTTTGCCTTTAAATACGCAGCGCCTATTACATATGCTACCCCAGCATGCTTTGCTTCCACAAGTTCCTGGAGCTGTTCCTTCACACGTGTATCCTTGCATTTTGCATCCATCAACCCAAACCGAGCCCGCCTCCAATAGTTTAGTTTCGGTGCTGCTTGCTCATACGTGGCCTGCAAGTTCTGCAGTGTGTTAGACTTGCCGCTGCTCACAATAGTTGAAGAACTTGAACTGCTGCTTTCTCCAGGGCCAGAAGTTTGTGACATAAACAATGCTGTGCCAAACTTCCCAGATGTCTTCACAACTGCCATACGGCGATCCACAGCACCTTCAGGAGTTCCACAACCTTCTGCTTCCATTTGGATGAACTCTGCTATGCTCATCACCACATCAATTTCAAAGTCATCTCCATTTTTAAAGACATCTTTGTATCCATTCCGAACCATACAGCGGTACATCCCATAAGATTTGGGACCAATGCGACCAACAAGATACCTTTCTTTTTGGGGTACATAGGGAACAGGAACAGTTTTAACGCAAACAAAGACAACCACTCGGTAAAAGGCTGGTAAGTTGGTTAAGAAATGAGTAAATGTTGCTGGGACTCCCGTAGCCAACTCAGTGTAGATGAGGCCAATCCCTGGGACCCTAACAATCCCAAGACTAGGGCCCAGCGTGAGTATATGCCTCATGGAAACCTTGTTATGCAGGTCATACAAATACTTCTTCCTCGTTCCATATTGCCAGACATACATAACTACCAAGAAGACTGCAGATAGAACAAGGGGAAACCATCCACCTTTAAGGATTCTCATACACGAAGATGAAAGGTAGATGATTTCAACTGAACCAAAAAGTACACTGAATAAAAGGGCAAACATGAAACTCTTATGCCAAACAAGGCTGATTCCAAGCGATGTCAACCACGTTGTTATGATTGTAACAGCCAAACATGCAATCCCTGATATTAAGAAACCAAGATAAGCTTTAGTTTACAAAATGAAAGAAGAAACATGAAAAATTTACAATATTGAATAGATCTACTCTGTAATGTTTTGCCTGGATATAGATATAAATTAAGATACTGGTAACAGCTGAACAGTCATGACTCGTGTCAAGGTTAGGGCCAGTGCAATAGTAGATAAAATATCTCAAAGCACCATGCAAAGTACAGGAATAATGGATGGGATCATTGGCCATCCAAATTTGAAAGGTCCTTTGACGACGTAGGTTCTTGCTATTTAAAAGAATTTTGAGTTAAGTATCCACCTGGTACTATTCCCTACTGAATCTAATAAGTAGCCCTTCTGAAAAGAAAAAAAAAAGGCACAATATGCAGAATTCATTGAACTGGCATTTGCAACGGTAAGAGCAGCTTATTCTGTCCAGATAAAGTCACCCATCTCCCAAAGTACCACATATATGGTTCAGATAATTTGGGCGGACAAGAAATTATGATTCAAAATAAAACTCTGTCATGATTTACCTCTATTTCCCAGATGTGAAATTGATTTCTCAATAACTGTCACATATATATGAGCACGTATGAAAGTCAACGCAATATTTGGTTTCCATAGAGAACACTGACATGTTCTTTGATGGACTTAACAAGTATATGGCATGCACAAACACCAACCAATAAGGAAATAATTTTATCTGATAAAAAAAGTATTTTAGATAAAAGATGACATACCATAAGCATTTCCTATATAATTTGTGTCTCGAAAACCGATTGTGACACCCAGACTGAGAATCATAAGAGACCAGTTTATCTCAGGGATGTATATCTGACCAGGGATCCGTCTCTTCGTATGTACAACCTTGACGCGAGGAAAACATCGTATTGCATGCAATTGCTTGACTACTGAGAATGTGGAAGAGATAACAGGTTGACTGGCAACGATGGCAGCCAAAGGTGCAACCACAAGTACTGGCCAAATTAAGGGAACTACAGAAAAGACAAGCATTCTATAAGCTAAACAGTAGTAATTCTTCACAGATAAATCTTTTAAAACAAATAATGCAAGAATGCTCAACAAGCTTTACGAATCAAAGTGTTAAAGGGAGATGGAGGCTGTAAAGTATGCACATTAATGCAATCATTCCAGAATCCACAATCAAGTCCAGACAGCAATTTTTCTTTGCATATCTAGAAGCTTACCTGGAATAGAAGCATAAAAGCTCATAGACGCTGTAGATAAATTTTTTGAAAGAAATGCAGCTTGTCCCATGTATTGAAGTATTAGACATGGATAAATGACACAAGAAAATGCAACCTGCACATATCAACAAGAGTTAGTTTTTCCCTTGCTACGTAGAACTGTTGATATATGCCACAATCTTCAACATTCTACATAAATGGCAGGGTGGGAACACCAATCCATCAAGGATAGAGTGCAAATTCTCCAGAAAAAGACCTACGTACTCAATCATTTAGAAATTGCCTGGTTAAGGCTGCTCCTCAGAGCAAAACAAAACAGTCGAATTGTGATTTCATATAATGTAACCACAAGTGGGTTTCTGCCTTAATATTACTGTGTGGATTAAACCACAGATAGACCACTTCAAATTTTCATGTATTTCAGGTTACCATATTTTAATAAAAAATATACCCTCTCTTTAAATCAAATACTCTGAATGCAACACTATAAAATCAATTTCTGAACACAAATTTATTCTAAACCCAACTAATTGAGATAAACATGTTTTCCACCACCTCAAAGTTACCATGGCGTGATTGTATTGTACAGAAAATTTTAAGTATGCAAATTTAATGCTTAAACTGCATGTTTAATCCTTCTGGTTGACCTATGACTCCTAGAAAAAGTTTCATAACAATTTACTAGGTAGTTCCATTTCATCTCAGAGACACATTGAGCATATCAACATCTGAAAAAGAACAACATATGCGGGCAATAAGTTTCAGTGTTAATGACAATGTACTCTATCCCACAGTAATGTCTAACTTTAAAACCTGTTCTTCACACCATGATGGAGAATCCCAAAGCAATCAGCCCTGGGCCTTAAAAGCTCTTAAAAATAAATAAAACAAATGCAAAAGAACAAAAAGAACAGAAAGATAATATTTTCCATCACGACTTCCTTGCACAAACCCACAGCCTAGCATGAACTAAAAGACCTAGTCTACAATTAGTGGTCCTCATACCCTTATTGGTGTTGCTCTGAAATGACCAAGATCTGCAAACATGGATTCAGTTCCTACAATTGATAAAAAAACATTACACAATTATGAGAAGTAGAGATACGGAAAGAAAAAATGTGCAAGTGCTCTACTTACCAGTAATACATAAAAGTATTCCTCCAAGAGAAATCCAACCATCTTTTCCTGTCCTCTTAAAGAATATGTAAACATAATATGGAGAAAGAGCCTGATATACTCTTGGATTCCACTCGATGATATTGTAGATTCCAACAGCAGCAACTAACAGTACCCAAAGGATCATGATGGGAGTGAATATGAAGGCCAACTTGTGGATGCCATGGTGTTGCAAAACAAAAAGAGCAACTAATAGAATACAGGCAATAAGAACCACCACACCTGGTTCGTGTAGAAGTGTTAGTAGCTAAAATGGCATCAGATAAATTTTAAGAGCAAGGAACATTTTTACATGGAAGAACAGGTAGTTCTGCATATCCCCATCCCCTATCATTTCTACTTTCCCTCTTGCAACTTTCTTGGTACGATGCTGACATCTCAGTCTGAGAGACCGGGACTCCTTTCCATTATGCATCTAAGTAATGCATTGTGGACTCAGCAAATGGAAGTGGGTGCTCAGCAAAGTTATAAAGCTAAGACACTACTAAGTATATACATCTCACACTACTAACTATGGTTCTACTAAATGTTACTTTCTCATCTGATGATTTTTGAAATAGTAGATTCAACCTAATTTACAGATATCAGAGACTGCTAAGTATACAAACATAAATTATGTTTGGGCTTGTAGCAAGACCAGAAAAGCCAGACAACCGCTCAAGCTCATTACCATAACCTATATGTATATTTCGGACAAATATAATGATTAACAGTTGAATTTTATTAGGATAATGTAACATATGTATACATATATTCTACTTTTGGAGAGGAAGACTCACTATTATGCAAATCTTTCGCTTGAAATTTTAGCCCTTCAACGGATGCAAAAACTGCAAATGACCAAACACTTCTTATTAGCACAGGTTGTTAAAGAGATAACAAATGTCATAAGGAACCATGTACAAAAGTACAAAATCAATCAGTGCAAATCCCACTGCAATATTTTAAAGGATCAAAGGGGTCAAACAAGGACAATTCACCCGATATTGCAGGAGTGAGGATACCAACACAAATCACCATGGAAGCTCCAAATAAAACCAGAAGAAGTAAACAAGTTTGGGCACTTTTATGTCTCTCAATAAATCCTTTCAATGGTGAAGTGGGTCTGTTCGTATTGGAACGACCTGGGTAACGATATGTAGAGATCTCCTCATCAGCTGCTTGATGATTAGGCAGCAAACAGAATTTTGCATTTCTGCAAAGGAGTGCGTATAATGCGATAAGCCCACCTGAAAATGACCCAAAACTACAAACATGAATCCACAAACAAAGAAAAGGGCTGGCAGCATCAGTGACAAATGTATCAGCTCTTACCTTGACCATTATCGTCGGCACTCAACATGATAAAAGCATACTTGAACAATGAAATAAGAGTAATAGTCCAAAAAATCACCGAAAACACCCCAAAGACTGCATCCTCGGTTTGGTAATGGAGCAACCCTCCAGAAAATGCACATTTATAAACATATAGAGGAGCAATGCTCAAAGCACCAAAAACCAAACCAAAACTCCTATACACCAAAAGGGCATTTTGTCTACTTTGACCTCTCCAGTCAACCTGTTAAAAGAACACACCGTGCATAAAGTTTCAAGCTTTAAAGCTAAACATAAAGCATGTAACTATTCAAACACAATGCATACAATAAATTACTCTTAGTTGTGTATATGGTAATGCTCTATTTGAAACCTAAAGTTCATAGCCCCTTTCATAATTTGTTTTGGGTTTCAATATAATACTAAAGAAATTAGGAATTTGATTGTGCATGATGAAAGTCAAGATTCTTTGCATAAACTGAAGAATGGCTTGGTTTCAAAGAATTTCTCGTTGTTTTTCTCTAGAAACAAACGGAAAAGTGAGGGTTTTTACCATGGCCAGTCGGAGATGGACCTCTACGATTCGCTATGTGTCCTCCTGGCTTTTGAAGGTTAAGAAAATGATAAGAGAATTCAAAGCACACCAAAAATTTAAAAGAAAAAGAAATTAAATTTTGGGGACGGTGATATGTGTTAAGAGGTGGAAATTATCGAATTCGAAAGAGTCGAACGTTGTAAGTTAACAGATCCAAATCTGGCGGGTCCTCTGCCGCCGGGATTTTCTCGGTGTTTCGGTTTTTCTGTTTCAGTGGGCCCTGCAAAGCATAGAATGCCGGCTTTGCTAAAAGTCTGTTTTTGATTGGGGTGCTAAAAGTTTCTTTGCAGATTCATCCTCTGGAGTTTACGAAATTACACTCTTGGCTCCCCATCAATTGAACTTAAATTTAATTATGCAAATGGAAAGATTCCTTTGTTGGATGAGTAAGTCAAGAATTTTTATTTTTTTTTAAAACAGTAAACAGCAGAGATCTGGAGTGCCTCTATTTCATGAACCATGTGGCGGCAGTGATACGACAAAAAAAAATAACATCATATGACAGTGTTACGGTGGAAAATACACCGTATGTATGAGAGTGTTCGGTGTTATTCACCTTATATTTCTTGTTGAATGTTGATTCTATTTCTTTGCAACAAAATTCAAGGAGATGAAATATTAAATGCCGAAAAAAAGGATGAAATATTCACCATTCATAAGAAATGGGGATGAACCATATGACAATACATGTATAAAATTTGCAAGTGCAATATTTCTTTCAGAACCTAAAAGCTTGCTGTTCACATATAAAATTGGAAATTTATAAATAACGTTATCCTGAAGCAATTAAAATGTAGGCAAAATCTATATCATTACATTTAAGGGGCAAAATGGCCAAATACAGGGACAAGTAGGAGGACCACATAACTAGTATTTTGATTTTGTTCTCTTTTGCATGAGGGAGTTGGGCTTAGAGAACTCGCATATGCTCTTACATTGCACCACTAAATTGCCAAAGGAGAAATCTGCCCTACACAAAGAAGATGAATCACCCTGCAAACTTACGTAAATCAAGCTTCCACTAAAGGGCAGGTGACATGCAATCCCAAGCAGCTAAACTGAGATTGAAAATGATTTCTCAACCTGCAAAATTAACAAACCGGTCACGCCAGGAGTATAGCCCAGCAAACACTGTGTTCTGTCTATTTTCTTCGTCTGTTTGTGACCAACTCGGGATCACCTTTCCTCATCATGGCTGCAAACTCATCATAATTAATCCTTCCATCCTGCAAATAATTTGGGAATTCATTAAGTGTGACAGAAACATTCAACAAGGTTTTGCCAAAAGACAGGATATGAAAACAAGAACACTGTAGCAATCAGCCCAGTTTGTTAGTAATATGCGATGGTGTAACTACGAGATGATTGACAGGATTCTCTTTGCAACAAAGAAATTCACAGACTGTCTGATTTAATATTTATTTTTTAGTAGTTGGTTGTGTCACTTATTTTTGGTACTAGATGCATTATCAGAAATTTGGAACAATGTCCTGCATTTTCTGTTCAAAACATGAGAAATTTGCATTGCCCCTCTCCCAGTACTATATGACCATTCCAGTTTTGGTGTCGACAACAATTGTGTGCCCCAAAATCAACAGTGTGAAGTCTTATCCCAATATGATTTCAACATTATATTGACGAAAAAGTCCAGACCCTAATCCTTCAGTTGTCACAGTTTCATTAAAGTGTATTTGTTAATCTCCCATGTGTAATACATAGGAAAGAAAAATTCATCTTAGAAAAAAAAAGGTTGAAAGAAGAAAACATATATATTATGAAGGCAAAGAGATTGTGAACGTACAAGGTCTGTGTCAACTTCCGCAATGATTTCCTTAATTGTTTTCTCATCACCCATATTATACCTCTTAAGTGCTTGCTCCAATTCTTCCACTGTGATGTACCTGAAATGAGCAGAGGTTAAAAAGTGTTTTTTAGAAACAAAAAATGATACTCGGCTTTACATCAATATAGGGACAAAAAACAGCTATAACTATGTTATCGGTAATAGAGTAAATTGTCACCCGCTCTGGTCTTTGTCAAAATATTCGAAGGCTTTGTATAAATGGTCCTCTCTTTCCATTCTATTCATGTGCATAGTAGCTGTTATAAACTCAATGTAATCAATTGTTCCATTTCCATCCACATCTGCCTGAAAAGGAAAACAGAATCTGTCAAGTTTTGTAGGATCATGAAATTGATCATCCAAATGAGTTATGCACATGGAAGAAACATATAAAATATCGGAAGCAGTCATAAAGCTGAATGGTTTAGACTTATTATAGGTTTATGATGACTGAAACACTAAGAAGCTGATGATTCTGTTCCACCAAAGTATCCTTGGAACATTTTTACGAAAAATAGTTAGTCATGTTTAAAATGAAAGAAATGGAGAAAAGAGATTAGAAAGGGATGGGCAAATGTGAAGATAAATTTCGAGCCTCATTTTCTCTTCACATTCACCTTTCCCTCCAAGAGTGGAGAGATTGGAGGGGGCTATGAGATTTAGATATTGTTTGATCTTTAATTATTTCAAACTGTCCTCACTTTTCTCTCTATTTGTTTGCTAACCATCGAACAAGAATAAGAAAAATGAACAGTATCTTTTCTTCTCTTTCTTGTCTCTCGTATATTTTCTTTTTCTTCTCTCTTAACTAAAATTAGCGAACCCACTAGCATCATGAAGCTCAAGTTGCACTAATAGTAAGAAGACTGGAGATATTACCGCTTCCATCAACTGTCTCACTTCAGACTCAGAAAGCTTGGTTCCCAGTTTTGGAAGACCAGCTTTTAACTCTTCAAATGTAATTGTTCCACTGTTATCTGTGTCCATGGATTTGAACATTTCCTTCAAGCCTATGATTTCCTCTTCAGAAAGATTTTCTGCAATTACCTGAAAGAAAAAATAAAGCATATGTTATTGAATTTTTAATCGCAAAAACAAGATTGATGATGCTGACACATCTCTAATCTCATGACATGGGCTCAACCAATAGCATGCCCACACCCTAGGATTTCATTTGCACCAACCTCATTCCAATCCATGAATACGATGCTAATGAAGTTGATAAATGATACACTCACCTTCAATGCTACTTTCTTGAGTTTGTTCATTGCCCTGAACTGTTTCATTCTAGATAAAACAGCAATATCAAGAGGTTTATCAGATGCATCACCATCTTCTCGCATCCATGGATGATCTGCATTGCATTTTGAGTGGTTTAGTTTCATTTATAATTTACTAACACTAATCCAGGGATGATTTTAACAGGTAAAAAACATGAAAAGAAAATTTTCCTGTATGATTGGTCCAAACATATTCCCTTCCTCAACCTAATGACGTACATAGCCAAAGAAACTACCAAAGAGAATATGTGACAATATACCAAATGACTCGGAATAATCATAGGAAACCATATCAACTGAGCACCTTCATTCTTTCTCTTAATCCTCCAAACCTTCTGATGTACTGTATGGCTAGCTCACTTGAATGAAACTGCGACCAGGAGCATCCTCCATAATTTTCACCCTTTAATTTGTCAATTTAAAATATGATGCCAAGGAGATAATATCATGTCATCATTCCTAGAGCATGACCCCAACTACAACATGTGTAATATAATGCCCACTTCTATATAAAGAAACTAGACAAAGAAATTCTCCACAAAAAAGGCCTGAAACAACTTAAAAGAATTTTATGTCTCTAGCAGAAACCTCAAAGAAAACTTACTTAAAACATCAACTGCTGCAAGTCGTTCCTTAGTATCAGCTCGAAGCATTTTCTTCACAAGATCTTTGGCACTGCTAGATATGGAAGGCCAGGGATCAGATGAGAAATCAATATGACCCCGAAGAATGGCATCAAAGATACCTTGTTCATTCTCTGCATATGAAAGAAAAGTGAAACTGAAAACCACTGCTAAACTGAGCAACTGTTACAAATGCGATAAACTGAAAATGGAAAATAACATAAAATTCACGCTGAGTGCTGACTTAATGCTTACTGGCAGATAATTGGATCACGAGGGAGGATGTAAAGAAATTAATTATGTTTTTTGCTGAAAGGAAAGCCTTGTTCTTTTTCAGGATTGGATGAAGAGGATAAAAAAAAGGGGCTGAAAAGTCATCGTGAGACTTTTGGTCGTATCAATGAACCAGATGGCATACTGTCAAGGACATTATCCAGACATAGATGTATAAACCTATTTTGGAAGTAATATTTAGCTTTTCATAGATTTCTACTCAGAAATCAAAAGGACTACATGGTCATGGCAGCACTTAAAGGAAAGGGTAAACAACAACTGCGGACTCAAAATTTTATTACTCTTCAGGGACAAAAGCCATACCTCCCCAAAATGGTGGGACTCCACTAAGTAGAATGTATAGTATCACCCCTGCACTCCAAATATCAGCCTCAGCTCCATAACGCCGACGCAGCACTTCGGGAGCAACATAATATGCACTTCCCACAAGATCCTTAAATACATCTCCTGCACTCAAAAATAAACTGTACATTTCAACATGAAGATCCTTAAGTACATCTCATGTACATTACTTTTGAATAACTAAACCTCAAAAACGAAGATGATAAGAAACAATTTCAAGTTTCAAAATTCAAAATACAATAACACATGCTAAGTTAAAGCAAGATCTAGAACAATTGAACTCATTGTGAAACATAAGTAGCAACACTCTGGGAAAGTGGCAACCATAGCGTGCTTCTTAGTAAGTCATGATTTACAAGCAGAATAGGCATGCAGGACTTTGCCCCTAATTTTGGTGCAAGCATTGAACTGTAACTACTAATGTGTTGGATGCCAAACTAAAATTCTTGCCTACAACAATGAACAATCTCCACAAAAGCCTTCTAGTGGATAGAAATAAAACTCATGAAGAGTAATGTTTCAATTTCTAAACCAATGCAGTCTTCAAAAGTTGTCAACTTCAGCTCAAGTTCATCTCCTAAATGCAATGAAATAGATTCGAGACATTCTACATGAACTATATAATAAACACAAAAATTGAAGCAAACCCAGCTCAAGTTAAAGACTGCAACTTTGGTCTTCGAAAGTAGCAAAAATTTAGCTAAACCATGCCATTACAGTAAAAACAAAACTACACATGAAATTCGAACAACCAAAGCTGACCTGGCTTGAAAAACACAGAGAGCCCGAAATCGGTGGCCTTGAGCGGCGAGTCCTCGTCCTTACTCAAGAGTAAGAAATTCTCCGGCTTTAAATCCCTATGCATCACCCCCATCGAATGACAGTAATGCACGACAGTGACGATCTGACGGCAGAGATTCGCCGCAGCTCGCTCGGAGTAATGGCCTTTAGCGATGATCCGATCGAAGAGCTCGCCGCCGGCGCAGAGCTCCATGACGAGGTTAACGGAGTGCTTGTCCTCGTAAGCTCCCTTGAGCTCGACGATGTTGCGATGGCCGGTGAGGTGGTGCATGATCTGGACCTCACGGCGGACGTCTTCGACGTCGTCGTGGTTGATGAGCTTGCGGGTGGCGATGGATTTGCAGGCGAACTGCTGCTTGTTGTGCTTGTGGGTGACGAGGTAGGTGACGCCGAATTGGCCGCGGCCGAGCTCGCGGCCAAAGGTGTAGGTGGCGCGGACGTCTTCCATGGGGCGGCCGAGGACGCGGCCGATGGGAGGCGAGGCTGAAGCTGCGGTGGTTGTGGGTGGGTGGGGCTGGGGTTTGGGTGGGGCGGGGGCATTGGGAGGGAGGACCCGAACGCCGCCGTTGGATGGGTGGTGGTGGCGGGGATCAGGTGCGGTGGAGTCTTGGGCGGAGGGCAGGGCGCCGCTGCTACAGTTGTTGCCCATTTTGGTCAATTTAGGGGTCAAGGGAGATGAAGTCTTTGAGAATTTTTGTTGGTCTTTGAGATTTTAGGACGGGGAAATGCTTAACAGCGTGTCGTTGTCAACGGCGACTTGGGTGGGGTTAGTGTCTTAAGTGTCGTGGTGGGTGGTGGTGAAATGACTATAATGGACTGCATGGGGGGTTGACCACAAAGGTTCATTTTTCTTTATTTTGTTTATTAAAAAAACTACTAATAGCCAGGATTTCAGTAATGATAGATTTTACAAATTAATAACCAGGATTTCAGTAATGGCATTTATTCTACTGTTCTTCAACGGAGTAATCTCCTAAATGTTGAAATTTAAGAAAACTGATGGGTTTCATAAAGATGTCTCGAGTTCTAACCTATCTTTCGGATAACTAATATAATGAATCAAAGTCAAATATTAATATATGTATATAATCATAAAGATGTCTCAAATTTGAACCTCTATTTTCAATTTCGATAAACCGATGCCACGTGTATCATATGTACTAAATTTAGGTCAAACACTAACACACCTATGATCGTAAATATTGTGAAGGACACTGGGAATGGTACACACACTCTCCCAGGAGTGGTCCTTGCTTGCTTTATTTACCCATGTTAAAATCATCTCTCACAATTCACAAACCAAAATCAGAACCTGGAGAAAGAAAATGATGGCATCGTATATTTCCACAAAGTTGCCCATCTGGTACAATGTTTGAAAAAATGAATATTTGAAGTAGCTTCTGCATGCCCTTGAATAACGACCTTGTATTTTTGTTTGGTAGGGCGGGAGGTGTTCCATTTGCATTCCCGCAACCCCTCCTGCATATGGGATCCTTATTTCAATCACCTTCACCTAGGCATCCAATTCCACCATGTGTTGGTTTTGCTTTCATTATAAATTGTATGAAAACTACACTGGCCAACTCATTAAGCTGCCAAGGAAAGATAACATGTAAATATAAATAAAAGTTTAGAAATATGATGTGTGTACTGTGGTTTGATAAAATTCGTCCACATATTTGTAGATTTTACAGAATTAAGATTTGTAGTATATTTTAGTTTCAATTTGTCACTTTAAAGAAAAATTTAAGAGAAATGACACCTTAATTTTTCTACCTTTAACATTTTTATCAATTTTTAAGGATATTTTAGTCTTTCCATTTTCAAGGGTATTTTAAAAATGAAAAAATCATTATTAAAAAAAAAAAACTTAAATGTAAAAATGGTCTTTGTGTTTTAACATATTGGCCAATTTAAACCATGTGTTTTCAATTTGGCCAATTCGGTCATTGTGTTTAAAACCGTTAGTCAATAGTGCCCATTTCGTTAAATTTGATGTTGAATACACATGATAAACTTTTTTTGTCTTTTGGAAACCTATAAACCTTTTTGAAATTAATTAAAAACTGAATTAATCTAACAAAGGGTAATGATTTCCCCACTCCTTTTTTCTCCACTTACACTCCTTTTTTAATTATAAAATGAAGTGTAAATGGATAAAATTGGAGTAGGGAAATCACCACTCATTAAAAATTCATTAAAGTAAATCATAACATTAGAGAAAGGCTCAAACCAAAATAAAATAAAATAAAACATTAGAGAAAGGAAAAAAAAAAACTTGAAAAAAAGGGATGGGGTTGTCGGGGAGGGAAGGACCCAGCAACGTAGTGGTGGAAAGGAGGGGTATGGCCAAAGGGGGAGAGATGGAGAGAGGGGAGTGGGGCGACGATCGGATGGGCATAGATTGGGGGGGGGGGGGGGGGAGATGGGTTGGAAAATCTGGGTAAGCAATTGGCAGGAATGGGGTAAATGGCTAGGGATGGTGGGAGGTGGGAGGTACCAGAAAATGCCCTTGGTTAATGCAAACATTAAGAATTGAAATTATTAATTAAATGAGGATAATATGGTAAATTCACACTTTTTCATATTAAAAAAATTAAAATGAAAAGAAAAATCAGATAATGGATCCTATTTTTATGAAACACACCCACCCATTATCTTTTTTAATTCTAAAATAAATTTAAATTTTTATAGAAAAGCCTCTCGCAGGCGCGGAAGCGCGTGCGGAGAGGCTAGTATATATATATATTAAGGGGTGAGGTGGATCAGAGTTGGGGTGGTGGGTTGTTGGGGAGAAAGAGAAGAGAGAACAATGGTGGCTAGCGACTGAGATTGGAGGTGGAATGGCGAATCCAGAATTCTCAGGCCAAGGGGTCATAGTGTAAAAGCTTCGAAATTTTTTTAGAAGAAAATAGCACTAGAAAAACAGAAAAATAGTACTTTTCATCCAAACTTCAATTGTACAGGACGAGTTTTCTTTTTAAAAACATTGCATTATAGCTTCATAAATCATTTATTCTTTTAATAATTTTAGGCACTTTTGTTAATGTCTCATCTAAAAGAGAATATCAATTTTTATAAAGAATAAAATTATAATGTATAGAGACTACAAATATCTTTTTTAAAAATTTAAAATGAAACAAGCCTAACCCCCCACTTTGAAAACTAAAATTAAAACAAAAAACAAAAAACAATACCTCCCATTTTCTGTTTCACAATTTCACTCTCTGCAACATCCACTCCAATTCTCTCTCCCAATACCTTCTGAACTTTTTTATAATAAAAAAATACTACATATAATATAACATGTTTGATGTTGTTGGCGTGACTGCATTCCTCTTCCGACTTAAACTTTTGCTACTTTTGATACTTCTAATATTATATTTTTATGTTGTTTTCAAAGCAAAATAGGCTTTCAGAAAAAAGAAAAAAGAAAAAAGGACTAGCTCACGACACCACACAAATCAAAGATAGACTCTTTTTTCCCCTCTCCAATCGAACTCTCTGTTTGTGGCTCTTCTTCTAGTGACTCTTTTGCTCATCTGGTTTGCAACAGAAATTCCCTTTGATTTGCTCTACCTTGCCTTTCCTTCTCTCTCTCTCTCTCTCTCTCTCTCGGGACTTTCGTCGTGCACGTTTAGTGCACCCAAGGGGTCAACAAGTTGCTGGTCAAGGGGTCTGCAACTACTCGCCTGAGACCTCCACAGCCAAACGCCAACATCCCAAGGGGTCAGTTGACCCCTCTTGTCCCTTCGTGCGTCCGCCCCTGGAGGTGGTGTCTTTCATTTTTTTATTTTTTAGTTTTAGGTTTTTAAAAAAAAAAATATTTATTTATTAAGTTAACTCTTATTTATATATTTTAAATTGTATTCAAATAGTTATGTTTTTTTAATCAATATTTAAATAGTTTTAAATTATTTTAACATAAAATTTAACGAAAATACTAAAATACTCTTAAAAATGAATGAAAAATTAAATGGTGTTAAAGTCATATGACAAATCATAAATTTAAAAAAATTAAGGTGACATTTCTCTTAAATTTTTATTTAAAGTGACAAATTAAAACTGGGGTCTGAGTTCATGAAAAGTCTCGCGACGTTGTATACCGTTATATATACTTCACTGTGGGATGGTATTCTCAAGGACAGTATTGAAGGCAAAGGCAACGCGCCATACACACACAGAATAAAATATTCGATGTGCATGATTAGCCACATTCTGACCCCTCCATTAGCGCTATAGATTTAGTCACACATTTTTCCCATCTCCATTATCTGCCTCAATCACTTCTCTTCATGGTAATGCTCATGAATTAATTAATTATCACGTACGTCACTTTATTCCTCGAATATGTTACCATGCATGGCATATATTTCTATGTCAAAGTTCAGGAATAAATTAGGCATAAAATGATGAAATATGATATATTCTATATATATATATATATATATATAGCTAGCTAGTTACTATGGATTTGTGTTAAAGAGGAAAGAAAGGACATGTTTATGCTTAAATCATTGAGGCAAAGGGATAGAAAGAGGATAAGCAGTGCATGAGCAGAGAATGCTGAGGTCTGAAAGGATGAAGGATCGGGAAAATTCTTAAATGTAATTATTTGGACAAGTTGTGCATATACCAGAACAAGCAACCATTGATCAAGATTTTGATCACGAGGAATAGCAGTCTTATTCATAGGTCATATTCCTACGCACCAAGAAAGAGAGCAGAGGCTTCCTTGTGAAAGGAGATGTAGCTTCTGAGTTCTGGGTTCGAAAAATATTCCTCTTTGCTTCACCTCTTTATCCTTTCTTGGTAAATATTTTTTAGCAGCTCCTTAATTAAGGTTTGGAATTTTATTCATGTGAATCAAAATTCCAGCTCCCTTCTACCCATCCATACCATATCACTTGAACCAAAAGCCACATGCATATAATACACTAGTTTTTTTCGTGGTCTATCTTAATAATCCTAATTCTTTTCCTAGGTGTACCACCTTTGTTGATGACTTTTTTTTTTTACTCAAATCGCAAGAATTTGTGAAGCTTTTAGGGCATAGTGGTCATCTAACATCGTACGAGAACTCTAGTTTCAAAAGGTCCTGGGCTCCAAACCTCCAAACCTTATTCTCACATATTTTAATTATTTCTTGTAATATAAGGCCTTGTATTTGTCTACTTGATTACAAAGCGAGATCAACATTGTGGTCATTGCTTCGCTAAATATGATACGAATAGTTAATTCTATATCCTTATATGACAACTAGAAATGGTATTTACTGTAATTACCACCTTAATTATATGGTGAAGATGATCGACATTTTGAAAAGGAAAACGTGTCTGGCGATTGAAAACTACATTTCAGATTCTAATTCTCTATCCATGCATGCAGCATTATTGATATTAAGCATCTTTTTATCCTGAGGGTTTAGCGACGAAAAGTTTTTCTTCTATTATTGTCGTATTGTATTCTTCCCATCTATATATGACATCCTGACTTGACGTACTTTTTTCTACTACTTGCCAACAAACACAGCTACCACCCTCCTCTTTAAAACCTACTCTCTTCTCTTCTGATCACACCCCAACTACAGTTTAAGATCTCTCCTCCTTGTTTCCCTTGTCTCCCCTGCTTCAATTCACTGATCAGTTTTTGGCAAAGCAACTTTTCTTATAAGCACTTAATTTGACAATACGAATCAGAGTTGGGGAAGGCTATATTGTTGCATTGGAGAATGAATGGAAAAAAGGGTAGTAATATTGAGATTAGCATCAACATCCCTTCTTCCATGGCCAAACAGCTTGACCAAGCTGGCAAGAAATCCAGCAATGGAGGAGGAGGCTTCTCCTTTAAGGCTTGGGTGTTGAAAGTCTGGGAATTTGCCAAAGAAGATAGCAACAGAGTGAAGTTCTCTTTGAAAGTAGGGCTGGCTGTGCTTCTTGTGTCTTTGCTTATACTCTTCCGAGCACCTTATGAAGTTTTTGGCACCAATATCATTTGGTCCATTCTCACTGTTGCCATCATGTTCGAATACACAGTTGGTATGTACACATGCACATACAATTTTCTCCATGCATGCACACATATTATAAATTCATGTTAGTTCATCCCTCGCATGAATGAAGATCTGACATTAATTCTCGTATTCGGCATGGGTTGTGATTGGCTGGTACTGGGCACCAATCTACAATACTTAACCAAATACCCAGGATATGCCATCTACTTGGTTGATATAAGGTAATATTGACCAAATATGAACTTAGTATGTACAAAATATGCATTGAATATCACGTTATGTCGATAAGTACCCGGTACTAGACAATCTTTTCACTTCAATCAAATAGATAGATAGATTTGTGTATGTATTATTTATATGGTTCACACCGATTTATATATAGAAGCTATATATAATATGAAGCTGTAAATTCTATTTCTAGGTGCAACATTTAACAGAGGTTTCAACCGAGCTCTTGGGAGTTTGCTTGCTGGAATATTGGCCATTGGTGTTGCTCAAATAGCCCTAAGCTCTGGCCATGTAGCTGAACCCATCATCATCGGCATTAGCATCTTCATAATTGGTAAGCCACACATAAATTTCCCAAATGATCACAAAAGCCACATATAAAGAGATCAAATTATCTGACACTTCAATTCTTGTTGGACATTATTCATTTTGTGCAGGAACAATTACATCGTTCATGAAACTGTGGCCATCACTTGTGCCATATGAGTACGGTTTCAGGGTCGTACTTTTCACCTATTGTTTGATTGTGGTTTCCGGGTACCGAATATCGATGGGAAATCCGATGAGGACTGCCATGGATCGACTCTACTCCATCGCCATCGGAGGGTTTGTAGCAGTCTTGGTGAATGTGCTTGTTTGCCCTATTTGGGCTGGTGAGCAGTTGCATAAGGAGCTAGTCAACAGCTTTGACTCAGTGGCTGCCTCACTTGAAGGTAAGTTAGCAATATCTAGTAGTAGTTCACATGCGAATAATGTTAAAGAGATTACATTATCTACTTATGTCAATTACCAACTGATCAATTATATAATAATTGATGTAATAAGTAGACTATGCTTGTCACATAACGTGATCAACTAGTTTACATGAAAAAAAAATTGATCCTCTCAAATTTTAATACTTCAAATTTTATGTGTCAAACGATGATTGAACCAATACTAGGTTCTAATATATCTCGAAATAATTTTCAGAATGTGTTGGGAAATATTTAGAAGATGATGGGTCAGAGCACCCTGAATTCTCCAAAACTGTCATGGATGAGTTTCCAGATGAGCCTGCTTATAGGAAATGCCGAAGCACATTGAACTCATCAGCAAAACTGGAGGCTTTGGTACTGAGTTTCTTCTTTAACTTTGTCCATAATTAAGATTTAAAACCTCTAAGCCATCATTAGCCCCATGCCCTGCAAAACTAACCCTGTTTTTGCATATTTTAAATACAAGGCTGTCTCGGCAAAGTGGGAGCCACCTCACGGCAGATTCAGGCACTTCTTCTATCCTTGGTCAGAATATGTCAAGGTGGCAGCTGTTTTAAGATATTGTGCTTATGAGGTTATGGCTCTTCATGGTGTTTTGCACTCTGAGATTCAGGTATATATTCTCTCCTGCTCTCTCCCTCCCCATGTGTATACTTGAAGCCTTTGCGTCTTATTTTTCAAAAGGTCTACATATAAAGCATAACCAAATGAGAATCAAAAACCCATTTCCAATTCCAACGGTTGGAAAAAGAGGGTAATATGTGTTTTCAATCGTAAACTACATTGATTGTGTCAATTTAACAACCCACCCCCCCCCCCGCCATAATATTCTTTTTTTCCAGCCAAATTTTCACCCTAATTATACAAAACTGGTCAATCTACCCCCCACCATCATATTCCTAGTAATTTCATCCAAGATGCCATCAAATATGTAAATGACTTTTGAGGGCATCTTGGTCATTTCATGCTATTTTCTTCAAGAAAGAGCGACTTTAAATGTCATTTGGGAAAATCACATGTTAAGCACTTGACTCATTTTTTATGACAACAAGGTTTTTTGTAAAGAATATGGCGTGAAATGACTAAGAGACACTTAAAAAGGTGTTGAATAAATTATTTTATTTGACAGCATCTTAGATGGAATTGCTAGAAATATGTCGCTGGGTAGATTGACCAGTTTTATATAATTGATGAAGGAAATTAGCTAAAAAATGGTTTGAGGGGTAAATTGAGCCTAGCGAGAAATGGCATAATAATAAAAACAAAAAACAAAAAATTTCAGGAATCTACAAATTAGAACTTATTTCAGCGGTCGGTATTTTTCGGGGCTGGCGAATATTTGGAAAGAATGAATTGAGCTGGGAATAAAATTATGCAAGTTATACGATGTGTTTATTCTCTTGTTGGTGTCCAATGTTTAGGGACCAGGAATTAATAATGGAACCAGAATATTAATTATTAATTATAAGTCTCGAGCATATAAGAGATTCCTATGACCTGATTCGCAAGTGAATTTCTAAAGACCAAAAAAAGATGTTACGAGAATACAAACTGAAGAAAAAGAAACTCTTTTCTAATTTTTTTTTTTCTTTTTTTTTCCTCCCTTTGTTCTTCCATAATACATAACATCCCATCAGAATTACAATTAGTTTGTATAAATCTTTTACTGGTTTTGTGTTTTAGGCACCGTACAACCTCCGGATTACGTTCCAGTCGGAGATCCGGGAGGCCACAAGCCAGGCTGCAGAGCTGGTAAGGAGTTTGGGGCAGGACATAAGCAGCATGAAAAGGAGCGCCAGAAACTCTCTGCTCAAGAAGGTTCACAGTTCCACAGAGCAGCTCCAGCGTGCCATAGACGTACACTCTTATCTCCTCACATCCACTTGTGAACCCCCAGACACCACCAACTTCTCCAAGCCACTCCCCAGGCTCTCTCAGACCTTAACAAACACCTTCTCTGACCTCCCGAGCCAACTGGCTGATCTCGACAGCAGCAACAGCCTCGAAACGAACTCGAGCCAGCAGCTGAACCCAAGCACACCGCAGCAGATGGAATCTAATTACCATGAGCTGATGAGGAAGCAGTCGAGGAGGCTGCATTATTCATGGCCGCCGCTACAGGTTGACGCTTTTGAAGAGGAGGGTTCTGCAGGGGACTTCCTCCCTAGGATGAAGGCATTGGAAAGCACTGCAGCATTGTCACTGGCCACCTTCACTTCCTTGCTGATAGAGTTTGTGGCTAGGCTTGATCACTTGGTTGAGGCAGTTGATGAGCTTTCTAAACTGGCCAAGTTCTGACACGGCATGCGTGAGCACTTGTACACGAGAAAATGTCCACTACTTATACAAGATCTTATATGAAAATAATCATGTAAAAACATGCTACAGTTTCAAGAAAAAGGAAAGTCCCAAAATAAGTTCGAGATTTTGGACTTGTTTAAAGGGCTATGAAAGTTTTTTTGGGTGCAAATGAGGGCAGACGGTACAAAGGATTATTTGTAATACTTCTTTAACAGGTTTTGTTGGATTTCTTTGTACTTTTCATAGTTACTACTGCTTGTGATTTTCAACAGCACCAGCATGGCAACGAAAGGGTCAACGCATTTGCAAAATATTGAAAACATAATTTTACCAATCTTATATCAGGATTTAGGAGCAGCCTCATATTAAAAGCGATCAAGGGTGGTGGGTATCCTTTCAAATTGAGCAGTCTCATGACAAATATAACCATTCAATTCTACAATTGTTTTTCTTTTCACACAAGCGATACTGAGGGAGGATTTTAACACAAAACCTCGGGTGCAAGGTTCTAAACCACTTGAACTACAAGCCCATTGTCATCCAATTCTACATTGATTATGGCTCATATTGCAGTGTCACGAGTCATGACATACTTTGTACCCAATATTAATGGCTGTAAAGTTTTTTAAGCTCAAAAAGCTTTTCAAGCTCAGAGATCGGAATACTTTCATCAGCCTAAAACAACTCTAAATTAACTCTAAATAAGCATTTAACAAGAAGAATCAGCACAGAATTCATCCTCAAAATTGGTAATTAAATTGCAAGTCAAATAAGCAACCAAAGCAAACCAAACAGTGCACAAGGATATATGATCTCAGTAAAAGGCTTTTATTGCACCAGAACGTCTGACAAACTGACTGACCCTACAGGCAGTATAACCTGTATTCACAACAAACTGCTGGACAGAGACTCATAAAATATTTACAGGAAAGAACACCAAAGACCAAACTCAAATTGCTAACCAACCACTGCCCTACCTTGATATACCCCAAACTGTTACACTAAGGTCTTTTAAGCACTTATGGGTTCTCTCCATTAGAACCAATGAATGAGAACAACTTCTTCTACATATATCAAAGCCACTAATAAACAACAAACTAGGAAACGAAGGACACAGACATGCTGACCTGCTGAGAAACTCTGCCAACCACCGAGACCGAATCAAATAAAAAGGGTGAGAAATAGCCTCACATCCAGTTCTGAGGCATCATGTAGGATTTCTTTGGCCCAGATGAATTACTCCCCCTGCTGTTCGCTTTGGAGTCTGAACCGCCTGCCAGCATAGCCATCAGACTTCCCCCATGCACCCTGCCTTCTGGAACGAGGACAGGGGCTGAAGATTGACCAGCTTGTTTCAAGTCGGAACAAATTCCGGTTGCTGAAGTCCTTATGCTGCTCCCAATATTCATCACATCAACATTCATGTCGTCTGCAGTGGCTACTTCTTTCATCTTGTCTGACTTCCCAAGTTTAGGGTCTTGGACCATAGGTCCCAAAGTAATACCTCCATGAACCCTCTTATCCTGAACCAGACCACTATGGAGTGCACAGAGGCCTGTCTTCCCCCTTGCAAATGAGTTACAAGGACCAGTAGCTTGGCCGCCATAAACTGATCCAGGATGTCCCCAAGAGCATCTCTTTCCTCCACCATGTGCCTTACAGAAGTCAGTGCTGCCTTGTGCACTCTTACCGCATCCTTCAGACTTGCATCTCTTTCCCCCGCCATGTCGGACACAGTAGTCAGTTCGTCCCCTTGCACTCTTTGTGCACTCAGGCATGGCACATCGCTTTCCACCCCCATGTGCCACACAGAAATTGGTACCACCATGCACACTCTTTGTACAATGCCCACCACCTTGGAATGCACACCTTTTCCCCCCACCATGGCCTTTGCAATAGGGCGTGCTCCCTTCAGCTCCCTTGGTGCAACCTGGAGCAGTGCACCGCTTCCCCCCACCATGAGCCTTACAGAACATCGTGCTCCCTTGTGCCCCTTTTGTGCATCCTATAGCTTGGCATCGACGGCCACCACCATGTGAGATGCAAAGGCCTGAGAGGCCTTCTGCACTCTTTGTACAATTTTCCCTTTGACATCTCTTGCCACCACCATGCCTGATACACAATCCTGATTTCCCTCTGGCAGCTCGAGTGCAACCTTCATGACTGCACCTCCGACCACCACCATGGGCAATACAAAAATCAGTGCGTCCTTCTGCACTCTTTGTGCACCCAAGGAATTCACATCGCCGACCACCACCATGGGCCTTGCAGTACACTGTTCGGCCCTCAGCACCCTTATGGCAGCCAGATCTCTGACACCTCCTACCACCACCATGAGATATGCAGCGGCCAGAAGCACCTCTGGCTCCCTTTCCACATCCCTCAACCTGGCATGTCTTTGAATTTGAGCTGCGATGCTGTGACTGTTGCTTCTGTGTCATCCCAGAACTGCAGCTGACTGAGCTATTTGGTGTGGTTAATATGCTTGATGAGAGCTCGGGAACAATAGCAGGGGAATCAATCTTTTGTGGAACCTGTTTGAAAAGGAAGCTCGCCCCTGGGTTGAATGAAGTCTGCAATGGTTGTAAGGCAATCCCTCGCTTCCAATGGAATGGAGTTGATCCTTCATCTGCATTTTGGGCCCCACCAGCCGCCAATGCCATCTCCATGCCTGAAAGAGCCGAAGTGGAACTTGGATTGACACTAGTGATTTCAGATTCAGACAGCCCAGTTGAGAGACTTAACTCCAAGTCAACCTTGGGCTGCAGTTCCTGTGCGCGCAGCTTTGAATTAGCAGGTTTCTTTGGGCTGGGTACCTTTTCATTTCCAAGATGCAATGCAAAGTCCAATTCAAAATCCATCGAGGACTCCTCATCTGTTTCTTTGGCCGAGGACATTGTAGTGCAAGCAGTAGCTGAGCTCCCCTTGCTGTCTGAGGAACTTGTTGAACGGCCAAGCCCAAGAGACAGTGAAGAGCCAACATGCTCAGTCAAAGATCCACCAATCGAACTCCACTTCCGTTTGATTCCTTGCGAGCTTGACATGTAAGCCATTGAAGAACCAGGGGAATTGAGCCGTAAGATAGTATCTGCACAAGACTCGCTTCCAGCTCCCCCAACTTGCATTGAGTTGCCCACAATATTGAAGGCATTTGAAGAAAAATTAGCAGCAAAACCCAAGTTCTGCAACCTATTGTCCATAAGTAACGACTAAATGGAATAATATACAAAGACCTAATCAAATTGCAACAAAACAGTCTACCAACTTCCTGGCTAATTAAATTTATCTACAAAATTAGAGTTAGATGTCTCCAAAAGAGTACATCCCACCCCCACTAACAAATCCTGACGTATCACGCCGATCCATTTGGAAATTTAAACCAAACTTTCACTAATCAGTTGCAGCAGTAGATGAATCTTAGAAGACTTGTCTTTATAGCATCATTATGGCAATCAATCATCCTGCTCCAAAACAAACCAGAGTATTAGAGTTAAGAATTATCAAGCTCATGTAACCAAAATTTCACAGATGACAAAACCACTCATTGGAAAAAAGTTATTTACAGTTCCAAGTATAAGAAAATGTTCAAGCAGTAGAAATCTAGGGAAAACAAAACAGGTAGTAATAAGAAGAACCTTGAAAAACAGTTCAATCTCCTTCAAAATGAGAAGGAAGAAAGATCATGTAAAGCTGTGAAAGAAACCAGCGCCCCGGAAAAAGAAACAAAAACAGGTAATCATAAGAAGAAGAGCAAGCAGTAATAATATAGACAGTTACGACTGAACAAATACAGTACTTTTGCAGAATTGGTTGACAGACAAGCAACCATAAGGAGGATGTTAAAAAGGAAAAAAAATCAATAAAAGGAAAAAAGAAATCAACACAATTAATGCTCACATGACAGCTCAAATACTGGCAAGAAAATATCAATTAATGCAAACAAAAAAAAATTTCTCAGCCAGACTAATAAATACAATAAATGACATTTTGGGAGTTTCCGCCTTCCAAAGAAACTATAGTAATTGGCTTTTAAAACTCCCAACCTTTTTTTAAAGGAAACAATTAGAAAAGATATGGGAACCGATATATACAAATTTGGGTATGCAAATTAAATGGGGTTTGAATTTCTAACAACGAGAATACTCCCAGACCAGATTCAAACACATGAAGTCTGAAACAAGTAAAAGAGCCAAAACAGGACAAATCACCAGAAGAAGTGACTCTTAAAATCATATCAGTTGGGAACACTGGCACCAACCTGGGTTCGACCAGTAACTTAGTTAATCGAATTAACACCGAGAATAATCTATTTCATTCTAAACCCTCAAAAGAAATAAATAACAGAGATCTAAAGAACATTGTGCATATAAAATTCAACATAATTTCCAGTGAATTAGCTGAAAACAAATTGAAAGGTAGAGGACTGAAAACTAAATTGAACAATACCGATTAAAACTTCCAGAAAAAAGGAAAAAGAAAAGGCAAACCATGAGGAAATATAGAAAAATCTCATTTTGGCGACAGATTTGTTATACAAATCTAGAAGAATCATGTAAATTCATTCTGTGTTTAAAGAAAAAATTCGAGAAAAAGAGAAACTAAATCAACAGAGCGCAAGCTATGCTATGCTATGTTTGGCAGACAAGAAAGTTAATTCATAACACTTCTTTTCTCGAAACCAGAAACTTCAACTCACTTAGCCAAACAGTTGCTTAATCTAACGTCTCAAAATCAACTTCCTTCAAAATAAATAAAGAACAAAACCGATATCAAATGAAAGCAAAGTTCTTCAAATCCTTTCAATTCATTCGGTACCAAAACAATCCAAACGAAGCTGAATTGCAAGAAATTGGAACAAAAAACCCGAGAACAACTTGAATAACAGAGTTGAAGCATCACCGTAACAACACGATTTGAGATTTAGCAACGAAAAAGTTCGCAGAAATTACCTCAGGTTTGGATTTGGATGTGGATTTGATTGGCTTGGGTTTGGCGGTGCGAAGAAAGTGTTAGGGTTTTAGGGCTCGAGAGGCGCCGGCTGGAGAGTGGAAGAGTCGGCGAGAAAGAGAGAGATAGAAGAGAGAGAGAGAGAGAGATGCGGAAATGACGAAGCAAGAGGTGGAGGGTGCGCTTGTTATTAAGAAAAGGGGTGAGGCACGTGGAAAAACAGACTGTGGGTTGTGAATCGATAACCAGGGTTACTTGTCAGAGACACAATCATGTAATCAACGGTTGCCATTTTTTACATACTAGTTTCCCCATCGGTTTTTTTATTCCAAGTTTCCATTTATATTTTTCTTTTCTTCCTTTTTTTCTTCTAAGTTTCCATTTATATTTTTCTTTTCTTCCTTTTTTTCTTCTAAGTTTCCATTTATATTTTTCTTTTCTTCCCTTTTTTTTTTTTCTAAATTTCCACTTATATTTTTGCTGTAAAAAAAATTTCCATTTTTACTGTCCGTGTTGACTCTTTACATACCATTTTTTTTTGGACGAAAATTAGATAATGTTGTGTGCATTTTTGATCAATTACGTAACATGTTGATGTGGCGTAAGGACAATAACGAGCTAGGTGAGTTGGCATTGCCATTACTATATCATTCTACTAAGTAAATGATGTGGCGTAAGGATGGTAACGGTGTCAGATGGGTTGTGATTGTGATTACTATCTTACGTGACACATATGAAGATAGTACGCTCTGCCTTGTATATACTTGTGTTTGTTAAAGTGAAAATATATGCTATACGTATATATATTTTTCTAGTTAACTGTAATTCAGAGTATTAATTTGTGTTCGCATTTTAAATTTAGTAATATGTGGTACATTTGTTTTTGTTGAAATTTGCAAGTACTCTATATTATGGTTTTTTGTTGTTTTCAATAAGGAAGAAATATTATTGCAACCTTATATACTCGATAGAACGACAATGGAAAAAAAAATACCTCAACCCTAGCATTGTATCCAATTCTCACAAATTAATGTCTAAATTATAAATAGTGAACTCATTACTTTGTACATGTAGTATAACTTAGATGAATTCTAAATATAGGCCTTTCTGAATAATACGTCTAAGGGCGGAATTAGAACTGTAAGGTTGAGTAGGCCAAAATATAAAATACAAGTATATCAAATACATAAGTGTTCAAGAGAGTTACATGTTAGAGCTAAATATTTCTAACTTAGTAAAGTCTAATTTGTTTTAGATGGATCATTAACTTAAACTACAAGTTGTCTATATACAGGAGAGATGTGAAGAAAATGGGGGGCCACTATCATTTATGGACTAGGAGTGGCAGCGCCGCCATTGGGTATATGTCTATCAACATTTCTGTTTGTGCTTAATAAACCACGGCCGTGAATCGGCCGAGGGAATAACTCTTCTCGGCCTCAAGCTGAAACACAGCGTTTTGTCAGGGTGTTTGGCTTTCCAGAGAAACATGAGGAAAACCACCAAGGCATGGTTATCTCGGCCAAGGTTATAGGCCGAGGCCGAGATCGAGCGAGGTCACGGCCAAAGGCATTAAAGTCAGATCGTCACGTGACAGCAGGGTCCCACGCTCCATTTAATGAAGCAAGGTCTCTGTTTATTGCAGCAAACCCACTGGCCAAGAATGAGCATTCAATGCGCGAGGGAAGGTGGGAAGTGATTGGAGTCAGGATTTGGTGACAGGATTTGGTGACAGAAATCAGAATGATTAGACGCCAACATTCTCACAAAGCTCTTTGCAGTTTGAGAGATTAGGTAATTGGCTATCAGAGCAATAAATGCGTCTCCACGGCCAGAAGCGCAGAACCCACGATCAGGGCGGCGGCCGAGATTCACCGGGATTCATGGAGTCACACCACCATACTTCACGATCCCAAATGTCGATTGGACTACCCACTTGGTATAATCAGGCTTCACCATGCAGATTTTCAGCCTCGATTATCCCTCCAGGAGCTCTACCTATAAATACAAGACTCAAGACCACTTTCAAAGGGTTCAAACACCAAACAAAAGCCTCTCACGGAGCAACTTATATTTTCCTGTAATGCACTTTCAATATCTTTACTTGCTTTTCTAGGAGTAGTGTTAGTTTGTAAGGAAAATCCATTCATCAATATATCAAACGACCCTTGATTTTCAAGGCGCCGGAGCACCACCCTTGTTGTTCGCTCACTCACCCCATATATCATACGACCGCCGCTCATTGAGTGGCGCGCCGGAGCACCGCCCCAAAACCCACCAAACACCACCACTCAACGGCCTTGTAGTTCAGGCCGTGAACCTTACAGCCGAGACTAGTTCCTCTCTCGGCTACAATCGTTTGATTAGAAGACGAGTTCAGACAGACGCACCATATAAACACTATCAACACCTCAAACATCTCGACGCACGGTAGACCGTGCTGGCACGCCCGCGCACAAACGCACCCCGTCCAAAAGCAGGAAACCGCGTGTTCAACGCATATCCCCTCGGCCCGGAACCCCAGGCCGTGAGATCTGCGCGGCAGACAATTTCACATGGTGTATCAGATACACCAATAATTTTCCCTATTACAAGAGTGAGAAATCTCCGTATAGACTACTTAAAATGGCATTGTTTTAGGAATGGAGATCCAAATAGAGGCCTACTTTTGATGATAAATACAAAACCAATAGAAACGGAATATAAGCAAAAGATCGCAAGTCTTTGTCCTCATTTTTTGTCACTTGAATTACTAGGCGTATTATTTGTCATGCATATCCAAATGATGTGGGGAATGTTCGTGTTCACACCACCATTTATAAGTGTATGTTGAATTTGGTTTGTGTAAAGAGTCATTTACAATAATTTACGAATTTCGTCGTCTCATCCAAAATCAAATGTCAAAGTTCTAATTGTTAATTTATCACTAAACATGTTTTAACTTGTCATCTTAAGTGTTATTATACAATAAAGGTTAACATAGAGCCAAGAAAAAAGGATGTTAATTTTGTTTAGCATTATTGGGGGTGGGAATTCAAGTGTTTAATTATATACAAAGTGGAAGCACAAATCCTAATTTAAACTACTAGAAGTCACAACATTAATTAAAATATAAATATAACTTTAATCTTCTTGGTTAGAATTTAACCTAACAATCGAATAAATTTCTATATGAAATTAACAAAGTGTTCGTTGGCATAGTATTCCCTTTCGAGGATATACTATTTTACAATAAAAATAAATGTTCTGAAGTTTACTTCGAAAGGTAAAATTTGAAGTTTGTAACTAATGTGACGATTTAAGACGAATCAAGTGGTTTATTAGTTTTAACTTCTGAATTGAACTTAATCATAAAATCAAGACTAATACATTCACTTGATTCGTCTTAAATCGTCATAGTTAATTTAACTGTTGAAATCAATTAAATTTAACTGTTGAAATCAATTAAGTGTTCAATAACATTCAAGTAATAATAAAGTTACTCGGAGTGAACATATTTCCATAAAACTATGTCGTCGATATCATATTTGAAAACAACCATGGCTCTTTTCATGAACCATACGCATTGCCTTTGTTGTTTGTTGTAGAAAAATGAATGGATGCAAATTCCATATTATAAATCACCTCCAAAAATATTATAATAACACAAGAAGCTGAGTCAAATACAATTTTCGTCCATCAATCCTCTACAAAAGTTAGTAGAGTGAGTCAAATCTCCAATAAAAATTAGGCAAAATTTTTGGATTGAATTAAGCAATTAAGATTTTTTTAGTCAATACTTAAGCAATTAAGATTGGGACAAAGGGTAGGTAGAATTATTGAGGATATAAAGAGTTTGCTGCAACAAATCTCTGGGTTTTCGTTTGATTTTGTTCATAGAGCACACCGACTAGCTATTTTCAGTTTAAGTAAAGAGGACACGTTTCTGTGGTTTGAGGTGTCTCTAATTTTATTTATGATGCCCTATTATTTGATTCTATAAATCGATGTCAGACTGTATGTTCCCTGATGTATTTCTTCTAATATTTAATAAAACTCCCTTGCACAAAAGGGTTATATAAGCTAATAGAATAATTGAACAATTCAAAGACGTAGCGAGTGGGGACTAATTAACCATGGTTAGTTTTTAAACCAAAGGTAAACTAGATGGGTTGGTATAGATGGGGAGGGCAGATAATGATGAATGAGTACAGGTTTCACGCACAAGTACATCAAACCGCCGCATGGAGCCAAAAAGGTCATTGGGCGGTAACGTTAGTTTAGGTTTTTTTTTTTGTGCGTTTCGATGCGGTAATCTTTGGGCTTCGGGACCAGCGATTAACGACGTCGTGTGGCGATACGAAATTGAGAGATAATTGGCCTGTACACGTCATCGGTGACGTGACCCTTTTGTTTTTCGTGTCAGCAGCGGCTCGTCACCGCTCTTTGTGCACCTCTTCCTCCGCCTCCTCGTGTGGGGGCCCCACACGCTTAAAATCCCGGAGACAAACCGCGGACGCTTTTCGCTCTCGCGGTTTCCAGTTGAATAACGCGACATTGGCGGTTAACCTAGGAAAAGGCCTCTCCACGCGCTAGGATAGCCGCGTAACTTAACACCTTTCTGCAAAGACCAAATTGCATTTTAATACTAATTTTTCATTTTAGTTCATGCAATTTTAATTTTGGCAATTTCGATCATGCAACTTTATTTAGTCAACAGTCAAACTTTTACGAAAAATCAAAATCGTATGTTTTAAGTTGACTGCAAATGTTTGGAGTGGCAAAAATACTCTCACATGGCAAAGACCATATTGCATTCTATTTATCAGTTTGATAAAGCATACAATTTGGAAGTAAGAGATTAAAATTGTCCAAATTAAAATAATTGAGACTAAAATAGAAAATGAGTAAGACAATAGAGACATTTTTCTACAACAACCACTTTTCCAAGAAAGAAAATAGAAGGTGATTATCCTCGACGTAGAAGTGCCAAAACCAAATTCTTAAAAAATCCTAAAAGAGCTTGATATTTACCCAAAGTTGGGGAAAATGCTCCGCAGAAAGAGTGGTGCTGGCTGCT
Organism: Prunus kanzakura; assembly: GCA_020521455.1. Lineage (NCBI taxonomy): Eukaryota > Viridiplantae > Streptophyta > Magnoliopsida > Rosales > Rosaceae > Prunus > Prunus kanzakura. The sequence continues at coordinate 1,172,145 of BPUM01000836.1, forward strand.
GAGACAAGATCAAGAGCATTTTATTTAAATGTTTTTGGCCCAAAAAAGTCAAAATTTTCTTCATCTCTTTAACCATTCAATTATTCAAAAAGGTCAAGAATTTATTCCCTTATCTTATTTTTATCCGCCACACGATCTTGACACGTAAGAATCTAGAATTGAGTTTTGTACCGTCAGATCACGTTTGGTGGTGGTCCGTGGGAGTGCACGAAGTTCCCATCACCGATCTTTATAAGTATTGGTCAGACATGTAAATTAACGTACCTTCTAAAGTACCTTTTGAACAATAACCTAACCTCCTTTTCATGCATCATTGAGATACCTAGATTAGCACAAAAACTTTTCATTAAAATAAAACATTAGTCTAATATCACACGAAATATCTCTACTGATTACATTATTGATCATATTTTGCTCAAATCTCAACAACGAATATAAATGCAGTGGATTAAATACTCCTCTCTCATTACAGTGATTATCAGTTATGTACAGATTATCTTTATAAGAAATGCGATCAATAATGTGATCAGTAAATCTGATGCTTAAAAGTCGGAGTAAATGGATTATGCATGCACGTGTTTATTTCTTGGTTAAACAAGTGTAAACACCGTTCATGTTCATGTTCCACTTCATGGTTTCACAGTTTTGATGATCTCTTTTTCAGGATTAGAAATGTTGGTGGAGAGGCCGAGGTGCTTTCATCAGACTTCCAAGGAAGAATATGCTCTCACATATTCGGCTCCTACGGGTACACGTGTGAAGATGAGACCAATTAAGCAATAAAAACAAGAACAGCTTTATTCTAAATAAGAAATAAAATATATTCATTATTATCGTTGTTGCTGCGGCATTGCATTTGCATGCCTGTCCGCGTCTCATTCTAGGGACAAACCCTGCGCATATGCACAATGGCCCCACAAAATCTTCTAGCTTCAAAATTCGTTCAATTATAGCAAAGGTGAAAGGTGTAGTGCACGTAACCCACTTTTATTTTATTTATTATAACATAGTAACTACAATAATCCGAAGTCCATTGATTTTGTGGAAGAATTTAAACTCCTAGATCCGAAACTTGTATAAAACTCCACACCTGCCGGATTACACTAATAGGGGTGTGAAATATATGATAAAGTTACTCATAATATTTTTTTTATCAATTCTTGGGAGAAAATGTTAGTTGGGTTCGATTCCCATTTCTCGCAGTCTTAATAGAATTAACTCAACCTATAATGGGACAATTGAAAAAAAGAAAAAGAAAAATCCACTTTGATAGATCAATTAGAAATGGGATTTAAAAGGACATAAACTTGTTGAATAAACACCCCTATCCTCCTCCCCCAAATACAAAAAAAGAGTGATTATTGAAGCAAGTGTTTAAAATGATGGTAATTAGAACAAAAGGAAAGGGGCCAGAATTATATATTATGATATTTGTATGAATGAACTGAAAGGGAAAAAAGTGGAGCATTTGAGAGACAGATGAGGGCAGCAGCCGTACGGAGCCAAAGTGGAAAGGAAGGCTCATGAAAAAAGTAGGGCAGAGAGAGAGTGGGATTTGTCTGCCTCCACAATCATCCTTTTTCAGGACTTTTGATTCTCCCTGAAAAAGCTTCTACTGATGGGTTAGGCTGTGCCACGTTCATTGCATTTTTGCAACTTCTTTCATCTCTCAAAATAATATCTTCAATTTTCAACCACCCTCCCCCACCCTACGAAGTACAACCCCAAAACACAAAAAAAGGTTCCACAAATCAAAATGAAATTAAAATTCAACATGACTTTATTTTAGCTGCACAACTCATAATCTTTTTCCTTGCTAATTTGCAAAGCACAGAATCAAAGATTTGTACCTCGTCAACTGATCAAGTAGAGCCAGTATGACAATAATTACAATAAACCAAAACTCTAAAACAATGGCTACAATCAACTACAAGTTCATAGCAATGTACTTCTGAGTTTTGATCAACTAAAAAAAAAATTGTGGGAATCTTTTTGACCTTTAAGTTACTATCTCAACCAATGTTACGGCAGCAAAGACGAGAAAAAGAACACCTCCGGTGTAGGCAATGGCCTGCAGAAGGAAACAGAAAACGACTGTAATTTATTTTCTGCGCGTTTATTTATACCATTGATTAAAGAAAGAAACTACATAGTGTGCAAAGTCATTTCCAAGAGCAAGATGATGCATGGCCATCAAGATACAATACAATGTATTGTTACTTTGTTAGCTGTGGGGTTCAATGTGGTAAGATAAGAAAATTCCTTTTTTAACCCATGTAGGCCAACTGCCCGTAGTTCAACCTGGGAAAGTGTCGAGGCACAAAATTAATCTGGTTAATGAACTTGCTAGTCTAAAGAACCTTTTGAAAAGAATGCAGAGCACGATGCTGTTGACCTATTTATGGTCGCCACATAATTTTGATACTTATATTCTCAGGGTACAGAATGCCTATACAGAGAATTCCACAGGCTATATTCCGTAGAATTCAAACCAATCCTTCATTGCACTATTATTTTCTACTTAAGAAGAGAATAGCAGAAGTCAAAAAAAGCAGACAAGAAGTTTTGACAGAGCTTTGTATCTAGATAGATTGAGGAAAATTGAGGGCCAATTCGGCATCTTTAATCATCTTTTTCTACTTTCAGTGTTAGCAGTGTGAAGTTTTATGTCTTATGCTTGTTCAAAACAATAACATGCTGTCAACTCCAAGCGACACGATAACGTCATTTTCATTGGCCAAAAAGGTTGAAGTTTTTTTCCAATTGGATTGATGTGTCCAGAGGAAAAACTCTACATAATAACATAATCACATGATGGTTCTGCTTTACAAAATCAACTTCACAGAGGATGCGTATTGGCAAACGAGTGAAAGGTTAAAAGTTCAGTTTTACCTTCTCTGATAAGAATGTGCCCAGTAAAGAACCTCCTAAAACAGCAAGCTACACACCAAAAATAAAAAGAAAAGAAAAAGGGAAAAATAGGTTAGGCCCCCCACATATATATTACACACATGAGTGAGAAAACTTAATCCGATTCAAAAGGGAAAAAAATTGATGTGAATTAAAATGATACAAATGCAAATAGTTGATTTGCAGAACCATGACTTTTAATAACTTCAAAGAGCACCTTCAGAAAGCCAATAGCTAAATAAATAAATTTGAACTTGTGACTGATGTACTAAAAATATTGGATTAAATTATTTTACAATTAAAGAAGAATTACCAAAGTTGCAACACCATGACCAGCTAGTGCTCCTCCGATGACTCCAAGGGGTGAAGAGGCTGCAGCAAGTGCTGCATATGAAACAAAATATTGTCTTATTAAGATAATTTTTTTTAAATGTTATAAAAGGGGGAATGTATCTACAAAATTGTGGGACCCAAGTGCCCATGTAATTGATCTAGACTTTCTCACCATCTCAAAATAACATTTTAAAGAAGTGTGCTGAGCTGGTAAATAGACCATAAATAAAATGTGAGTTAAATAATCAACAACACATCAAAATTTAGATGCATTCACTTTCATATTCCAATTACTAAGCCAGTTAATTTGTTCTTTAGAATATGAAATTTTGACACTTCCATTATCTTATGTAGTACTTGACTTTTACATGTTGCAATGAGCTGATTTTCTGTTCTTTTATTGGTAAGTGACAATATCGTCATTCAAATGCATCGGAAACTGAGCAACAAATCGACATATTAGCCATTCTCAGCACAAAATGCCTAGCTCCATTCTTATCCAAAGAAGCTTCAAGTTTCGATACCCTAACTTGTACTCTCTCCAGAGCAACAGGAAAAGGAAAATAATAGTGCAGTCATCCATTAACTGTGATGAGCTGTTCATATATACAAGGAAACAAAAGAAGAATTAAATTATGAATTCACATTTAAGATGAACTCGGTTAGTGAACCAATTTTCATAATTTTGTATATTCATTTTAGAATATGAAGATTTGACCTCCATTTTCTTATCTAGTACTTGACTTTTACAATGTTGCAATGAGTTTGTTTTTGTTCTTTTATTAGCTATAGATTCACTAAATGCCAGCTCCATTGTCGTTATCCAAACAAGGTCTTTAATTCCAAGATATCCTGTTACTCTTCCTAGGCTAAAAGAAAAGGAAAATCAAAGTGTGATCTTCCATTAGGGAAAGAACTATCACCGAACATTGAAACATATAACATGAAAGGATGGTTTCTTTATATAACAGTAACTTCACAACCAAGTATGAATAAAATCTAATAACACACGATCTTGATCAACTCACCTATTGTAGAGAAAAATGATTTGTCTCCCCATTCAGCAACAAAAACTAAGAGGAACGTGCTAATGACAGTGCTAGCAGCAGCTAATATTCCAGCACCATTTCCTGAAAATTTGGAAACAGCTAGCTCTGCCTGATTTAACGAATATATGAAAATAAGAATAACCCTTACAAAGGAAATGTGGCTTCAAAAGGGAAAAAAAGACGAAGTAAAAAAAATCAGTCTTGATATATCCATGGTAATTTGCATATGAACAAACTATAGTATTACCTCCCTTTGTTCATCTTCTGCCTTCAAACTGTCACTTGAGGTGGCATCAAGCAAAGTTGAAACTCCAAAATAAACCTGAAATTGCTTACATTTAATAGTTCTCCTGGAGAAGGATGCTTATAAGCAAGCATTGTAGTTCGGTTATTCTGGTTTAAGAATCAAAAGATAGAATTACCAAAAGGAGAACTGCAGCAATATCGTCAATGGGTAGATCAGTCTCACCAAACCTGTGATTAAAGACCATATCAGAGTGATCACAAACAATTATAATACCATTACTTCATACAAACTAGAAAGGCAGATCCAAGTGAAATTTACTAGATAGGATGATTAAGAGCCTCAGGGACCCAAGAGTTATATGAATACCAACTAAGAAAACATACAAAAGACTTATGTGTAGCATTTGGAAATTTCCCGCCGCAAATTATTTTAACCAAGCATAAATAACACATCTGCCCAAACTTTAGATAATAAAAAAAAGATATATTATTGCTGTGACACAATTAATTTACCACGTGAAAACATGCTTTATAAAGAACAATTAACTAGATTATTCAGTTCAAGGATTTCATCGTTATAGTAGGACACGCCCAAGATCCCTACTGAAATGCAAATCTCAAATACCTGAATGGTAGGATTTCATCGACGTAGTGAAAAGTTCGTCCAAGAACAACAGATATGATGGTCATTGCCCTGTAAGTAAGCAAATCTAAGTTTAAGGATATGGTGCAACTACACAATCAATAGTTCTTGATAATATAAATCACATTTATAAGGCATTTGTGTGTGTTTGATAGAACCCAACAACCTTCATAATCACCATGATTGCAAGAAATGGGTTTGGCCAAAACACAATTACTTGATTGATAAGATTTGAAATGCTATGCACTGCTATCAGCTTTCAAAAGTGTCACTTTGCCATGTGGGATTCATACTTAAACTAAAAGTCACAATTTGACCTTTTATTGCAATGTTCACAAACTCTTTGCCAAGGTAGACTGGTAGAGGTTGGTTTCCCCTATTTACTTACATGGATGTCCAGTTGTCTTATCATGTAGTAACTTGACGTAACATTTTGCAGATTCTTCTTAGCACTTATGATAAAAAACACAAAATGGAAGTTGATTATGCAAAAGAACATCTGTATCACCATGCACAAACAGAATAACATACGCAAGTGCACCAAAGGTCCCAATAAAAACAACAGGAGCAGAATTCCTAGCCGCTAAAAGTGCCTGCAGAAAACAGCAAAAGTCATAATTATATGCGATCAAAGCATTCTATCTTTAACGTAATGCTAAAAACCTTACATACATATGTCAAGTTGTCAACTATGAGAGTTTATGTAGAATTAGGTTGATCCTTAAGTCATTACTCATTAGTATCTCTCTCCTTTAATCCTACCTTTTTCATTAGGATGGGACAAAATCTGATACATCAGTTGATAAGACAATTGGGAGACAAATAAGGAAGATGAAATTTCTGACTCTCTGATGTGTACGGTATACAAATAGTCACTTACAAAGTTGAGTCAGGTAGAAAAGTGTGTTAATTAATAAACTGTTACTAGTCATGGGGAAAGCCTATGCAAGTGCACAGACTATGCACTTAGATGAATATGGTACTCATTAACATATTAAGTTCACATTGGTCACCCATTAACATTTAAAAGAGTTTGGTACTCAAGCACTACCGGAGTATGAATCATTAAACCTTACCGCAATAAAGAAGGTCTTGTCCCCTAGTTCTGAGAAAAAGATCAGCAAGAATGCCTGCAACAAAAGGAAATGCATTCTTATATTTAGTTGTCAGAGGTGGATGTTAATAAATGGTTATACTGATTTTGGTAAGAGAGAAAGGAAGAAGGAAAATTTGTATCCTAGAAATCATCCAAAATTGGAAAGCTCAAAGGCACTGACATATAATTAAGTTATCAAAACCTAGCAGAAGATCGTGATCTCTAATTTAAGACTATGTGCCGACTAGAATTCAGGCTTCACTTACAACAACAAAAATGCCAGGTTACAGAAGTTAGAGGGAGATTTTCCTAACTGAAGCAAAACCTGTGCTAAGATCACCAAGGTCCCCCGGAAAAGGAATTGATGGTAAGCCACTAGCAAGATCAGATATAGCAAAAGCCGGTTCAGAGCCTTGAAGTGCAAGAAATCCAAACAGCAGAATAGCCTTCCAAAAATGAGAGAATGAATTATGAGCCATGATCTCTCTATCCATGTGACAATTTTTTTTTAAGTTCTTCTTTGGCAGTGCTTTATCTAAAGCAACACAATCGTCCTCAATGTCAATTGGGTCTGTGGTCGCCCTGCATTTCTCGTAATTAAGGTAGTGTAGCTCCTGCGTTAAAATTAACATTCAATTAATGCTGCATTAGGAATTAAAAAGAATTTAAAAAAAGAAAAAAGAAAATGGTCTCAAATTTTCAGAAAGGAGAAAAAGATTATGGGCTTAAAGATTCATTACCAGGTCATCTAAAGTTCCAGAAGTTTGTAAAAGACGTCGAAACCATTCCTCACAGGTGTTTGCATTCCACTTACTTGAATACCTGAAACACAAAAATCCTGCTTTCACTCAATAATTCAGGTGCTTCATTCTAACTCACCACTCTTCTAAGAACAACCCAGGAATAGAACACGGCAAATTTTCCACTAAAACTTCATAATTTAAAGCAGCGTTAGGAAAAACTGAGATGGGAGTTCATGAATTGAACTCACCTCGAGGAAACGAAACTTGGGTTTGGAAGAGAAAGCTTCAAAGTGAGCTTCTTGGACCGTAATTTGTAAGGAAGCAAGTAACATGAGGAAGATGATGGCTTGAGAGGTTTAGGAAATGGTGAAGGCAGTGAATGCGCCCCCAGAACGCTCTCTGAGAGCGTTATGCTTCGCATTCTGTCACTCACTCTCTCTCTCTCTCTCTCTCTCTCTGTGGAAGCTTTTGGCGTTGGGCTTGGAACTGTTGAGACTCTGAGACTCAGAGTGGCAATAGAGATAAGCAATGGGAGGAGCTAAAAAGCGCCAAGACATCCATACCGTTTTATCTACTTTCCAAAACTCCATTTGACCCCTCCTATTTCATTGAAATTCAAATTTGATCTCAAACGACACGCGTTTTATTCCTTTGAGAATGAGTTCCTTCACACGCTGTATTATACGACATCTCTTATAAACAAGGACAAACAAAACCAAGCACCGTCTCTCTGATTCAGTCTCTCTCTCTCTCTCTCTGAAGTTGAACTCTGAACCAGTGAGCTCGTGCAATTCGAAAATGAACAGGTAAGCATTTGCCCTTCTCTTCTTGTTGAATTAGAAAAACGCAGCGTTTCAATCATGTGCCCTAGCCCCTGTTTATTTTGCCTTTTTCTATTTTGTGTTTTTGCTGATATGCAATTAGCTATGGAAATTAAGGTTCAAATTTGACAGATTAAGTTGCTTCCCTATGCATTTATTTCATAATTACTGTTTTTGTTTTGTCTAATGTGATTATCTGCTGATAACAGCTTGATCATCAGAAGAAAGCTTGCTGAACATATCAGCAGATTGAAATTTCCACAGAGGACTTTATGTACGGATGCAGCTCCTAAAGTTTCCAGCTCCCATAGTGTCCAATCCAGCAATGTAAATTCTTCATATTTTATTACATTGGGTTTTTGTTTGTTGCTTTGTTGAACCGGAAATAATTGTTCTTTTCCAATCAATTTATTTGCCCAGTAAAGTGATTAACTTGCAAGAATATTAATATTCTTCCATTGTTTAATTTGATGGTTTCTTTTGAAATCCCAGGACCATGTGGGGCAACAGAGTTTTCGCAATGAAGTCCACCCGTACGACATTGCTATTGTTGGAGGGGGCATGGTTGGCATGGCCCTTGCTTGTTCCTTGGGTACGTAGTGTATTGTGTTTCTTTTTGACAAAATCTAGTTTCAATTACTATTGGTATCATCTCATGACTTCTTGAATATTAGTTTGTAACCTGATGTAATTACTCTCTATGTGGTTTTTAAATCAAAAGCTGTTGAGGTCAGTCGAACAGTTAGAGTTGATTTTGTGATTTTGCATTAACTAGACATCTGCTCAAGATATTTTTGTAGGTTTTGCATACTAGATTCTCACCTTTCTATTGGATAGAATGGAAACTTAGCAACATTGTCAATGGTGAAAAAAGTGATTAGGTGGTAGTGCACAGAAACGTGTATTCTGCTATGCTTTTGTTTCTCAACCAAAATCCATGAAATGTACTTAATAAATTCATTTGTTTAATAAGAGAAGATATTTTGTTGAATTACTTTGTTCTGTAGCACATATCTACACTGACATACTAAAATTTTCCATCTATTGTCTTATTTTGTGTTTTTTAGCTAGAATGCCACTGACCAAGCACTTGAAAGTTGCCATCATTGATAGCAATCCTGCGTTATCGAAGGGACTCTGCATCAAGAAAGAAGACCCTCCTGATCCAAGGGTCAGTACAGTAACACCTGCGACTATATCTCTCTTCAAAGGTATCAAGCTTGACATATATGTGATTCTTCTCTATGTACTGTACCAACATCCGTTTCTCATGTTTTCGTTTGGAAATTGTGTTAAGAGAGCTAAAATCAGATTTCCCTGCACAAATCTGGTTAGCTTGTATTGCCCATTTGTAGGATGTAGCAACCATGGTTCTCTATTTTGATTGTAACCATTCCAGAAGTGTGACTTCTTTCTTGGGCAGAAACAAATGTTGAACTTTTTCTGGACTTTCAATAACAACAGTTGAATTTTGCAGATATTGGTGCTTGGAAATATGTTGAACAGAATCGACATGCATATTTTGATCAAATGCAGGTGATTGACTTTTCCAATTTCTTATAGCATATTTTCATCAAATGCATATTTTGATCAACAGTAGTTCACATTTTGTTTACGTTGCGTATTGACTTACAAGATCTGATTCAAATTGCTAATCCTTTAATGAATGAAATGAAAAATCATGATCTCAAAGCTCTATGCCTACCAAATTGTTCACTTGTCTGTCATTTAGTTTTTGTTTTAACTCATATATTTTCCCAACTCTGTTATGCGGGTTTATATTGTTTCTTACTCTTCAATGTTCCCTAAGAGCCATGCGTTCATATTTTTACTTCTTTCTTCTGAAAATGCACTGCAACATATTCCACCTCCCATTGACATGCTATTTTTCAATACGATTGATGATGCGATGCATTGAGGTTGAATTTAGAAAAATACTTATTTATTCCTTCATGATCTTTTGTAGGTTTGGGACTATACTGGCTTAGGGTATACAAAGTACAATGCAAGAGATGTGCATAAAGACACTCTAGGGTAAGAAGAAGTAGATTGTTATTATTTTTTTGGTAATTCATTTATTACTAGTAGAATATGATGCTGATTTTGTCTTATGATCAGGTGTGTAGTGGAGAATAAAGTACTGCACAGTTCTCTTTTGTCATGTATACAGGTATCTAGCATAGCGGAGTGGTTAAATTTTTTATTTCATTCCAAATAAAACACTTAATCACTCGTGACTCATGTAGTTTCTTAGTTCTGATTGTTGGTTTTTTTCCCTAGTTTTTTGGTGGCTGTGCCTTCATATTTATTATTATAGATTTGCTTTTCCTTGAAGATATCTTTTCTTCACATTTTTTTTCCTGATGAAAAAATTCTTTAAACCACCTTGCATTCTTCTCTTAATACTCTCTGTTGTTTTTGGTAATTTTCATATACGGCATATAAGTCTCAATACTTTCTACAGCTAAGAAGGTTAAGCTTTGACAGGATACAGATTTCCAGAAGACTATCTACCCTTCCAGATTGTCTTCAATGACTTTACAGCCAAGAAATTTATCCCTGGGGGTGGATAGCACATCATCGGGGTTGAATGAGCGGGGAAACTTAGCAAAGCTGGATCTGAGTGATGGCAACAGTCTGTATGCAAAGTTGGTGGTAATGTTCAGTTGCAATTGAAGAATTTGTATTCTCCTTTAATAGAAAGTAGGATGACAGAATTGTCTGTTAGCGATGAGAAAGTTTAACATATCTCATTTGTAAGTTATTGATTGGCATCAAGTCACATAGAGCTTATTGCAGGTTGGAGCTGATGGGTCCAAATCACGTGTTAGGGAGTTGGCAGGATTTAAGACAACTGGATGGAACTACTCACAGAATGCAATCATTTGTACTGTAGAACATAGTGTAGAAAATCGATGTGCATGGCAACGATTTCTACCTGCTGGGCCAATTGCACTTCTGCCAATAGGTGATAATTTCAGTAACATTGTTTGGACTATGAACCCAAAAGAAGCAACTGATCGTAAATCATTGGCTGAGGATGATTTTGTGAAAGATGTCAATTATGCGCTGGATTATGGATTTGGTCCTCATCCTAAGTCGAGCACCTTAGGAAGTGGAGGCATATTTTCTTGGTTTAAAACAGATGTGAATTTATCTCCTGATGAGTGCTTCAAAGTTCCACCGAAACTGGTGAAGTTGGCGTCAGAAAGAATGGTGTTTCCTTTATCTTTGATGCATGCTAATGACTATACGTCAAAGCATGTGGTTCTAATCGGCGATGCAGCACATACTGTTCACCCTTTGGCTGGGCAAGGAGTTAATCTGGGTTTTGGAGATGCATTTGCTCTTTCAAGAATCATTTCTGAGGGTATTGCAGTGGGAACAGACATTGCTGAGGTGGGTGATTTCCTTTTTAATTCTTTTTATGAAAAGTCAGTTATTGGTTGCCACAAAACATGCATAATGTAGCATCTTTATTTGTCCGAGGGGTGTGTTTGTTTACTTGAGAGACATGGAGATCTATTAGTAATCATTCAAATCATAAATAAAAATCCAGATTGTAATTGCAATGCAAAACGTGTAAAACTTTCACTATGAGATCAACATATTACAAAATCACAAGCTAGATGATTAATTGAATATACCCAAGTAGTAACATGAAGGTGCTATCTAAGTCTAACACAACTTTTAAAAGAAAGAAAATAAACTAAGGCGAAACCATTGCTAGTGTGTCAGTTACAGAAATCTATAATCATGTTTCTTGAGTGGTATGCATGCATAGTAGTAAAGGGAATATGAGCGATCAAGTGGATTCCATTTTGTTCGCCATGGTTGTTTTGAAGTGTGAATGTCTTGATACTTGGTTTTCTGTACCGAAAAAGCGGCTTAGTGTCACACTACATTCTGGTGACTATGGGTTGGTTTTTCTATATTTTCCTTTTGATAATCTGATGATGATGGTCAAATTGAATCATCTGATGAATGTAGTTCTAATCTTATGCAGGTACTGTTGTTGAAGAAATATGAAGCAGAGAGGAAATCAGCAAATGTCACAATGATGGCAATCCTGGATGGTTTCCAAAAGGCTTACTCGATTGATTTCGGACCTCTAAATATATTGCGGGCTGCTGCATTCAATGGAGCACAGTATATTCCACCCCTTAAAAGGAGTATTATTTCATATGCCTCAGGGGATCAAAGATTCCCAATTTTCTCATGAGATAGATGTAAATATGGTGAGATATTTTCCTTTCATCAATCTTGTAAAAGAATAACTGCCCGTTCTGGTTAAAGTGAAAAGTTATGTGAATGGCTTATTTTGATCCCCTCTATTGTGGATGCGATGGCATGGTAGAATGTCCCTAAACTCAAACTCTGAAACATGTTCTTTTTAAGTAACACTTACAACTCAAAATCTGAATTCTCAAACCTCATAAACTCAAATTCAACACACGTTCGTTAGCAAAGTAAACTAAAAACTCCAAAACAAGAGCCATAAACAAGTTGGTTACCAACACTCGTACAGATTTATCTCAGCGCGAAGCCGGAAGTACACTTCCCCCTCAAATGCATCAGTCATCAAAGTGGCTATCCCTCGAGCCATGAAGAAGTTGCCGGTACCGCCAAGCACTGAAATATCCCTGGTTTTGTTCATCAGTGGATCAGCACCAGCAAAGTTGATGCTTCCCTTGTGTTTGGATGAGTTAAACACGAAGGAGAAGCCAAGCCAAGCAGTGAATATATCTTTCTTGTACAAGTAGAAGCCTTGTGCGCGACCAACTGGGGTTGAGTGTAGATTATTGTCTAAGGTAATGGGGTCATCAAGCACAACCATTTTCCCGAAATGGCTTTTTCCTGCCAATATGGTTCCGTTTACCCAAGCTGGTGTTCCAACAATGGCTGATGTTGCATTCTTGGCATTCTTTCCGTTGTAAATAATTTCGTGGAAGTAAAACACCAGCTTCTTACACTGTTTGTGAGCCCCGACTCTCTTGCCGGGTTTGGCTACGGATGTGGACAAGAGGAGGAAGAAGAGGAGAAGAGTTGAAATTGGTTTTAGGGTAGCCATGTTTAGAGGATAGGAGAGAAATGTAGTTGCAAGTATATGCTGTGACAAGTTGTGAATTGGCATGGTCTTAACTTAATCGCATTATATAAGTTTTTCTCAGAAAATTTCAGAGCTAGTTTAAATTTTTTTCTTTTGGTCTTTCATTAAAATAGTAATTAACTTGACTTGCACGCCATTCTTAAGCACTGCTCAGATGGGAATGGTACTATATAGTGTGAACCTACCTGGCTGTATTTTTTCTTGTGGTCACTTCATAACTACGACTAACATAATCATTTGGGGCACCACGAACATTTGGGACCATTGGTTAGAAAAATTATTTCTAACATGAGCATTTAGCGCAGTGCAACATAGCTTTAAGAAAAAGAAGAAAGAAAGCGAATTTTGTTTAGGGTGTTTAAAGTGAGTTTTGTTAACTGAATTACAAGGGCTTATGGTTTGGTTATGTGTAGTGCAAGATTTCAGATGGTTCAATTATTTATAATGATCATATAGAAGGTAATTTGAACTCAAACTTATTGTGGAGGGAAGTTTGTTGTTTTCTCTATCCAATAGTAACTAGAGAGATCTATTTTCTCCCCCGATAATGTTAGAGACACCAACTTATTGCAATAATTCTTGGACACCAACTGATGTGGTAGTGTCTTATTTGATATGAATAAATAAAATCCAAAGCCCGAACAGAAAAAAATAATGTAATATATTGGTGTCTAATGCAAATTTAGAAAGAAAATGGAAATCTAATTCTAATACATTAAAAAAAAGGTGGAAAATTAAGGTGGTTAGTGCCTCTCCTAAATTCCTAAGGCACTCACAAACTTTGGCAATCATTTCATACATAAATATTGCATGTGTTCATTGGTTTTATGGGCCCCAACTTTGAGATTAGTGGTTTTAGTCCTGTCTGCAATAACCTTACCAACTCACTCAATTTTCAGTTAGGAAAAGCAAAAGTAACGATTACAACTACAAGCAACAACTGACTTCAAATAACAAACACACTAACGACCAACATCATAGTCAATCACCATTCCCTCAGATACACCCAATAAGTTCGGAAAAAATAAAAATAGAAAATCTGAAATTTTTAGAAATGTCAACCCATTTATTTACAAAATTGCGGATTTGTATTAAAAGTGAACACTTTTATAATCGTTAGATTGACGAATTCACATTTTTCTAGTAGGTTTAGATTTGTCAGAAGTATTTGAATTTGTTCACAAAGATGCAAATTTAAAGAATAAAAAAAAAAAAGGTACCTAACCAAGAAACCCAATGTGGATAGAATTTGATCATCGATCTATTATTGAGTACATGCATTCATTTCCCCCTAGTCTGGATACAAAAGCGTGATTGCTATCTTGATCAACAAAATTTGGATCAAAGTTAAATCAAAGTGTGAGATGAATGCAATATTAGCAATGCCTAGTCACACGAATTTTTACCAACACTCATACAACTTAATGTCAACGCGAAGACGAAAATAAACTTCACCCTCAAATGCATCAGTCTCCAAAGTAGCAACCCCTCTAGTCATGAAGAAGTCCCCAGTCCCGCCAATGATCGAAATGTCCCTAGTCTTGTTCATCAATGGGTCTGCCCCGGCAAAGTTGATGCTTCCTCTGTGCTGGGTCGAGTTGAAGACAAAGGAGAAGCCAAGCCATGCAGTGAAGATGTCTTTCCTGTCATAAATATAGAAGCCTTGGGCACGACCAACTGGGGCAGAGTGCAAATTGTTGTCCAAAGTAATTGGGTCGTCGAACACAACAAGGTTACCAAAATGGCTTTGGCCTGCCAAAATGGTCCTGTTGCCCCAAGGCGGAGAACCCACAATGGCTGCAGTGGCATTTTTGGAATTCTTGCCATTGAAGATAATGTCGTGGAAATAAAAGGTTAGGTGTCTGCATGGGTGGTGAGGAGGAGGACGAGGCTTGATATGGGGTTTTGGGGTAGGGGAAGCCATGGTTGCATGGAGGAGGAAGAAGAGGAAGAGAGCTGAAACTAGACCCTTGTTTGGTTCCATTGAGAAGCAATCAAGTGGTCAGTTTTGGTTGGAGGAGTGAATTGGGTTGGCATTCTCTAACCATATTATATAGGAGTTTGGAAATGTAGAATTATTAATTCATGATGATATCTAAATAGGTATTGGATAAAGCTTGGCTTAAAAGGCATTCTATAGCTAGGTGACTAACCACAGAGAACTTTATCCTTTTGGACTATTTTGATAGCTTTGGTTCTACGATTATTATCATGATTGGTGCACAGCTAGGGTTTTGAGACCAGTGGCAGTGGAAAAGGTTGTAGCTCCAAAATCACAAAGCAACTTTTTCTTTGAAAAGCTTAGCTCCTTTCACGTCATACGCGTGCATAAACTTTTCTTCTTGTAATTTTAAAGAATTACTTTTGTCGTATGTGTCGGTTTGAAATTGATCTCCAAGGCAACTCCTTATTTGTAAGAAGCCAAACATTGTCATTTTTCCTTTAGCGATGAGACCAACATTAATTGTTGTCTTTTTCCGTGTACAGGCGACAAATTTGGAGGTTGAAATGACCAACTCCATGCCAAACCAACCAAACACTAGAATGAGATTAATTCCAGTTGCATGGAATGGAACTAGCCACCAGATCCACCAACCTAGCGACTTAATTAACCTCGGCCATGAACCTGGTAGAGGAAACAAGAACTAATTTGATAGGATGTGTGTGATGTGTGACCATACTATTACTAACATAAACAAAAATGCGAGTAGAGAGATATATACCATCTTAAGCTACTCCACAGAATTCTTAAAGACAAAACCTAGAAATATCACGAACTTGACGTTAATTTAGTTTTTTTGAAATTGATTTCTTTTTGAATCTTTAGAAATATCACTTGATATATGTGTATACAGAGCTCCTTGAAAATTCTCCTTTTCTATTATTTGACGTTTTCTTTCCCCAAATCCTCTTCTCAAACCTCTCATCCCTCTTAGCTGAATCCAAAATGAGTTTTCTCTCTCATTTTGAAAGCGAGCCTGTTTGAGATTGCTTTTGAAATGACTAAATGGCTTTCTAACAAAGTGTTTCTTGACCATAAAAGCACCAACAATTTGAATTTCTCATTTTACCAATTTATAAGAAAAAGGGAAAGGGTACTTCTATTTAAACCCAATAAATTTCTCTTCCCCGGGGCAAATTTTAGATTTCTCATGTTACCCCTTAAACGAAAATAAGCTCTATCTATTTCTCTCCGTCTCCCCATCCTTACAGTTACAAAGAAGGTTGGTGAGGTTGCCACCGTGATGGGTCCCCATTCTCACTTTCTTTTTTCTCAATAGTTCCTTTTTTGTAACAAGAGTTGTATTTCCTTTTTTGGATGATATAAGAATCCAAGTAGGTTAATCAAAGAAGTCACGAGGAAACACAAAGAAAAAGCAAAGAATAAGCTTATGTTATTCTTCCAAAGAGAAGAAAGAGGAAAATAAAATAAAATGTAGCATTAGCAACCAATACTAGACAATGATACACATAACATAATTCTTTCCTCCAAAATTCCTACTATGGCATCTTTGCCTTTAATTTTGCAGAGAAAGTGTTGGAACGGCTTGCTTGCCATGTTTACCAAGAAATTTACTTGGCATTGGATGTCAAAGATGAGCTAAATAAGCTTCAGGAAACCTTATCAACCATCGCAACAGTGCTCCTGGATGCAAAGGAAAATAAAAGGAGGATCTCCTGTTCATTGACTGGTTGGGAAAGCTCAAAGGTCTTTGCTATGACATGGATGATGTTCTCGATGAATTCGAATTTTGAAAGATACAACTACAATGCTCAACCCTAGAGGTATCATCAAACGAAAGGTATGCAATTCACTTCAAAATTCAATCATGGAAAGCAACAAAATAGGTAAGAGAATCAAAGATAATAGAGAAAGGTTGGGTGAGTTGCAGTTGCAAAGGCTTAGTTTAATATGTCTGAACGAGTTGTAGATTGGCATGGCATTGCCATGGAGAGGGAGACCCACTCTTTTGTGCACGCCCTAGATGTGATTGGGAGAGATAAATATAAAACAAATATGATAACCTATCTTAAGGACACTCATACTGGTCAAGGTGATGAGAACGAGAATGTTTCTTTGGGTGAAGGGATGTGATACCTCACTAACCTTCGAATGCTGGCCATTGTGAACTGTCAAAACTTAGAATCTTTGCCATCTTGTAACATGACCACATTGGAAACTTCGGTAGTCCATATATCCACAAAGCTAAATATGATATGAGTCTTTAAAAAATTATATTTGGGTTTTTGTACCTATCTGATTACTTTTGTACTAGTTTCAAAACTTCAACTTGCTCCAAAACTAAGGATTATAGGTTGCCTTTTTGGATGCTTTACTCGAAGGCATTCATCTTGTGTGGAGATTAGAAGCTATCCTTTAACTATAAGATGCCAAAATGAAGAATGTGAGTATTGGTCCAACATCGCTCATGACGCAAAGATCATACTTGATGAGTATATTATCATGATTTAGAAATCTCAATGGCACAAATATAATACATGTCTCTAAATTTTTGTCCTCTGACTCCTCTATGATGATTCACATGTGTCAATATCTCAAAAGGACCTGTCCAAGAAAATGAAAGAAGACCCCGAATTCTTACTATATTTGGAGAAATTGAGAACCATTCTAATT